>CM059798.1:21310000-21550000 GCA_030435695.1 Brachymystax lenok tsinlingensis
TCTCTTTTTCCCCGTGTCCCTCTCTTTTTCCCCGTGTCCCTCTCTTTTTCCCCGTGTCCCTCTCTTTTTCCCCGTGTCCCTCTCTTTTTCCCCGTGTCCATCTCTTTTTCCCCGTGTCCCTCTCTTTTTCCCCGTGTCCCTCTCTTTTTCCCCGTGTCCCTCTCTTTTTCCCCGTGTCCATCTCTTTTTCCCCGTGTCCCTCTCTTTTTCCCCGTGTCCATCTCTTTTTCCCCGTGTCCATCTCTTTTTCCCGTGTCCATCTCTTTTTCCCCGTGTCCCTCTCTTTTTCCCCGTGTCCATCTCTTTTTCCCGTGTCCATCTCTTTTTCCCCGTGTCCCTCTCTTTTTCCCCGTGTCCCTCTCTTTTTCCCCGTGTCCCTCTCTTTTTCCCCGTGTCCATCTCTTTTTCCCCGTGTCCCTCTCTTTTTCCCCGTGTCCCTCTCTTTTTCCCCGTGTCCATCTCTTTTTCCCCGTGTCCCTCTCTTTTTCCCCGTGTCCCTCTCTTTTTCCCCGTGTCCCTCTCTTTTTCCCGTGTCCATCTCTTTTTCCCCGTGTCCATCTCTTTTTCCAGTGTCCATCTCTTTTTCCAGTGTCCATCTCTTTTTCCCCGTGTCCATCTCTTTTTCCAGTGTCCATCTCTTTTTCCAGTGTCCATCTCTTTTTCCCCGTGTCCATCTCTTTTTCCAGTGTCCATCTCTTTTCCCCGTGTCCATCTCTTTTTCCAGTGTCCATCTCTTTTTCCCGTGTCCATCTCCCTCCCTTCCTTTTCTCTTTAGCTGCAGTTGAGGTTTATTACAGTTTTTCTCCATTGGTTTGGCTCATTTCTTAAAACCGAAATTACATTCTCAAAACTCTAAGATCATTTGGCAAAACAGTCTTACAGTTCCGCACAACACTATAGCTCACTTGCAAAAGCTCATATCTCTCCTAAAACTGTTCACTCATGCTTCAAAACTAAATTCCTTTCCCATACAAAGAGTCAGTGCCACGAAAATGGCAAAGATCCTTCTCAATTGCTTTGGCTCATTTCTTGAAACAGACCGGGCGTTCTCAACACTCTTGGTGCTTTAGCCAAAATAACGTGGATGGTTCGGCACAACACCATGGTTCACCTGGAAAAGCTCATACCTCTCCCAAAACAGTTCACTCATGTGTCAAAACTAAATTTCCTTCTCATTTAAACAGTCAGTGCCCCCAAAATGCTTCGTCCCTTTGGCATTGTGTAAGCACTGCAAGTCAAAATGTTTAGATGTTTTGTCACTATGGCAGAGGACCATTGAAATATCCCTCATGTCCACCTTTCAGTCTTAGCCCAGTCCTTCATTGACAATGGTTACTGTACTGTTTTTTTGTCTAGCTAACAGAATACAATTGTGTATAAAACTGAAAAAAAGAAATAGGATTTTAGGGTAAGAGTAGCCTCCAAGGTTTGACATCACACATTGCACTCATACTGCCAAGGAAATTGTAACCATTATCATTCACACACATAAAGTAACTTCCATACATCAGAGTCAAAAGAAAATGTATACAGCATAATATACTGTAATATAAACACACAAACAAAAAACAATGACAATTATATGCAGCCTACAGTGCTGTAAATAAAGCTGGACTTTCACAACTAACAGTTCTTCACTGGTCACTGTCCTCACCCTCCCTCTCCTGGCCACCGTCCTCACCCTCCTGGCCATCCACACGCTGCTGTCTGTCTGGCAACAGATTCTCGTCCACATCACAGCGTATATTCTCCCTTGCGATGCAACGAGGGAAGAAAGCGGCGTGCATGTCGCAACCATCCCTACACTGATCTCCTGTAATATCCTCACACGCAGCGTCCATTGCATGGAGCAGGGACCTCTGATCTTGAGCCCGATGCTCATACACTCTCCACCTCCAAAGCGGAGAAATACTCCTCAATAGGATTGAGGAAAGGAGAGTAAGGTGGTAGGAACACCATGACCATCCTTGGATGAGTAGTGAACCAGGCCCTGATGAGCGGGCCACGGTGGAAATTCACATTGTCCCATACAATGACATATTGTGGTAGGTGAGGCCCTTACGAGACCTCTCTCATTTTCAGGGATCAAATCAAAATGAAGGCGGTCCAAGAAGATGAGGAGCTTCTGTGTATTGTATACTGTAAATATTACATATATTATATATATGTACATTTATATACATATATACTGTATACTGTATATTGTAAATCAATTTATAACATTTTTCACATGCGTTTTTCTGGATTGTTTTGTTGTTATTCTGTCTCTCACTGTTCAAATAAACCTACCATTAAAATTATAGACTGATAATTTATTTGTCAGTGGGCAAACGTACACAATCAGCAGGGGATCAAATACTTTTTTCCCTCACTGTACCTATGTAATTGTATTGTTGTTTTACTTACAGTAACTTTACCACAATTCTAATGCATCACTGCACAGTGACTGGAATACTACTGTAAACTGTATCATCAATACTGTAGAAAATAAACTATTCCATAGTTTATTTTCTCCAATGTTTTCTTGTCATTTTTAGTATCATAACATCCCATTGAGGTAAGATATTACTGTAGGCCTATCACACACACACACACACACACACACACACACACACACACACACACACACACACACACACACACACACACACACACACACACACACACACACACACACACACACACACACACACACACTAAATGAATAGGTAAATGTGTAAATAAATATATTTATTGCTCTATGCAGTGTCCTGTCCTATACAACATATAATTCCATCATTGACTGACTACATACCTGTTTTCCCTGCGAAAGGTTTGGATGATGGAGGAGACTGTTGAGGGAGGCACATTAGGCTGCACTCGGCGACCTGCCTCCGCCATTGTGAGGCCATGGTTGATGACATGGTCTATAATTGTGGCCCGAATTTCATCCGGGACAGCATGGTGTCTTCGTGCTCCTCGGCCTCTTCCCCCTATTCCACCACCACGCACCCTTACTCCTCCTCCTCCTCTTCTTCTTCCTCTTCCTCTTCCTGGAGCAGGCAGTTGCCCTTGTTCATTTACTTGGCCAGGTGCCTCCATGTTCAGAAATTGTACTGGTCCTGCATGGTCAAGCTCTTTACATACATGTTTGGCAGCATTCACAGTCATGGACAGCACCTGTCAGGTAACTAAACATACTGTTTGATTGGTCATCTGAGATGTGTGAAACTCCTCTTTTGTTAGTCAAGTTCTAGTTTCACCTGACTGTCAATTGCTGTAATACATTTATCAAATGTTCCAAGGTATTCATATATGGTATTCATGGTATTATGTTCTTGACTAATTTTGACAATTGAACAGACTGTTGTGCATGTGATGACTTATACAATGAAATGACGCTGACACGTTTTGGAGCGAACAACCATTAGACTGAGAATCAACAATCAGTTTAGATCAACAAGATCTACTCACTTGGAAATTGTGCTAAATGTAGGCTACCTGTACTTAATCATTTGCAAAGATGTACTGAGACATTGAGACATGTACTTAGACATTTGCAATTTGATGAAATGAATGAGAAATTCAATTCTGTTGTGAACAATTGCCAAGTGGTTTGGAGGTTTGTCCATGTAGTTTTGAGAATGTAATTTCTGTTTCAAGAAATGAGCCAAACCAATGGAGAAAAACTGTAATACACACGGGCTTAACGACACACAAAAAGGGGCACCTATTCACTGGTTCATAGCGATAAATTCCGCTGTAGTCACAGATGACATGATAATCTAAAGTGTCCAATCACAGCTCTCCATTCTGGAGTTAATATAGACTAACATCTGATTGGTGGAAAGTTACTAAAAACCTCTTCAGCCAGCAAGGGGATTGGTTGAGCAGAATAGACAAAGTGAGACAGAGTAATCATGACCATGTTGACCCGGGTAATTTTAGCTGTCTCTCTCTCAGAGACGGGTAGTCTTTGAGATGTGACACTTCCTAGATATTATCTCCTCTGCTCCGCCCTAATGACATCTGTGGGCTCCTTTTCTATTATTTTCCAGAAATGTGACATCTAAAAATAACACAAAGTATGAGGGGGAATTAAAGGAGATTATTGCCCATATTTCCCCAGTGAGATCTAACTACCAGGATGTGATTGGGTTTACGTCATAGTGGACTGTCTCTTCCTATGAGTTTTATCTCATGTACATGTACAGCCGTCTTTCTAACATAAGAACGCTTCATGTTAAATATGGTCTAAAATATATACACTACATGGCCAGAAATATTTGGACATTCCGTCAAACGAGTGGATTCGGCTATTTCAGCCACACCCGTTGCTGACAAGTGCATGAAATCGAGCACACAGCCATACAATCTCAATAATAGACAAACATTGGCAGTAGAATGACCCGTACTGAAGAGCTCAGTGACATTCAACGTGGCACCGTCATAGGGTGCCACCATTCCAACAAGTCAGTTCGTCACATTTCTGCCCTTCTAGAGCTGTAAGTGCTGTTTTTGTGAAGTGGGAACTTCAAGAAGCAACAACGGCTCAGCCGCCAAGTGGTAGGCCACACAAGCTCACAGCACGGGACTGTCGAGTGCTGAAGAGCATAGCACCTAAAACTCATCTGTCCTCGGTTGCAACACTCAGTACCAAGTTCCAAACTGTCTCTGGAAGCAAAGTCAGCACAATAACTGTTCTTCTGGAGCTTCATGAAATGGGTTTTCATGGCCGAGCAGCTGCACTCAAGCCTAAGATCCCCATGCGCAATGCCAAGCGTTGGCTGGAGTGGTGTAAAGCTCGCCGTCATTAGACTCCTGAGCAGTAGAAATGCATTCTCTTGAGTTATGAATCATGCTTCACCATCTGGCAGTCCAATGGACGAATCTGAGTTTGGCGGATGCCAGGAGAACACTACCTGCCAGAATGCATAGTGCCAACTGTAAAGTTTGGTGTAGGAGGAATAATGGTCTGGGGCTGTTTTTCATGTTTTGGGTCCCTTAGTTCCAGTGAAGGTAAATATTAATGCTACAGCATACAATGACATTCTAAATGATTCTGTGCTTCCAACTTTGTGGCAATCGTCTGGGGAAGGCCCTTTCCTGTTTCAGCATGACAATGCCCCCATGCACAAAGTGAGGTCCATACAGAAATGGTTTGTCGAGATCGGTGTGGAAGAACATGACTGGCATGCACAGAGCCCTGACCTCAACCCCATCAAACACCTTCGAGATGAGTTGGAACGCCGACTGCAAGCCAGGCCTAATCGCCCAACATCAGTGCCCGACCTCACTAATGCTCTTGTGACTGAATAGAGGCAAATCCCCAGAGCAGTGTTCCAACATCTAGTGGAAAGACTTCCCAGAAGAGTGGAGGCTGTTATAGCAGCAAAGGAGGAGACAAACTCCATATTACAGTTTTTCTCCATTGGTTTGGCTCATTTCTTGAAACCGAAATTACATTCTCAAAACTCTAAGATCATTTGGCAAAACAGTCTTACAGTTCAGCACAACACTATAGCTCACTTGCAAAAGCTCATATCTCTCCTAAAACTGTTCACTCATGCTTCAAAACTAAATTCCTTTCCCATATAAAGAGTCAGTGCCACGAAAATGGCAAAGATCCTTCTCAATTGCTTTGGCTCATTTCTTGAAACAGACCGGGCGTTCTCAACACTCTTGGTGCTTTAGCCAAAATAACGTGGATGGTTCGGCACAACACCATGGTTCACCTGGAAAAGCTCATACCTCTCCCAAAACAGTTCACTCATGTGTCAAAACTAAATTTCCTTCTCATTTAAACAGTCAGTGCCCCCAAAATGCTTCGTCCCTTTGGCATTGTGTAAGCACTGCAAGTCAAAATGTTTAGATGTTTTGTCACTATGGCAGAGGACCATTGAAATATCCCTCATGCCCACCTTTCAGTCTTAGCCCAGTCCTTCATTGACAATGGTTACTGTACTGTTTTTTTGTCTAGCTAACAGAATACAATTGTGTATAAAACTGAAAAAAAGAAATAGGATTTTAGGGTAAGAGTAGCCTCCAAGGTTTGTCATCACACATTGCACTCATACTGCCAAGGAAATTGTAACCATTATCATTCACACACATAAAGTAACTTCCATACATCAGAGTCAAAAATGTATACAGCATACAAACACACAAACACACACAAACAAAAAACAATGAAAATTATATGCAGCCTACAGTGCTGTAAATAAAGCTGGAGTTTCACAACTAACAGTTCTTCACTGATCACTGTCCTCACCCTCCCTCTCCTGGCCACCGTCCTCACCCTCCTGGCCATCCACACGCTGCTGTCTGTCTGGCCACAGATTCTCGTCCACATCACAGCGTATATTCTCCCTTGCGATGCAACGAGGGAAGAAACGGCGTGCATGTCGCAACCATCCCCTACACTGATCTCCTGTAATATCCTCACACGCAGCGTCCATTGCATGGAGCAGGGACCTCTGATCTTGAGCCCGATGCTCATACCCTCTCCACCTCCAAACGGAGAAATACTCACCAATAGGATTGAGGAAAGGAGAGTAAGGTGGTAGGAAAACCATGACCATCCTTGGATGACTAGTGAACCAGGCCCTGATGAGCGGGCCACGGTGGAAATTCACATTGTCCCATACAATGACATATTGTGGTAGGTGAGGCCCTACGAGACCTCTCTCATTTTCAGGGATCAAATCAAAATGAAGGCGGTCCAAGAAGATGAGGAGCTTCTGTGTATTGTATGGGCCAATACTGGGGATGTGAGTGGCCACACCATTCTCAGATATGGCAGCACACATAGTTATATTGCCCCCTCGCTGGCCTGGGACATCCACCGTGGCCCGGTGGCCAAAAATATTACGGCCACGTCTTCGGCCCTTGGCCAGGTTGAAGCCAGCTTCATCCACAAACACGAGGATGTGATGGGTCTCGTTTCCTTCCAATGCCATTATTCTCTACAATAGCGTAAAAAAAGAAAACATCAAATCAGTCATACAGAAGAGTCATACACTACAGTTACAGACAATTACCTAGGAATGTTCTATGTTCTCCACAAGGTCATTATACTACTGGCCACTACTCCAGTGGTTCCAAACCTGGGGTACATGTACCCCTATGCAGAGGTACTACAGGGGGTATTTGACAGAAAGGGAAGGGGGGCAATCATCAAGGACTAGACTTACTGAAATGTTACAGTAAAACCCACAGTAGTAGATAGATTTACATGGGAGGCACTAATTGCAGCTCTTTGACCCCTTTTCTTATTGTATGTTATATTCTTCAAAATAAGGATTATAATTATAATTGCATCATACAGTAAGCTGCAGTTTTTAGGCGAAATGTTGAAGTCAGATAAATCAAATACTTCCATACCTGGATTACCTGGATACACAAATTAGGTAAAGTGGGTACTGAAGCCAAAACTGTTTGGGAACCACTGCTTAATTGTAAAAAGGTTATAATGATGGACAACCAGTAACTGATTTACATGTACATACTGGTACCGCAGCTCTTTCACTCTATCAGAGTTCCTCTCAAATGGTACCCTGTAAATTTGCTTCATTGTCATCTGATGCTTCTTCAATATCCGCTCTATTGTGGAGATGCTTATAGAGTTGACATTTTGGAATATGGCATTGTCTTGTAGGATTGCAGCGCGGATCTGTCTCAATGTGATGGCATTATTTGCCATCACCATGTTACAGATCTCTTGTTCTTGTTGTTCATTGAGAAGTTTTCCTCTGCCACCCGTGCAAGGTTGTCGTCCAATCCTAGATATAGAAGTCAAAGGACAACACTCCATTCGTAATGTATACCTTATGTATTCCTTACAGAATGACAGGCAAACGTACAAAAAACTTACAGGCAAACGTACAAAATCAGCAGGGGATCAAATACTTTTTTCCCTCACTGTACCTATGTAATTGTATTGTTGTTTTACTTACAGTAACTTTACCACAATTCTAATGCATCACTGCACAGTGACTGGAATACTACTGTAAACTGTATCATCAATACTGTAGAAAATAAACTATTCCATAGTTTATTTTCTCCAATGTTTTTCTTGTCATTTTTAGTATCATAACATCCCATTGAGGTAAGATATTACTGTAGGCCTATCACACACACACACACACACACACACACACACACACACACACACACACACACACACACACACACACACACACACACACACACACACACACACACACACACACACACACACACACACACACACACACACACACACACACACTAAATGAATAGGTAAATGTGTAAATAAATATATTTATTGCTCTATGCAGTGTCCTGTCCTATACAACATATAATTCCATCATTGACTGACTACATACCTGTTTTCCCTGCAAGAAAGGTTTGGATGATGGAGGAGACTGTTGAGGAGGCACATTAGGCTGCACTCGGCGACCTGCCTCCGCCATTGTGAGGCCATGGTTGATGACATGGTCTATAATTGTGGCCCGAATTTCATCCGGGACAGCATGGTGTCTTCGTGCTCCTCGGCCTCTTCCCCTATTCCACCACCACGCACCCTTACTCCTCCTCCTCCTCTTCTTCTTCCTCTTCCTCGAGCAGGCAGTTGCCCTTGTTCATTTACTTGGCCAGGTGCCTCCATGTTCAGAAATTGTACTGGTCCTGCATGGTCAAGCTCTTTACATACATGTTTGGCAGCATTCACAGTCATGGACAGCACCTGTCAGGTAACTAAACATACTGTTTGATTGGTCATCTGAGATGTGTGATACTCCTCCTTCGTTAGTCAAGTTCTAGTTTCACCTGACTGTCAATTGCTGTAATACATTTATCAAATGTTCCAAGGTATTCATATATGGTATTCATGGTATTATGTTCTTGACTAATTTTGACAATTGAACAGACTGTTGTGCATGTGATGACTTATACAATGAAATGACGCTGACACGTTTTGGAGCGAACAACCATTAGACTGAGAATCAACAATCAGTTTAGATCAACAAGATCTATTCACTTGGAAATTGTGCTAAATGTATGCTACATGTACTTAATCATTTGCAAAGATGTACAGAGACATTGAGACATGTACTTAGACATTTGCAATTTGATGAAATGAATGAGAAATTCAATTCTGTTGTGAACAATTGCCAAGTGGTTTGGAGGTTTGTCCATGTAGTTTTGAGAATGTAATTTCTGTTTCAAGAAATGAGCCAAACCAATGGAGAAAAACTGTAATGTCCATGATTTTGGATTGACTGTACTTTTGGCCATTGTGTATCTGAAATACTCTGAAACTTCCTGTCCATACTGAATCTCTTTTTTGAACGAGGCTAAAATGCAAGACTCTTAAATGTCCTGTCCATAGTAATGACTTGCTTTGCGGAAGAGGCTAAACATACAAAGTGGACAGGGCATATTGTGAAAAAGAGTTGATGTAAAGTGAGGAGAATTACCCACAAGGTCAGAGCAGCGATGGGTCTTAATTAGGTGAAACCGTGAGAGGCTCTCCCATCAGGGCTCATAAGGAGTGTCACCACTGACACGTCACAAAATGGAAAAACACGTCCTGACATCTCCCGACCGCACAGGTCAATGCCATTAATGGCCTCCCGTTGAAAGCAAAGCAATTCCTTGAAAAGCAGGAGAAGGAACGTTACGGTCCCTCTTGTGTCATCACATCAGTCCCTGAGTAAGGTGGCTTGGCTTTTTAAATCCACCAGCCCCTCACTCTCCTCTCCTTTTCCTGTATTTACCGGTCAAGCTGAACAAATTTAATTGTGCTCGCCGAGAAGAGTGCTCCCTCGAAACGAGTAAAGAAAAATAGAATGTGGATGGAAGGGGGGGGAGAGAAAAGCGAGAGAGACAGAGAGAGAGAGAGAGAGAGAGAGAGAGAGAGAGAGAGAGAGAGAGAGAGAGAGAGGACAGGGAAAAAGAAAGCATAAATGGTGGCTTTTAAAAGGCAATTGTGAAACCATTAGGCATTGATGAGAAAAAAAAGTCTGGAGAGAGAGAGATGAAAGGTGCTGTGTACCTTTTACCCACAATTACTGTGCTTATCGTTGGAAAGGGCACAGAGGCAGTCCCCCATCAGTCCTCCATCGCGCCAGACAGGCACACAGCAGCTATGCCTTTAGAAAAAGCCTCCTGAACAGAAATGCAACAACAAGCCGTTGATTTGTCGTGTTGTTTTTCATCACAAATCGAGACTAATTATTTTCATCTCTCACACAGTGAAGGGAAAAGTAACAAGAATAATTTGTGGAAAAAGCAATGTGAGATATTTGGCATTGAATGACTGTGAAATGGTTTTCCTGCCTTGTAGTGTCAACTGTAATGCTGTGCTTTTTTAATGAGTAATTCATTGCGAGAAGGTTTTCTATCTACCTGAGGAATGATGCTGTTGAGACACAATACACCTTTTCAGAGCATGATTGACTGGAGGAAAAAGAAAGTAGAAATACGACAGAAAGACATTTTGGAAGCGTTGGAACATTCTCAGTGAATGTAGTTTATCATGTGCCAATGTCTCTGTGTGTTTAATTGGAAATGCAACATGAAGCTAGATATTTTTCCCAACATCACTGACATGTAATGATTCATCTTGACATGTGGTATTGAGAAAACGGCATCAGACAACGTTCTGTCTTGTGGTGCTCAATGTCTTTTTCGGGGCAAGTCTACTTACCATACATTTTTTTTTACATAATAATTATAAACCTATTTTCCTGACAAGTCCCAAAATATAATTTGCAATTTCCAAAAGAGAAGAAAATACATCTGCCTCTCAAATCATTATTACTTCCAGTGATTAAACAAATGCATTTCATTCCATCACTTACGTCCTTCAACTCTATACCCCAAAGATCAGTTACACTAATTTCACAATTTCACAATTTGGGGCAGCAGGGTAGCCTAGTGGTTAGAGCATTGGGGCCAGTAACCGAAACGGCTGCTAGATCGAATCCCTGAGCTGACAAGGTACAAATCTGTTGTTGGTTGGATCATTCTAAAGGGCCAAGGCTGGATATTAGGGATCCAAGTGGGTTAGGAATATGTCGGATGCTGCCTATGCCCTGATTGTAGGCTAGGCTCAGAGAGAAAGGCCTTTGGTCAATTATGGGAATAAGAATCAAAGACGTTTACTTATGCACTAATAATTAGGCTTATCCTGTGAGACCCAGTTCAATATCTAGGCTGCTAGGGGTCTGAAACCACCTCCACCTCTCTCTCTCTCTCTCTCCCTCTCCTTCTCTATCTGTCTCTGTCTCTCTACACTCTCGATCTCTCCCTCCTCTCTGTCTCTGATTTGTTCTCTCTCCCTCTCACTCGATTTATTTGTCTCTGATTTTGAAGAAAAGAGGGATAATGATGAGAGACACTAATCTTCATTCCCCAAGTTCTAGACCTCAGCTGAATCTGGTAATGAATGGTGTGGCTGTTGAACAAGTTGAGGAGACTAAATTACATGGCGTTACCTTAGATTGTAAACTGTCATGGTCAAAACATATAGATTCAATGGTTTTAAAGATGGGGAAAGCTCTGTCTGTAATAAAGAGATGCTCTGCTTTTTTGACACCACACTCCAAAAAGCAAGTCTTGCAGGCTCTAGTTTTGTCTTACCTTTATTGTCTAGTCATGTTGTCAAGTGCTGCAAAGAAAGACCTAGTTAAGCTGCAGCTGGTCCAGAACAGAGCGGTACGTCTTGCTCTTCATTGTAATCAGAGGGCTGATATAAATACTATGCATGCCAGTCTCTCTTGGCTAAAAGTTGAGGAGAGACTGACTGCGTCACTTCTTATTTTTATAAGAAACATTCATGTGTTGAAAATTCCAAACTGTTTGCATAGTCAATTTACACACATCTCTGACAAACACACTTAGCCCACCAGACATGCCACCAGGGGTCTTTTCACAGTCCCCAAATCCAAAGTGTACAGTATTATATAGAGCCATTATTGCAAGGAACTCCGTTCCATCTCATATGGCTCAAATAATTGGCAAACGTGGTTTAAAAATACAGATAAAACAACACCTCACGGCACAACGCCTCTCCCCTATTTGACCTAGATAGTTTGTGTGTATGCATTGATATGTAGGCTACGTGTGCCTTTTTAAAAATGTATAGAGTTCTGTCCTTGAGCTGTTCTTGTCTATTAATGTTCTGTATTATGTCATGTTTCATGTTTTGTGTGGACCCCAGGAAAAGTATCTGCTGCTTTTGCAACAGCTAATAGGGATCCTAATAAAATACCAAATTCCCCAAAAATCTCCAGTCACTTTTTCTACCCTGGCTCTCTCTCCCACTCTCCTCTTTCCATCCCTCCCACTCTCCTCCCTCCATCCCTCCCACTCTCCCACTCTCCTCCCTCCATACCTCCCACTCTCCCCCCTCCATACCTCCCACTCTCCTCCCTCCATCCATCCCTCCTCTCTCCAGCTCTCCTTCTCTCCTACAGACAGCACTCTGAGGACTACAGGTCTCACCACAGGGAGAGGAAAAGAAGAGAGAGAGATGGAGAGAGATACAGAGGAGGATGCTACAGGCTTTCTGGGGTGACCTCTGACCTTCAAAGTATACTTCCTGGAATGCCCACACTTAACAGTATGAACCGCAAATCTGATTGGATGGAGAGGCCCTAGTGTAGGCCTGTTATAAGAAGGAATAATGTAGATTTCAGTCAATTACAAACCAGTACAACATGCAAGAGAGACTGAAAGTCAGATTTTTCTCAAAATGTTTGGTGTTTTGTTAAAATGTCAAGAATTGATTTTCATAAAATCTCAGAGGAATGTTCTCTGATTTCTGCACAAATGGGAAAACAACAAAGTGAATACATTATTAGTAAAGACATTACACCAATTCACCTTATCAAGTTAATTACTGACGTGTGTTAGTTTGATATGCGTTGTTTTTAATTACCTTTTGCAGTAATGGTTGAATAATTTAATGCTTTAGTCTATTTTAATCACATACAATTAGTTTACAGTTAATGAGGTGTCTCCATTTCTTTAACTGTAAAAATTATCATAGACATGTTTATTATAATCTTGAATAGCAATCAACTTTCTTTATGACTCAGTGTCAGTAATAAATAAAATAACACTTTTTACACACATCATATTGTGACATTTAATTACATTTTATTGTACTAGCTTAATTTTGCTACGTGACCAAAAGTACGTGGAGACCTGCTCGTCAAACATCTCATTCCAAAATCATGGGCATTAATATGGAGTTGGTCCCCCTTTGCTGCTTTAAAGGATTAGCCCCTTTTTTTCCAATTTTTGCCTAAAATGACATACCCAAATCTACCTGCCTGTAGCTCAGGCCCTGAAGCAAGGATATGCATATTCTTGGTACCATTTGAAAGGAAGCACGTTGAAGTTTGTGGAAATGTGAAAGGAATGTAGTAGAATATAACACAATAGATCTGGTAAAAGATGATACAAAGAAAAAAACAACTGTTCTTTGTATTTTTTTGTAACATCATCTTGGAAATGAAAGAGAAAGGCCATAATGTATTATTCCAGCCCAGGTGCAATTTAGATGTTGGCCACTAGCTGGCATCAGTGCATGTGCAAAGTTTTAGACTGATCCAATGAACCATTGCATTTCTGTTCAAAGTTTTGTATCAAGACTGCCCAAATGTGCCTAATTTGTTTATTAATAACTTTTCATGTTCAAAATTGTGCACTCTCCTCAAACAATAGCATGGTATTCTTTCACTGTAATAGCTACTGTAAATTGGACAGTGCAATTAGATTAACAAGAATTTAAGCTTTCTGACAATATCAGATATGTATATGTCTTGGTCAGGGCTCTGTGCAGGCCAGTCAAGTTCTTGCACACCAATCTCAACAAACCATTTCTGTATGGACCTCACTTTGTGCACGGGGGCATTGTCATGCTGAAACAGGAAAGGGCCTTCCCCAAACGGTTGCCACAACGTTGGAAGCACAGAATCATCTAGAATGTCATTGTATGCTTTAGCTTTAAGATTTCCCTTCACTGGAACTAAGAGGCCTAGCCCGAACCATAAAAAACAGCCCCAGACTATTATTCCTCCTCCACCAAACGTTATAGTTGGCACTATGCATTCTGGCAGGTAGCGTTCTCCTGGCATCTGCTAAACATAGATTAATTTGTCGGACTGCCAGATGGTGAAGAGTGATTCATCACTCCAGAGAACTAATTTCCACTGCTCCAGAATCCAATGGCGTCGAGCTTTACACCACTCCAGCCGACGCATGGCATTGCGCATGGTGATCTTAGGCTTGTTTGCGGCTGCTCAGCCATGGAAACACATTTCATGAAGCTCCCGACGAACATTTATTGTGCTGACGTTGCTTCTAGAGGCAGTTTGGAACTCGGTACTGAGTGTTGCAACCGAGGACAGATGATTTTTACGTGCTATGTGCTTCAGCAATCATCCCATTCTGTGAGCTTGAGTGGCCTACCACTTCGCGTCGAGCCGATGTTACTCCTTCACAATAACAGCACTTACAGTTGCCTGGGGAAGCACTAGCAAGGCAGATATTTGATTAAATGATTGTTGAAAAGGTGGCATCCTATGACGCTGCCACGTGAAAGTCACTGAGCTCTTCGGTAAGGCCATTCTACTGCCAATGTTTGTCTATGGAGATTGCATGGATGTGTGCTCGATTTTATACACCTGTCAGCAATTGGTGTGGCTGAAATAGCCAAATCCACTATTTGGAAAGGGTGTCCACATACTTTTGTATATATAGTGTATCAATAAAACTAGTTTGAAATTCTGAGATCAACACTTCAGACAAACCGTACAAATGCAAAACTCATTTAATCATTTAATCAGCAACTGGCAAAGAGCTTGTTTGGCATTCACCAAGCACTTCACCTTTAATGGTGTTAAATTGTCTTGCCTTCTCTCCTGGTGGCTTCATAGAACATCACAATTACAATAACTCTAGAGACAACTTCCTGGCAACTTGTCAACATCCTCTGGAAAAGGAGTCTTCTGTCTTTCTTCTCTCCGTTCTGAAAGACATCCGGAGGCAAGAGATCTCTCCTAAGTTTACACTGTAGTTACATAGGTAATACAAGTAAATATATCAGGTAATACAAGTAAATATGTTTCCTTCTTAATTCCTCATGTGGTGTTTCGTGTATAAGTGTACATATCTGCAATGGGGGAATGTTTCCAAGTGTACCTTTCGTGAAAAATGACAGCCTTGTTGTATGATGAAGTCTAAAGAGGAGAAGTGTGCATAAAAAACATTCCGATTTGAAACAGGACCACAATAAGAAATAATTCAACACTTCCAAGGTAAAACCAAACCCAACTTCCTTAGATGTTACTTTGTTTGTCTTGTTCTTGCTTTGTAGCGAACAGGAATTCCACCAACAACTAAAATGCATGTATTGTACAGTGTTTGAGTCCCTGAACATTGGGTGGCCTTGCAATGAGTTTCACTACTGTGGGAAGTGGAGACCAGCTACAGTGAATGAATATCAAAGGAACCTTTTCAGGCCATCTGGAAGACAATGTCAAAAAAACAGTTCAGTGTCCAATTAGTGGTTTTAATTAACTGGGCTTCCCCTGATTGTTAGGAGAACGAGGGACCTGATTAATTAACTGGGCTTCCCCTGATTGTTAGGAGAACGAGGGACCTGATTAATGAACTGGGCTTCCACCTGATTGTTAGGAAAACAAGGGTTCTGATTAATGAACTGGGCTTCCACCTGATTGTTAGGAAAACAAGGGTTCTGGTTAATAGCGAACCCAGAGGTGGAACAAATAAATGTGATCTATGGTAATGAATGAAGAAGTGCGCAATTAAAAAGCCCACCTTCAATCCGTTCTGTTTCTGAAGTGTTTGGTTGTGAAAGTCATGATGATTAATACGTAAACCATTTCAGTTAGCTATAAAAGGAAATATATAGGGGACATTTGCTCTTTCCAGAGCTGTAGATGTCTTAAGAGTTGTTTATGGTGGCTCTTCGATACAGCTAGTTGATCACGGCTACCACCTTTCCTTCCTCTGAGGTTAGGCTTGAGTCACTGTTATCGCACGTAATGCAGCATCTGATCAACCTGTACAAGCAACGGATTCACTAATCTCCAGGTTAATGTGTCCGGTCAAATAGAAATCCTGCTCAGATTGCAAAACAGCATGGGCGTTCATCTGAATCACAAGCTGTGTGTCTGTAATATAGAGAGGGGTGCCGAACGCTGGCAGTTAGGCAACCATAGGACTTACATCAGTTCAAAATGAAAATATGTAGCAGGTCCTACAGCGTTGTTGGGAAGAATGTGGATGCTGTAGCCTGGCAACAGACTAGTTCATTAGTAAAAAAAAAATTGAAAAGCATTATGTGGTCAACTCTTACATCAATAAGGGTTCTGTAGCTCAAAAGTAAACAATGGAATGAAAGGTTGACTACCCCTTGAAAATAAAGTTATTTCTTTACATGTATTTTATTGTCGGGCTCCAAGGACTAGTTTCGACCATCAAGCCTTCATCAGCAACATTACTTGAGTCCCATTTTTTTTTTTTAAGTATTTTTGTCATGATGACTATTGCAGGAGACACATAGGCAGCGTTATATTAGTTTGATTAAAAGCTGAAAGCACAACCAAGAAAATAAAAATGTGGATGACGTGGGATGACACATATCTAACAGCTTTTACCTGGATCCATTTTCAGGTTTAGTGGATCTTCCTGACGTCTCCTTCCAGGTAATTAAAATATCTGGAGCATAGTAACAGCAGTTTTTCCCTATAGCAACGGATCACGTAAGCCTAAGCGTTGGGGGGCTGCATTTTCTAAAGGGAAAAAAACAATGACGGTTAATTACAATTATGGGAATGAGTCTCCTCCATCTTGTGCTAGACCTTATATTATCCTCAGGGCGTTCCACTCCTATGACTCCATCACAGGGATACGCTACAAATGAGAGGGTTGGGACAACAAAACTTTCTTACAACAGCTTGATGCTCTTGGCTCTCTTTCTCCTCTCATCCTCCTTTATCTGTGCTTCCTTTTGATCATTCCTCCCGCCTTTTCAATATGGTCTCCCTCCCTCCACCCACCCACCTTCCGTTCCTCCAACCACCCACCCACCTGCCGTTCCTCCACCCACCCACCCACCTGCCGTTCCTCCACCCAGCCACCTGCCGTTCCTCCACCCACCCACCCACCTGCCGTTCCTCCACCCAGCCACCTGCCGTTCCTCCACCCAGCCACCCACCTTCCGTTCCTCCACCCACCCACCCACCCACCCACCTTCCGTTCCTCCACCCACCCACCTTCCGTTCCTCCACCCACCCACCTTCCGTTCCTCCACCCACCCACCCACCCACCTGCCGTTCCTCCACCCAGCCACCTGCCGTTCCTCCACCCACCCACCCACCTGCCGTTCCTCCACCCAGCCACCTGCCGTTCCTCCACCCAGCCACCCACCTTCCGTTCCTCCACCCAGCCACCCACCTGCCGTTCCTCCACCCACCCACCTGCCGTTCCTCCACCCACCGACCTGCCGTTCCGCCTTCCATTAGTTAAGCCATGATGTATTGTTCAGTGCACCATTGTTCAGTGTCCTCTGAAAAGCTAATGACTCAAAACATTTTAGCCTTGAGTTTGGCTCCGAGGGGTGGACGTTTCCATACAAATGTTTTCACCCGCCGCCACGGAGCGAAGGGATGCGGGTGAAATGTTAAACCTTGAGTGGGTTTATGGTCGCTGCGGCCAAACACTTCCGTAGGGAACGTCGTAGCTGCTGCTCAGAACAATCCTGAACACTGCCACAACAACCTCCGTTGCCGCAGTAGCAAAGTCACCGGGTACGCCTAGCAACTTCTGCATGTCACAAGTAGCTGGAGAGAACAAGGATAACACAGTGGGGGCTGTGCCAATTCATTCATCATCGTCTGCTACCGCCCCCCAGACCGGGTTCACTCTATTTACAAGGTCCCTCAGTAGTTGTAGGGAAGTGTTACAGACCTGAATATGATGCAGAGGTGAGACTACTTTAGCGAAGCACCGAGCTGTGACTGAGGTTGTTTATATCAAGGGCTAGGTTTTGGAGATGATTAGGTAGGGCAGGGATGGGCAACTGGTGGCCCGTGGGACCCCCTTTTGTAGGCCCAAGGATCATTTATTATAAAAAAAAATTACTCAGTCAGTGTCTCAACTTCCTGTTGAGAGTTAGAATAGTAGAATATACAAGATGCTATTTTTTTATTTGGTTGGGTATCAGCAGTTTTTCTCTTGTTATGTCAGTCACTGAGTCACTTAGTCCAACCAGCTGTCTAAACTTCTAGTAGAACAATTGCAGCAAACTTGCTTTAAAACTGCAATATTTTGAATTGCAGGAACTGTCAAGAGGGGTGCCGCTAAAATGTTCAGAGGGCCGGCTCCGTCTGGATGTGGATGTGGGTACGCAAACCCCCGAGCCCTACAGCAAACCCCCAAGCCCTACAGCAAACCCCCAGCCCTACAGCCAACCCCCAGCCCTACAGCAAACCCCAGAGCCCTACAGCAAACCCCTTAGCCCTACAGCAAACCCCCAGCCCTACAGCAAACCCCTGAGCCCTACAACAAACCCCCGAGCCCTACAGCAAACCCCCGAGCCCTATAGCAAACCCCCGAGCCCTACAGCAAACCCCCAGCCCTACAGCAAACCCCCAGACCTACAGCAAACCCCGAGCCCTACAGCAAACCCCCAGCCCTACAGCAAACCCCCGAGCCCTACAGCAGACCCCCGAGCCCTACAGCAAACCCCCGGGCCCTACAGCAAACCCCCAGCCCTACAACAAACCTTCGAGCCCTACAGCTCCTCATGAGTTCAGATTTTTTTGTTGCCCATTCCTTTGGTAGGGGGATCTAATCTCTTCAATGTTGCATAACTACAGAATAGGACTATATTATTAGTTCATAAATTATGCTGTAATATGGTTAGTTTACATTAGTAATATATGTTGCATGGATAGTTAGAAACTCCAACTTCTACATCTTCCATACTGCAGCAAGCTTTCCCTTACCAGATAAAGTGCAACCACAATGAATCTCTATCACCACGTTCACTGGTGTTATTTATGAAAAGCTACATTAACGTTGCCGATCAGGATAAAAACGTTTTTTTTTAAAGAACAGTCTAAGCAAACTTTTCTTGGAGAAGAACCTCGCCGCAATCGCCTTGCCGTGTTAATTACCTCATATCCTGCAGCAGCATGGCAGCATCCTGTCAGCCCCACAACACAGGAAGAAGAAAAGAACAGTAGTCCTTCAACATCAGGCGTTATACCCATATTACCTCCATCATCTGCATCCTACTGTAACATGCAACTGGGTCGAATCCCAAATAGCACCCTATTCCCTATTTAGTGCACTAGTAGCCTATTCCGCTATTGTCAAAAGTAGTGCACTACGAGCCTATTCAGCTCTGGTCAAAAGTAGTGCACAACTAGCCTATTCAGCTCTGGTCAAAAATAGTGTACTATATACAGAATTGGGTGCCATTTTGGCACGCAGCCCTGGTGATCCCTACGACACGTAAACCCCTATAAGTTTCACTAACGAAACACATCTCATTAGCCTAATTGGCTACGCAGAGGAGTGAAGCGAGAGACTGAATGAAAAGATCGAGTTCTGGTGTGTGATAAGAGTCATGTGTTGATCAAAGTGCTCACGGAGGGAGGGAGGGAAGGGGGGAGGGAGGGAGGGAGGGCATGAATATGGAAAAGTAACTTCTTCAATACATGGACTTGTAGGGTGATACTGATATTCTCCCTGGCTCTGACTTTAAAATAGCATCAGTAAGGTCATGCTCTTCAAAAGGTTAAATGAACATGTAAGTGGTGTAGCGTCTGGAAACAAAACTAAGGCGGTGTTACTGTTCTTGGTGGTGAAACGTTTACACTAGTCCATGTTGTCATATTTTACATTCTCTCACTATAATGACTTGCCGGTCGGCCAATCACATCACACGTGGTTGCCTACTGTACCATGTATGCATGAATCCATGTCTCTGGGGAATTCTGTTGGCATGACAATGCTTGGACATGTGAGGAAGGAACAATGGAGAACAACGACTCACATGGACGCGTCGATCCAAATGCATGATGACGTTATAGTTGAATGAATCACATGGATGAGTCGATCCAACTGCATTATGACGTTCTAGTTGAATGAATCACATGGACGAGTCGATCCAACTGCATGACTCCTGAATGCAGCACACGCCACTGATTCTCTGGAATCAGTTTGTTTTAATTTGATTGTAGTGGCCCTTTACTGTAGCCTCACAGATAGACGGTTCATCTAAGTGAGGTTGAAGTGGATAAGATCCACCAATCTAGATAGCTGTTTTCCCCTCCAATGACCTGAAGTGTCTACACACCACAGTAACAGCTGATATTCAACTAGTGTCTTTGTTCATCATTACTACAATGTATCACCTACACTACCGTTCAAAGTTTGGGGTCATTTAGAAATGTCCTTGTTTTTGAAAGAAAAGCTAATTTTTTGGTCCATTAAAATAACATCAAATTCATCGTAAATACAGTGTAGACATTGTTAATGTTGTAAATGACTATTGTAGCTGGAAACGGCTGATTTTTAATGGATTATCTACATAGGCGTACAGAGGCCCATTACCAGCAACCATCACTCCTGTGTTCCAATGGCACATTGTGTTAGCTAATCCAAGTTGATCATTTTAAAAGGCTAATTGATCATTAGAAAACCCTTTTGCAATTATGTTAGCAAAGCTGAAAACTGTTGTTCTGGTTAAAGAAGCAATAAGACTAGTTGAGTATCTGGAGCATCAGCATTTGTGGGTTCAATTGCAGGCTCAAAATGGCAAGAAACAAAGAACTTTCTTCTGAAACTCGTCAGTCTATTCTTGTTCTAAGAAATGAAGGCCATTCCATGCGAGAAATTGCCAAGAAACTGAAGACCTCGTACAACGCTGTGTACTACTCCCTTCACAGAACAGCACAAACTGTCTCAAACCAGAATAGAAAGAGGAGTGGGAGGCCCCCGGTGCACAACTGAGCAAGAGGACAAGTACATTAGAATGTCTAGTTTGAGAAACAGACACCTCACAAGTCATCAACTGGCAGCTTCATTAAATAGTACCCGCAAAACACCAGTCTCAACGTCAACAGTGAAGAGGCGACTCCAGGATGCTGCCCTTCTAGGCAAAGTTGCAATGAAAAAGCCATATCTCAGACTGGCCAAATAAAATGAAAAGATTAAGATGGGCAAAAGGACACAGACACTGGACAGAGGAAGATTGGAAAAAAGTGTTATGGACAGACAAATCTAAGTTTGAGGTGTTCGCAGAAAAAATGAAAATATGCTGGAGGAGTGCTTGACGCCATCTGTCAAGCATGGTGGAGGCAATGTGATGGTCTGGGGGTGCTTTGGTGGTGGTAAAGTGGGAGATTTGTACAGGGTAAAAGAGATCTTGCCATCCCCTTCAGACGGCGCTTAATTGGAGCCAATTTCCTCCTACAACAGGACAATGACCCAATGCACAGCTCCAAACTATGCAATAACTATTTAGGGAAGAAGCAGTCAGCTGGTTTTCTGTCTATAATGGAGTGGCCAGCACAGTCACCGGATCTCAACCCTGTTGAGCTGTTGTGGGAGAAGCTTGACCGTATGGTACGTAGGACGAAAGCAAAGTTTGAAGGACACAATTATTATTTCAACGAAAAATCATTAGTTATAACCTTGTCAACATCTTCACTTTAATTCCTTTTCATTTTGCAACTAATTTCATGTATGTTTTACATGGAAAACAAGGACATTTCTCAAGTGACCCCAAACTTTTGAACGGTAGTGTGTGCAAGAGGCCTCTCAGTTGGACTATGGTTTTAGGCCTTTAGGTATTCAACACTAACCTGGATGTTACTGTACAGTACTCCTATGCCCATGAAACGTTCCTAAAGACATGTAGACAGAGTGTGGAGATTATCCTGTAACGTCAACATACTATAGCTTCACCTGTAGGCTGTATCTCATAGTAGTAATATACTCACATCCCTCTGTCCAACTCCCCCCCTGTTGACAAAACAGAGAAAGGGAGGAAGGGAGAGAGGTGTAAAGAACAGGTAGTCCAGTCCTATTGAGGCTTGATTGTTTTACTTGATTATACCTCGTGCTTTCAAAAGCTGGAGGCGGGGGCTTGTTCTCAATGACTATTAAAGCGGTGTAGGTACACAAAGTCAACGGTGTCAGCAGACGAAAGCAAAACAAACAAGACTTAATAGTTTTGAAAGCATTTAAAAGCAACGTGGAAAGTCAGAGACTGCACCTTGGAGAGAGATGGGAAGAATACTTTATTATAGTGCAGCTTTTAAGTATTGAAATGAGAGTGCTCTTCTGCAGGGGTTTTGAACAGGTGTTCTAGTGTGTATCATCACTCCCCTCTGTTGGTGAGAAGTGAGAACTGCAGCTTGGGAATTCGAGTTGGCAGAACAGTGCAAACATCTTTAGTAATGTATCCTTAATACCTAAAGGCATTATGCATTTCTGAGTTTAACACAAACAGGTAGTATCAATGTAGCCTCATTTATCAAGCCATAACCATTGTTTCATTTCCAAGCGATACAGGCTGAAGCAGTGACCAGTTATTTTATCTTGTTCATGGCATTAACTTGACTTTTTGACGGATCCACCTCCTTCTATTTTACTCTCTTTATATACCTTCATGTCCCTCTCTCTCTCTTAGGGGGCAACAGTGTGGATGTGCCCATTCCATCATCTCCCTCAGTCATTCCCCATCTCTGTGTCAGCCCGCTCTCCTCCTCCCTCTCTCTCCATTTGTTTACACAAGCTGATAAATGTAATGTCATACTGATTGGAGAGTGGGAAGACAGAAGCCACAATAATGATCCAAGACGTGTTTAAGTTAGCGTAGCTACAGAGGTGATCTTACCTGACTTCACAGCCCCGTCAGTTACACAGTATAGAGAGGGGTAATCAAGCTGAGCTCGTTCAGTGAGAGCAGTAACGCATTTTCAACTGATGAGAAAACTAAGCTAAAACATTGACTTTGAGACAACAACACCCCTAACTAGAAGAATTAGTCTAACTTCTCTTGCGTCAGCCACTGTATTCTGTCATCTCCACGGTATTCCTAAGAATGGCATTAATCAGGGAGTTTATGAACCTAGTCACGTAGAGATATCTACCTTGAGAAACCACATTCTGAGAGGAGTTTTTGGACTTGGTGGTTTATGGGCTCTCTGTCACTCACTCTCTCTCTCTCTCTCTCTCTCTCTCTCTCTCTCTCTCTCTCTC
Organism: Brachymystax lenok tsinlingensis; assembly: GCA_030435695.1. Lineage (NCBI taxonomy): Eukaryota > Metazoa > Chordata > Actinopteri > Salmoniformes > Salmonidae > Brachymystax > Brachymystax lenok. Next base: position 21,333,278 of record CM059798.1, read on the forward strand.
TCTCTCTCTCTCTCTCTCTCTCTCTCTCTCTCTCTCTCTCTCTCTCTCTCTCTCTCTCTCTCTCTCTCTCTCTCTCTCTCTCTCTCTCTCTCTCTCTCTCTCTCTCTCTCTCTCTCTCTCTCTCTCTCTTCAATTTTGTCTCTCTCCCCCATCTCTCTCTCTCGTTCCCCTCCCCTTATGTCTCTCTCTCTCTCTCTCTCTCTCTCTCTCTCTCTCTCTCTCTCTCTCTCTCTCTCTCTTGCAGTGCATGCTGGGAGGTTTTGGAGTTTGAGTGTTTGGTGTGGAGGGCTCTGTCCTAATTAACTTTCTTGATTCTGTTCTTTTCTTTATTTTTTCTATGGTGGAGGGTTAATGCAATATTTGTTTTAGCGTATCCACAGTTTTTTTCAAAGTTAGGGTGGAAAAGGACAGAGTTAGTTTCCTGGGGTTTGTAAGGTGTGGTGTGCGCAATGGCTTCTCAGCCTAGCGGAGGAGATGCTGTCTATACGGCATGGATTCAGGTGTGTTCCTGAGAATGGAGTTAAAGTGGAGGAGGTTCTGCTTGCAGTCGGTGAACAGGTAGGAGCAGAATTTATACATTCCGCTTCCAGAATGAACAAAGCTGTGGTTGTGTTCATGAAAAGAGCAAACTTGGTTGGTAGACTAATTGCTAGTGGAATATTTGTAAGGGGTGTGTTGGTGTCAATTTTGCCTCTTGCTACCCCTTCAACAAGGGTGGTAGTTGCAAATTTGCCTCCGTTTATTACGGATGATCAAATCAGGAAAGAGCTTAGTCGTTTTGGTAAGTTTGCTAGCGGTTTTCGTGTACTGTCGGCAGGTTTTCAGGCGGATGCCGTTAAGCACGTTGTTTCGTTCCGGAGGCAAGTGTTTATGTTTCTGAATAATAATGAGCAACAGCTAAATGTGCATTTTAAAGTGAGACATGGGGAGGGGCTCTACGCAGGGTTTGCCAGCACAGATAGTCTACGGTGTTTTGAGTGTGGGGATTTGGGGCATAAGAGCTTTGCGTGTCCACATAAAGGCCGTAGACAAGGTGAGGGCACAAGTGCCAGTGGGGAAAAACAAGGTCAAAGTGTAGGGGGCAATGAGATGCAGACAGCAGAGGCTGGGCCTAGTCATGGCATGGATGGTGGTGTAAATGAGGCTGGGCCTAGTCATGGCAAGGATGGTGGTGTAGATGAGGCTGGGCCTAGTCAGGCTAGAGATGGTGGGGTAGATGAAGCTGGGTCTAGTCAGGCTATAGATGGTGGTGTAGATGAGGCTGGGCCTAGTCAGGCTAGAGATGGTGGTGTAGATGAGGCTGGGCCTAGTCAGGCTAGAGATGGTGGGGTAGCTGAGGCTGGGACTAGTCATGCTATGGATGCTGGTGTAGAAGAGGCTGGGCCTAGACATGCTATGGAGGGTGGTGTTGATGAGGCTGGGTCTAGTAAGGTTATGCTAGTGGATGAGGAGAGTATAGTGGGGAAGTGTAAGAGACTAGGGGGGGAGGAGGAGGGTGTCAAGCGGAAAAAGAAAAAGGAGGAGAAGAAAGGTGGAAGTGTAGAGGCTGGTGTGGTCAAAGGTACTATGGGACCTGGTGCTGGGGTGGAGGCCCTGACCAGAGAGGAAGGGCAGGTGGTCAGGATGGGAGATGGAGATGAGGAAAGTGAGTATGAGGAAGAGGATGATGAGGTTTTCCTTTCAGACTCCTCTTCAATGGGTCCGGAGCTGACAGCCAGTCAAGCAGAGGGGCCAAAGTACACATTGAGGGAACTGACAAGGTTCCTGAATGAGACCAAGGGGAAAAAGTTAATCTTGAGACTTTTTTTCTGATCCGAGAAAGTTTGTAAGATCAGCACAACATGCTATGAAAAATGAGGGCATGGTGTCCTCTCACCCAGGAAAAGGTTTAGGTTGAGGAAGTGGGTCACAACTGTGCGTAAAGGTCTACCTTCAGACACTGTTTAGATGTATAGTTTCTTTCTGGCACTGGGGCTTTGCTATTGGTCTCTTTCCTTGCTGGCTTTTCTCCCACTTCTTATGGAGACTCTACGGGTAGGCTCGCTCAATATAAATGGCGCCAGAGATGCGGGAAAGAGGAGTGTGTTGGGTGAATATGTAAAACAAAAAAAGTACAGGTGTTGTTTCTGCAGGAGACATAGCGATGTGGTGAATGAAGTCGATTGGGGGCTCTGGTGGAAAGGGGCAAGTGTGTTGAGCCATGGGACAAATTTGAGTGCAGGGGTGGCAGTCTTTTTGTACCTGGTCTGTCTGTAAAAATTTGCTCCTCAAAGGAGGTGTGTAAGGTAGGCTGCTTGTTGTAAAAGCAGAAATTAACAACAAGGGTTTTGTCTTTATAAATGTGTATGCGCCTAACACAGGGAGAGAGAGGGGGGTTCTATTTGGGTGTCTTAGACAGGAACTCTCACAAGTAGCGCCTGAGGAGATGCTGGTGGTCGGCGGAGACTGGAACTGTACCATGGATTTTACGAAAGATAGAAATGGGGAAGAGCCTCATTCAGTGTCAGTGGGGGTGTTAAGGGACATTATTAATCAGTTCGACCTAGTGGATATTTGGAGAACTAAACATCCCAACACAAGACAGTATACATGGGTGAAGGTCTTTGGGGCTAGGGTGAGTGCAGCCCGACTTGATCGTTTTACATGTCCAGGAATCAGAGCAATAGGCTGTTGGGCACTACCATTCTCCCAGTGGGGTTTTCAGATCACCATATAACCATGGCTCAGCTGTCTATTTCACCAGGCCCCGGCAGGCATCCTATTGGAAGTTTAATGTAAAGCTCTTACAAGATGCCACTTTTTGCTCAGGTTTCCAGATTTTGGGAAAGGTGGGGGCAGCGAAGAGAGGAGTATGAGTCTCTGAGTCAATGGTGGGATGTGGGGAAAGTCCAAATTCGGCTTTACTGTCAACAGTATACAGCTCTCTCATCCTCAGAGGCTAGGAGAGTATTGGGGAACTAGAGCGTAGTATTAGTGAGATGGAGGTAGAGATGGTGGGGCAAGGCAATGTAAGCCTCCAAGCTAATCTAGCTGAATTACGTAGGGACCTGGGCAGTTTTTTCCAGGTTAAAGCAAAGGGAGCACTTGTAAGAGCTAGGTTCTCCATGCTCAAGGAGATGGATGCTCCCAGCTCCTTCTTCTTTGGGTTGGAAAGACAGAGCGGTGAAGCCAAGGGTATGCATTGTCTACGGCTTTCTGATGGGCGGGTGACCTCTGTGGTGGGAGAGATGCGGAGGCGAACTGTGGAGTTTTATACTGAGTTGTATAGGGCAGAAATGTGTGATCCTGTGTGTGCTCAGGTCTTGTTCGCAGGACTCCTAAGCTCTCTCTGGCACAGAGGGACGAAATGGACATTCCTCTGTTGTCCCATGAACTGGCAGAGGCAGTAACTCCAGATGTCCCCGGTCGAGCACCAGGGGTTGATGGACTCCCAGTGGAGTTTTATAAAAAATTCTGGGGAATAATTGGACAGGATTTCTTTTGCGTGTTGCGTGAATGCGTCGAGGTAGGAGTGTTGCCGATGAGCTGCCGTCGGGCGGCTCTGACTCTCCTGCCTAAAAAAGGGGACTTGTGTGAACTTAAGAACTGGAGGCCGGTGGCATTACTTTGTGCGGACTACAAGATATTTGCCAAGGTCCTCTCTAACAGACTGAAGTCCCATCTGGACTCGATAGTACATAAAGACCAAACATATTGTGTACCGACGCTCAATCACGGACAACTTGTTCCTAATCAGGGACATGTTGGACTTGTCAAAAGGTTCTGATGTGAATTTTGGACTGGTCTCTTTAGATCAAGAGAAGGCTTTTGATAGAGTGGACCATGAGTATCTGTTTAATGTGATGTCTGTGTTTGGGTTTGGGAAGAGTTTTTTGACCTGTGTGAAGATGTTGTATGCTGGGGCGTCATGTATGGTCAAGGTGGGAGGGGGGCTCAGTAGGCCAGTCTGGGTGAGACGAGGCATTAGACAAGGCTGCCCTCTATCGGGGCAGTTATATACACTAGCCATTGAGCCTTTTTGGGCCTGCTACGCAGGAGACTGCAGGGAGTGTGCTGGACAGGCATGGGTGTGGTGACAGGCATAGCAGTGTCAGCGTATGCAGATGATGTTTCTGTGATGGTCAGGGATGGTCAGGATATGCAGGCACTAGAGACCAGTCTGAAGGTGTACGAGGAGCTTAGTCGGCTAAGGTAAACTGGGGCAAGAGCAAAGCTCTGTTATGTGGGGCATGGGGGATAGGGCCCTTCCTCTGCTTCCAGGGGTTTACAGTGGGGTTGTGAAGGGCTTAAAGTGTTGGGGTGTACCTGGGCTCGGAGAGGTGGGTAAGGAAGAACTGGGAGGGGCTGTCACAGGCAGTAGTGTCAAGACTGGCCAGGTGGAGGTGGCTCCTGTCCCAAGTGTCATATAGAGGGAGGGTGCTGATAATCAACAACCTGGTGGCATCTTCCCTGTGGCATAAACTGGCTGTCCTCAACCCCCCCGCCGGTCTGCTCGCAGACCTGCAACGCAAGCTGGTGGAATTTTTCTGGTCGGGCCATCACTGGCTGAGGGCAGCAGTGTTGTATATGACCGTCCACGAAGGAGGACAGGGAATGGTGGAACTGGAGAGCAGGGTGGCTGCATTCCGACTAAAGGCGGCACAGAGACTGCTGTACCATACTGATGTTGGCTGGAGGGAACCAGCATGCGCGCTGCTGAGGAGAGCTGGCGGATTAGGGCTGGACCGGCAGCTGTTCCTCATGAAGCTGGAGAGGATGAATACAGCAGGTCTCTCAGACTTTTATACCGCAGTGCTGAGGGCATGGCAGCTGCTAAGGGCCATACGAGATGGGGGTGTAGAGCCTGGACTGTGGGTGTGGGAGGAGCCTATCTTCCACAACCCAGCCATCCCTTTGAGATCGGTTCAGTCGGCCACCCTGCAGAGGCAACTGATGGCAGCGGGTTTACTAAGGCTGGGTGACCTGCGACTGCTGGGAGAGGACGGGTGGAAAACCCCGGAAGTCCTGGCACAACAAACAGGAATAACGTCTCTTAGGCTGCTGGAGAGATTCCTGGAGGAGGTCCAGGAGGCACTGTCTGAGCCGGTAAGGGGGGTGTTTGAGCGGCCAAAGGGGGAGGGGCCACCAATGTTTCCACCACTGCAGGTGACAGCAGAGACTGGGGACTGGCAAGGGGTCTGGAGGACTTGTTAGATTTTAACACTCCGAGCCTTGGGGAGTTTGAAGGGGTGGAAGGTAAAGCCCTCTACAACCTCTGCGTTAAGGTGAGGAACATTAGGAGCCTAACAGGAGTGAAGGCACATCAGTGGCAGGGGGTATGTGGGGCAGAGAATATGGTAGGTTTTAGATGGAGGGCTTTACAAACCCCCAGTACCAAAGAGGTCAGGGACCTCCAGTGGAGGGTTCTTCATGGAGCCTTGGCCACTAACAGCTGGTTGGTACGGGTTGAACCGGAATCGGGCAGGGGTGTCCTTTCTGTGTTATAAAAGAAACTGTGATTCATGTGTTTTCTGTGCGTCAGGTTAATGCCATTAATGTCTCTGTTGGAATGTCTGTGTGAGAGGTTGGGGTGGTTTTTACTGTTGGGGTGTTTATAATGGGGTACAGGTATTCGAAAAATGAAAAGGCTAAATGTGTTTTGTTGAACTTCCTGTTTGCTCAGGCAAAGTTGGCTATTTGGCTAACAAGGAGGAACAGGGTCAAAGGTGGGGGGATAACAGACCCTTTACTATTATTTAATGGGATGGTCTCTGCGCGCCTCAGGGTAGAATTTGAGTTCTATAAAATGATAAAAAGTGTGGAGATGTTTCAGGAGATATGGTGTGGGGGGGCTGTCTGTATAGTTGAGGAAGATGTTTTGGAAATACGGTTGTAGAAGTGGTAAGGTTTTTTGGTTATTTTGATGTGTGGTGTTTTGAATTGTGTGGTATAGGGAAAGGTGACTGGTGTGTGTATGCAGTACAGGATGTAATTTGGTGTTTTTATTTTCTTTAAGGGGTGGGGGGGTGGTGAGTGTTTAATGAAATGAGGATGTTTCATTAAAGAAAGACAAAAAGTCAAAAGTCTCTCTCTCTCTCTCTCTCTCTCTCTCTCTCTCTCTCTCTCTCTCTCTCTCTCTCTCTCTCTCTCTCTCTCAGAATCCCAAACAGCCTACTGCTGAGGAAGCAACTGTAGTAATCCCCCAGCACAACTTCAAAAATAGCCCTAAAGGAAACTTTCCACTGTACGGCATAAAGCACAACAGAACCATACCAGGACATTACCAAAGGAACAAAATCACCTTTCTCTTCCTTGTTCCCCCTCTATCTCTCTTCATCCCCTTCATCCTAACTCTCACAAATGGACCAATGAGAAGTGGAGAAGCTATCTGTCCCTGTAATGGGAAATCTCTCTGAGGACTGGCTGGTAGGATCAAAGTAACCAGGTACTATGCAGGCCTGAGAGAACAGCCCAGGTAGCAGCTATTGAAATGTTTTTTTTATTTTTAAATGTAACCTTTATTTAGCTAGGCAAGTCAGTTAAGAACAAATTATTACTTACAATGACAGCCTAGAAACAGTGGGTTAACTGCCTTGTTCAGGGGCGGAACAACAGATTTTTACCTTGTCAGCTAGGGGATTTGATCCAGCAACATTTCAGTTAGTGGCCCAACTATCTAACCGCTAGGCACCCTGCCGTATTAGGCAGGCCTGAGGAGAAGAGCAGAAGACTGTTGGAACATTTACTACCTACTGCAGGTAGTAACACAGCTGGGGCTTCATTAGGAGTTGAGGATCTGTTAATGGATCTTTACACGTTATTTGCCTTTCTCGGTCTCCGTCTTTGCTCTATATCCTCTGCTCTCTCGTCTGCACTCCTACTCCCTGTCTCTCCCCTGCTCCCTCTCTCCCTCTCTCAACCCAGATCCCTTTCCCTCCCTCTCTCCCCCCGCTCCCTTTCCCTCTCTCCCTCTCTCTCCCCCACTCCCTTTCTCTCTCTCTCCCAATTTCAACTGTAGGGCTTTATAGGCATGGGAAACACATGTTAACATTGCCAAAGCAGGTGAAGTAGATAATAAACAAAAGTGAAATAAACAATACAAATTAACAGTAAACATTACGCTCAAAGAGGTTCCAAAGGAATAAATATACTTCAAATGTCATATTATGTCTATATGCAGTGTTGTAAAGATGTGCAAATAGTTAAAGTACAGAAGGGAACATAAACAAATATTGCTCCTGTGATTGCCCGCTGTGGTATTTCACCCAGTAGATATGGGAGTTTAACAAAATTGGGTTTGTTTTCAAATTATATATGGATCTGTGTAATCTGAGGTGAAATATGTGTCTCTAATATGTTCATACATTTGGCAGGACGTTAGGAAGTGCAGCTCAGTTTCCAACTCATTTTGTGGGCAGTGTGTACATAGCAATAGCAGAGTCTGTACATATAAAGTTTTCCTTAAGTTTGGGTCAGTCACAGTGGGCAGGTATTCTGCCACCGTGTACTTTCTGTTTAGGGCCAAATAGCATTCTAGTTTGTTCAGTTTTTTTGTTAATTCTTTTGCAATGTGTGAAGTAACTTTCTTTTTTTTTCTTATGATTTGGTTGGGTCTAATTGTGGTGCTGTCCTGGGGCTCTGTGGGGTCTGTTTGTGTTTGTGAACAGAGCCCCAGGACCAGCTTGCTTAGGGGACTCTTCTCCAGATTCATCTCTCTGTAGGTGATGGGATGGCTTTGTTATGGAAGGTTTGGGAATTGCTTCCTTTAAGGTGGTTGTAGAATTTAACGGCTATTTTTTGGATTTTGATAATTAGCTGGTAACGGCCTAAATTCTGCTCTGCATGCATTATTTGGTGTTTTAAGTTGTACACAGAGGATATTGTTGCAGATTTCAACATGCAAGGTCTCAATTTCAAATAAAATCAAATTGTTGTCACATGTGCCGAATACGACAGGTGTTGTAGACCTTACAGTGAAATGCTTACTTACAAGCCCTTAAGCAACAATGCAGTTTTAAGAAAAATACCAACAACAAAAAAGAAATAAAAGTAACAAATAATTAAAGAGCAAATTAAGTAAATTAACAGTAACAAGGATATATACAGGGGGTATCAGTACAGAGCAGGTGCACCGGTTAGTCGAGGTAATTGAGGTAATATATACATGTAGGTAGAGTTATTAAAGTTACTATTTTGGTGTTTGCCCCCTCTCTCTCTCTCTCTCTCTCTCTCTCTCTCTCTCTCTCTCTCTCTCTCGCCAGCTCTAGGAGTCTGGATCACCCAAAAGAGCCATATCGGCACCCGGCTGCTGAGTGATAAGTGTCTCCCTCTCTCTCCCGCTTCAGCCTTCTCCCCCACATTTCATTAACGTAATCTGTCCCCGTAGTCGAGTCTGGATTTTAATGAATTCAATATTTATTTCCTTTTTTTTTGTGTGTGTGAAATGTCTTGACTGTGTAATTTTATTTCAGCTGACATGTGATATTTGAGGCTATAAGTGTTGTTTCCCCTACTGTGGGTTGTATTCCAAATGGCACACTATTCCTAATATAATGCATTACTTCTTCTTCTTACCAGATCCCTTTGGCTCCCTTGTCAAAAGTAGTGTGCAAAACATGGGTGTCATTGTGTAACGAGTCAGCTGAGTGACACAGGCGAATGCTGAGAAGAACTCACACAGATGCCAGCTGCTTAAACATGTAAAAGAGGAGCCCACATCAACGAAAAAGGCCTTTGGACAACCAGAGTCTCCCCTTCTTTTACATTCACTGTAGCCCCGTTGTTTTCAATCAGTGTAGAATCTTCATTTATAATCAGTTTAGCCCCTTCCCTTCCAATCAGTGCACAGTCTGGCTGCTGGCTGGCATGCTAACCTAAGCCAGGGCTAGCCGTGATATATTGATGGTCTCTCAATGGGAGGGGAGAGCGGCGTAGTGCTTTGTTCGATGGGAAAAGCTTATGTGTTTAAAACCATGGTGGGGGGATGGAAGAGGTCTATCTACAATGTAAAACCAAAGGTAATTTTCACTCAAATCAAATAATTCAAATCAAATCAAATACCTCTAGTAAGTTGAACTCAAAGTCCTTTTTACTTTAAATGTTTATGTGGTACTGAATCAAAACTAAATGAGAAGTTACATAATTTTTTTTAATGATGATATCAAATGAAATGGTTTCCCAGCATGCTCTATTGTAGGTACAGTATATTGTTTTTGGACTTGTTTTTTATATGTGTTGTTTTTGCATGTACATTGAGTGGTTCGTTGACCTTATGCTACACCAGGATAAATAACATGCATTTATCTAATCTAATTCCAGTTTAAATGGCTTAGGTGGTCTCCTAACGTTGTTCCAGTTTAATTGGCTTAGGTGGTCTCCTCACGTTGTTCCAGTTTAATTGGTTTAGGAGGTCTCCTCACGTTGTTCCAGTTTAATTGGCTTAGGTGGTCTCTTCACGTTGTTCCAGTTTAAATGGCTTAGGTGGTCTCCTCACGTTGTTCCAGTTTAATTGGCTTAGGTGGTCTCCTCACGTTGTTCCAGTTTAATTGGTTTAGGAGGTCTCCTCACGTTGTTCCAGTTTAATTGGCTTAGGTGGTCTCTTCACGTTGTTCCAGTTTAAATGGCTTAGGTGGTCTCCTCACGTTGTTCCAGGTTAATTGGCTTAGGTGGTCTCTTCACGTTGTTCCAGTTTAAATGGCTTAGGTGGTCTCCTCACGTTGTTCCAGTTTAAATGGCTTAGGTGGTCTCCTCACGTTGTTCGAGTTTAAATGGCTTAGGTGGTCTCCTCACGTTTTTCCAGTTTAAATGGCTTAGGTGGTCTCTTCACGTTGTTCCAGTTTAATTGGCTTAGGTGGTCTCTTCACGTTGTTCCAGTTTAAATGGCTTAGGTGGTCTCCTCACGTTGTTCGAGTTTAAATGGCTTAGGTGGTCTCCTCACGTTGTTCCAGTTTAAATAGCTTAGGTGGTCTCCTCACGTTGTTCCAGTTTAAATAGCTTAGGTGGTCTCCTCACGTTGTTCCAGTTTAAATGGCTTAGGTGGTCTCCTCAAGTTGTTCCAGTTTAAATGGCTTAGGTGGTCTCCTCAAGTTGTTCCAGTTTAAATGGCTTAGGTGGTCTCCTCACGTTGTTCGAGTTTAAATGGCTTAGGTGGTCTCCTCACGTTGTTCGAGTTTAAATGGCTTGAGTAACAACTACAAAATCACTTTAAGTAACTGTTTTGAGTAATGACAGCACATTTGGTTTTACAGTGTAGCCACTAAGATGTACTAGTACAACACCAGTTGAATCATTCATGTCCACATACTTCTTCCCTTTATGTGGAGAGATAAGTCAGATTTCTTTATCCCTCCACACTCCTCTACGTGTCTTTTCTGAGACTTCAATGTGCAGCGATCAAAAGTCTGAAGTAGCTAACTAAACATATTTAAATGAGAGTGATGCGCTGTTATTCGCCTCTAAACATTTTGTTACACCAATCCAACTGTAGCAGCAGCACTGAACACATACATACGGAGGGCAACTTTCATTTGAATCAAAAGCATTTTAATGTATTCACTGGTAAACGAGACCTCATTAAATGCAGTGTGTAATTCTACAATCAGCAGGGGTGTTGAACATTAAACATCCGGCGTTGGTTCGCAATTATACCGACTTCACATGTTCTCCAAACCAAGCGCTCTCGAAATAGCACTCAAGTACCAGTCTTTTTTTTTTTTTTACAGAAACTCAGTGGCACAACCTCAGAAAGACACGTAGTACTTGGTCCATTTGCCTCAACATTAGCTCTTTGCAAAATAGCACAGATCTGTGCAAAAAATATATACTTCAAACCGTACCATATTTTACTCCACTAAAAAAAAGTTATTGTTGCAGAGAAAAAAAAATCTAAAGTTAGTTGTTTTTCTACTTTCCTTCCACCAATGGATGCTGTTTCCTGTTTTTACTGCTCGGAGACTGTCACACTCTTTTATCTGAGAGACACGTGAGAGCAGGACATGTGATTCAGAGATATGGCACTGCATTAGCCAGCCTCGTCTTCTCTTCTTGTTGTCTTTAAAGGGGATCACATCTCTCCTCTCCTCCGCCTTGCTCTGCTCTGTGTTGTTCTACCAAATGACTTTCTTGGTGGAAAAATAATCACTGTTGCTTTTAGGACACTCTTTTCTGCCTCTCTCTCATTTTCTGTTCCTCTCCATCTTTCTGCCTATCTCTCTTTCTGCCCCTCTCTCTCTCTTTCTGCCTCTCTCTCTTTTTGCCTCTCACTCTTTCTGCCTCTCCCTCTATCTGCTACTCTCTGTCATTCTGTCTCTCTCTTTCTGTCTCTCCCTCACTTTCTCTGCCTCTCTTTCTCTGGCTCTCTCTATCTTTCTCTGCTTCTCTGTCTTTCTTACCTCTCTCGCTCTATCTACCTCTCTCTCTTTTTCTGCCTCTCTCTCTTTCAGTCTCGCTCTCCCATTCTGCCTCTCTCTCTTGCTGTCTCTTTCTCTCTTTCTGTCTCTCTTTCTTTCTCTCTCTTTCTCTCTCTCTCTTTGTGCCTCTCTCTCTCTTTCTGCCTCTCTCTCTCTCTCTCTCTCTCTCTCTCTCTCTCTCTCTCTCTCTCTCTATTTTGTCTCTCTCTCTTTCTCTCTCTCTATTTTTGTCTCTCTCTCTTTCTGCCTCTCTCTCTATTTATGTCTCTCTCTCTCTTTCTGCTCCTCAATCTTTTATTCTGCCTCTCTCTCTTTCTGCCTCTCTCTCTCTTATTCTGCCTCTCTCTTTTTCTGTGTCTCTTTCTGCCTCTCTCTGTATTTCTGTCTCTCTCTCTTTCTGCCTCTCTTTCTCTGTATTTCTCTCTCTCTCTTTCTGCCTCTTTCTCTCTCTATTTCTGTCTCTCTCTCTTTCTGCCTCTCTCTCTCTTTCTGCTCCTCTCTCTATTTATCTGCCTCTCTCTCTTATTCTGCCGCTCTCTCTTTCTGTCTCTCTCTCGTTCTGCCTCTCTCTCTCTCTATTTCTGTCTCTCTCTCTTTCTGCCTCTCTCTCTCTCTTTCTGACTCTCTCTATTTCTGTCGCTCTCTCTCTCTTTCTGCCTCTCTCTCTCTTTCTGCCTCTCTCTCTCTCTCTCATTCAGTCTCTCTCTCTCTCTCTTTCTGACTCTCTCTATTTCTGTCGCTCTCTCTCTCTTTCTGCCTCTCTCTCTCTTTCTGCCTCTCTCTCTCATTCAGTCTCTCTCTCTCTCTCTTTCTGACTCTCTCTATTTCTGTCGCTCTCTCTCTCTTTCTGCCTCTCTCTCTCTTTCTGCCTCTCTCTCTCATTCAGTCTCTCTCTCTCATTCAGTCTCTCTCTCTCTCTCTTTCTGACTCTCTCTCTTTCTGCCTCTCTCTCTCTTTCTGCCTCTCTCTCTCTCTCTCATTCAGTCTCTCTCTCTCTCTCTTTCTGACTCTCTCTATTTCTGTCGCTCTCTCTCTCTTTCTGCCAATCTCTCTCTTTCTGCCTCTCTCTCTCATTCAGTCTCTCTCTCTCTCTCTTTCTGACTCTCTATTTCTGTCGCTCTCTCTCTCTTTCTGCCTCTCTCTCTCTTTCTGCCTCTCTCTCTCTCATTCAGTCTCTCTCTATCATTCAGTCTCTCTCTCTCATTCGGTCTCTCTCTCTCTCTTTCTGTCTCTCTCTCTCTTTCAGTTGAATTGATGATGTATTGCTGTTCCCTAAGGAATCTTTCCTCCCTTGTTTTCACCATGGTATAGTATGTTAGAGTGCTGTTCCCTAAGGAATCATTCCTCCCTTGTTTTCACCATGGTATAGTATGTTAGAGTGCTGTTCCCTAAGGAATCATTCCTCCCTTGTTTTCACCATGGTATAGTATGTTAGAGTGCCGTTCCCTAAGGAATCATTCCTCCCTTGTTTTCACCATGGTATAGTATGTTAGAGTGCCGTTCCCTAAGGAATCATTCCTCCCTTGTTTTCACCATGGTATAGTATGTTAGAGTGCCGTTCCCTAAGGAATCATTCCTCCCTTGTTTTCACCATGGTATAGTATGTTAGAGTGCCGTTCCCTAAGGAATCATTCCTCCCTTGTTTTCACCATGGTATAGTATGTTAGAGTGCTGTTCCCTAAGGAATCATTCCTCCCTTGTTTTCACCATGGTATAGTATGTTAGAGTGCCGTTCCCTAAGGAATCATTCCTCCCTTGTTTTCACCATGGTATAGTATGTTAGAGTGCCGTTCCCTAAGGAATCATTCCTCCCTTGTTTTCACCATGGTATAGTATGTTAGAGTGCGGTTCCCTAAGGAATCATTCCTCCCTTGTTTTCACCATGGTATAGTATGTTAGAGTGCCGTTCCCTAAGGAATCATTCCTCCCTTGTTTTCACCATGGTATAGTATGTTAGAGTGTGCTAAGTTGGAGTTGAGTGGAGGAGAGGAGAGTGAGACGATCTGATGGAGCTTGATATCAACAGAGGGCTGGGAGCAGGGTTATACTCTGAGTCCTGTGACGAAAAGAGGTGATGCACTGATATCCTTAATTGATGGATTAGAACAAACTGAGTACCAGGGGAGAGATAAAGAGGGGTATCAAAAGAAAGAGAGAGAGAGAGAGATAAATAGAGAGAGAGAGAGACAGAAAGAGAGAGAGAGGCAGAAAGAGAGAGAAAGAAGAGAGAAGCGCACGTGACCCGGCTGGCTAATTGAGGGAGGGAGGGAGGGAGGGAGGGAGGGAGGGCATGAATATGGAAAAGTAACTTCTTCAATACATGGACTTGTAGGGTGATACTGATATTCTCCCTGGCTCTGACTTTAAAATAGTATCAGTAAGTTCATGCTCTTCAAAAGGTTAAATGAACATGTAAGTGGTGTAGCGTCTGAATACAAAACTAAGGCGGTGTTACTGTTCTTGGTGGTGAAACGTTTACACTAGTCCATGTTTTACATTCTCTCACTATAATGACAATCACATCACATGGGAGCGAGGGAGGGAGGGAGGAGGGAGTAACATCTATTACTGTAGAGAGAGAGTGAGCCATTAAAATGTAAAATGTCTTTAATGAGAGTTAAGTATTTATGGAGATCAAGACAGGTTTGGGAAGATGGAGAGATAGACCATTCTAGAGGGAGGCGGGGTTTAGGAATGGAGGATGGAGGGAGACCCAAGAGAAGGAGGAGGTGAGAAGTGGTGTGGAGGATGGAGGATGGAGGATGGAGGATGGACAGAGACCCAAGAGGAGGAGGAGGCGAAAAGTGGTGTGGAGGATGGAGACCCAAGAGAAGGAGGAGAAGAGAAGTGGTGTGGAGGATGGAGGATGGAGGGAGACCCAAGAGAAGGAGGAGGTGAGAAGTGGTGTGGAGGATGGAGGATGGAGGGAGACCCAAGAGGAGGAGGAGGTTCGAGAAGTGGTGTGGAGGATGGAGGATGGAGGGAGACCCAAGAGGAGGAAGAGGCGAGAAGTGGTGTGGAGGATGGAGGATGGAGGATGGAGGATGGACAGAGACCCAAGAGGAGGAGGAGGCGAAGTGGTGTGGAGGATGGAGACCCAAGAGAAGGAGGAGAAGAGAAGTGGTGTGGAGGATGGAGGATGGAGGGAGACCCAAGAGAAGGAGGAGGTGAGAAGTGGTGTGGAGGATGGAGGATGGAGGGAGACCCAAGAGGAGGAGGAGGTTCGAGAAGTGGTGTGGAGGATGGAGGATGGAGGGAGACCCAAGAGGAGGAAGAGGCGAGAAGTGGTGTGGAGGATGGAGGATGGAGGATGGAGGATGGACAGAGACCCAAGAGGAGGAGGAGGCGAGAAGTGGTGTGGAGGATGGAGACCCAAGAGAAGGAGGAGAAGAGAAGTGGTGTGGAGGATGGAGGATGGAGGGAGACCCAAGAGAAGGAGGAGGTGAGAAGTGGTGTGGAGGATGGAGGATGGAGGGAGACCCAAGAGGAGGAGGAGGTTCGAGAAGTGGTGTGGAGGATGGAGGATGGAGGGAGACCCAAGAGGAGGAAGAGGCGAGAAGTGGTGTGGAGGATGGAGGATGGAGGATGGACAGAGACCAAAGAGGAGGAAGAGAAGAGAGCATTCAGGGTAGATACAGTGATAAGTAGATCCCTAGATCCACAGTAGACGTGGAAACATAAGGGTGGATGGACGGGGGCGTTTGAGGGATGAAGGGGGGTTGGAGGAGGAGGAGGGAGGGTTGGTTGGTTGGTTGAGGGAACGGGGAAAGCATCCGAGCCCTGGCTCAACTAGCCTTTTTATCCACCGCCCACATGGAGAAACATCACTGGAGACCAGAGGATCATTAGGCATCAAAGGACTGTCTGTCCAGGCACATTAACCCACCCTAAATGTGTCTTTTTCAAGAAGCAAAGTCTCCCCGATCTCTGGTGCCATTACTACGCAGAATACCAAGTGATTCAGAAGTACTCATTTCTTCTCAGTGCTTGTTCAACATCTTCAAAGCCAGTTCTGTGTGTACACAAGTTTAGTGTTATATAATAGTCTGGTCTTTGAAAATGAGAACGGATGTCTACGGTAACCGGAGAATGAACCAACGTTCGGTGTGGTAGCAGCTCATAAACTTTGGCACTGAAATACTTTTTAACACTTAAACGTTAGCACAACACATTTATTCTGTCTTGTAACTGTTAGAGACCATTACTACGTTCAATGTCCTGTCAATGCTTCTAGTGCACTGTGTTGTCCATGAATCAATATTTCTACATTTGGAGCCTGTAACTCAAAGGTCAATCGAATTGGTAACAAAATAAACATAATCATATCCTATGGAATGGATGACAAATAGATGGAGATCCCATGGGGATCATGGGGATCTCATCCATTATTTATATTCATTCGCTCTCTCTCTCTCTCTCTCTCTCTCTCTCTCTCTCTCTCTCTCTCTCTCTCTCTCTCTCTCTCTCTCTCTCTCTCTCTGCATGCTGGGAAGTGTGAGTGAGTGCGTGCGTGCCAGTGTTGTGAAGAGTTAGATATCCTGGGTTTTCTTTCGGTTTTCCTTTTCTTCTATGCATGATTAAGGTTATTATTTTTATTTACTTGTTGTGGTAGAATTAAGTATATCGTTTTTTTCGTGTCGAAACTACCCTGACTTTGGCGGGGATGGCTACCCGAATGGGGACGCCGTCCCTGTCACTTCGGCACGGCTTTAGGTGTGTTACTGAAGCCACTGTCACTGTGGAGGAGTTTCTGGTCGCCGTAGGAGAGAAGGGAGGATATGAGAATGTTGCTTATGCGTCACGGATGAATAAAGCGGTGGTGGTTTTCCTTAAAGAGGAGCGTCTTGTTGACCGTGTGGTTTAGCATGGCGTACTTCTTAAAGGAATGTTTCTTCAAGTCACGCCGCGTTTTTTCTCCGTCAACAAGGGAAACGATTTCAAATGTACCGCCGTTTATTCCCAATGAGCTATTGGAGCGCGAGTTATTGAGGTTTGGGAAGTTGGCAGCTCAATTAAGATTGTCCCGTTGGGTTGCAAACACCCGGCGTTGAAACAGGTGATGTCGTTTCAAACACCCGGCGTTGAAACAGGTGATGTCGTTTCAAACACCCGGCGTTGAAACAGGTGATGTCGTTTCGGCGACAGGTGTTTATGTTTTTGGATTCTCCGGAGCAGACTTTGGAGTTATCGTTTAAAGTTAAGTATGACAACAGACTGTATATGGCTTATGCTAGTACGGGTAGTCAACGGTGTTTTGAGTGTGGGGATGTTGGCCATAAGCGACATCCTTGCCCGAAAAGGGAGAAGGCGGACGGAGGGGCGCAGGTGGTCCTCGTAACGCCCGAGCCCACTGATGTAGGGAGAGGTGGGCCGACAGCGGTAGAGCAGACACAAGCACCTGTTGCTGAGGAACAAGTTGTCCGTGTTGAGGGCACGGTTTTCCAGCTTGTACCAGAGGGAAATGTTATGCATCAGAAAAATATAGCTGTAGAAACTGTAGAAGGATGGATCTGAAGAGACATTTCCTCAGACCGGTGAGGAGTTGGTTAGTACGAGTGCTGGGGTACAGGAGGGGGTTCATGTGGAGCTAGGCTCCCAGGTAGTGGAGGAGATTCCCACTATGAGTAATGGTGTACAGGAGGGGGTTCATGTGGAGCTAGGCTCCCAGGTAGTGGAGGAGATGCCCACTATGAGTAATGGTGTACAGGAGGGGGTTCATGTGGAGCTAGGCTCCCATGTAGTGGAGGAGATGCCCACTACGAGCAATGGGGTACAGGAGGGGGTTCATGTGGAGCTAGTCTCCCAGGTAGTGGAGGAGATGCCTGGTACGAGTGATGGGGTACAGGAGGGGGTTCAGATGGGGCTAGTCTCCCAGGTAGTGGAGGAGATGCCCGGTACGAGTGATGGGGTACAGGAGGGGGTTCAGATGGGGCTAGTCTCCCAGGTAGTGGAGGAGATGCCTGGTACGAGTGATGAGGTGCAAGTGGGGAGTGTTGAGGGGGATGTGTTAGAGGGGAGTCAGGGGTCTGTGGCCTCAGCTGAGGAGGATCAGGAGAAGGATATGGATATCTCTGTTGATACGAAAGCAGCTGGTGAGGACTCAATTTATAATCTAGAGGAGATAAATGGGTTCCTGGATCAGACTTTTGAGAAATCTGTCAAATTGGCAGATTTTTTTGACGTTGATAAGTTTGTTAGGTCAGTTGTGATGTTACAGAAGACTGTGGGGTTAGACCAGTGTTTTCGCGTTTTATTGCTTGAGGAAATGTGTTACTGCTGTCACAGCAGCAAAAGGCACTGGGAAACGTGGATTGGTCAAGAGAACATTTAAATAATGATGATGATGATCATGCCTCATAGGGTGTTTTCTCTTTCTCTGTGGTTTCTTCTGCTTTTCCTTTCTCTTTTCTATATGGAGCTACTAAGGGGAGGTTCTCTCAATATTAACGGGGGACGGGACAGGAATAAGAGGGCTTGGGTATTAGAAGTAATAAAACAGAAAAGGCTTCATGTAGTTTTTCTACAGGAGACACATAGTGATGAGGCTAATGAGGTTGACTGGGGCATGTGGTGGGAGGGGCAGCATATACTCAGTCATGGTACTAATTTCAGTGCTGGGGTGGCAATCTTGTTTTCCTCAGGCTTAGGTGTGACTGTGGTATCTACAACAGAGATTGTCAAGGGTGGAGTTTTATTGGTCAAGGTGGATGTTATGTTTTTTTGTTTTGTTTTTTTGAATGTATATGCTCCTAATGAGGGCACGGAGCGTATTGCTATATTTGATAAAATAAAGGAAACCTTAAGACAGTGTGACCAAGAGGGGTGTATGGTTTTAGGGGGGGACTGGAACTGTTGATCGCACTGCTGAAGAACCTCACCTGCGGTCAGCAACTTGTCTGTCTGGTCTATTACAGTGGGGCAAAAAAGTATTTAGTCAGCCACCAATTGTGCAAGTTCTCCAACTTAAAAAGATGAGAGAGGCCTGTAATTTTCATCATAGGTACACTTCAACTATGACAGACGAAATGAGAAAAAGAAATCCAGAAAATCACATTGTAGGATTTTTAATTTATTTATTTGCAAATTATGGTGGAAAATAAGTATTTGGTCAATAACAAAAGTTTATCTCAATACTTTGTTATATACCCTTTGTTGGCAATGACAGAGGTCAAACGTTTTCTGTAAGTCTTCACAAGGTTTTCACACACTGTTGCTGGTATTTTGGCCCATTCCTCCATGCAGATCTCCTCTAGAGCAGTGATGTTTTGGGGCTGTCGCTGGGCAACAAAGACTTTCAACTCCCTCCAAAGATTTTCTATGGGTTTGAGATCTGGAGACTGGCTAGGCCACTCCAGGACCTTGAAATGCTTCTTACGAAGCCACTCCTTCGTTGCCCGGGCGGTGTGTTTGGGATCATTGTCATGCTGAAAGACCCAGCCACGTTTCATCTTCAATGCCCTTGCTGATGGAAAGAGGTTTTCACTAAAAATCTCACGATACATGGCCCCATTCATTCTTTCCTTTACACGGATCAGTCGTCCTGGTCCCTTTGCAGAAAAACAGCCCCAAAGCATGATGTTTCCACCCCCATGCTTCACAGTAGGTATGGTGTTCTTTGGATGCAACTCAGCATTCTTTGTCCTCCAAACATGACGAGTTGAGTTTTTACCAAAAAGTTATATTTTGGTTTCATCTGACCATATGACATTCTCCCAATCCTCATCTGGATCATCCAAATGCTCTCTAGCAAACTTTAGACGGGCCTGAACATGTACTGGCTTAAGCAGGGGGACACGTCTGGCACTGCAGGATTTGAGTCCCTGGCGGCGTAGTGTGTTACTGATGGTAGGCTTTGTTACTTTGGTCCCAGCTCTCTGCAGGTCATTCACTAGGTCCCCGTGTGGTTCTGGGATTTTTGCTCACCGTT
The DNA here is from genome assembly GCA_030435695.1 of Brachymystax lenok tsinlingensis. Lineage (NCBI taxonomy): Eukaryota > Metazoa > Chordata > Actinopteri > Salmoniformes > Salmonidae > Brachymystax > Brachymystax lenok. The sequence goes on from CM059798.1 coordinate 21,352,592, forward strand.
CTTGTGATCATTTTGACCCCACGGGTGAGATCTTGCGTGGAGCCCCAGATCGAGGAAGATTATCAGTGGTCTTGTATGTCTTCCATTTCCTAATAATTGCTCCCACAGTTGATTTCTTCAAACCAAGCTGCTTACCTATTGCAGATTCAGTCTTCCCAACCTGGTGCAGGTCTACAATTTTGTTTCTGGTGTCCTTTGACAGCTCTTTGGTCTTGGCCATAGTGGAGTTTGGAGTGTGACTGTTTGAGGTTGTGGACAGGTGTCTTTTATACTGATAACAAGTTCAAACAGGTGCCATTAATACAGGTAACGAGTGGAGGACAGAGGAGCCTCTTAAAGAAGAAGTTACAGGTCTGTGAGAGCCAGAAATCTTGCTTGTTTGTATGTGACCAAATACTTATTTTCCACCATAATTTGCAAATAAATTCATAAAAAATCCTACAATGTGATTTTCTGGATTTTCTTTCCTCATTTTGTCTGTCATAGTTGAAGTGTACCTACGATGAAAATTACAGGCCTCTCTCATCTTTTTAAGTGAGAGAACTTGCACAATTGGTGGCTGACTAAATACTTTTTTGCCCCACTGTAACTGAGTTGGAGCTTTCTGATGTGTGGAGAGTAAGGAATGCTAAAGTTAGGCAGTACACCTGGCTCAAAGTTAATGAAGGTCATGTCAGTGCAGCAAGGCTAGACAGGCTGTATGTATCTGAGCAATATTGTAGTAGGGTTGGAAGGTGTGACATTACTCCTGTGGGGTTCTCTGATCACCATGTTGTTACTGTTGATATTCACTTGTCCTGTCCACGAAGGTCATCACCTTACTGGTATTTCAATGTTAAATTGTTACATGATGTCATGTTTTGTGAAAGGTTTTTGTTGTTTTGGGAAAAATGGAGGGTTACAAAAGGGAATTTTGATTCCTTGAGACAATGGTGGGAGGTTGGGAAGGCCCAAATACGAGTGTTTTGTCAACAGTATACTGCTCTGTCACGTATTGAAGTTAAAGAGACTATTAGGGGCCCTTGAACAGGACATCAAGTCTATTGAATTGAAGTTGCTCACTCAGAATGACCCGGGACTAGTCATGAACTTACAGGACAAGAGACATGAACTGAAGTCGTTTCTACACGAAAGAGTGAAGGGTGCCTTGATTAGGTCTCGTTTTGCTACCCTCAATGATATGGATGCTCCTAGCGCTTTTTTCTTTAACCTAGGACAGTCGACATTGCAACGTAAACAGATGGTCTGCCTTCGTCTCCCTGATGGGAAGGTGACCACGGATGACAGCGAAATGCACCAACATGCTGTGGATTTCTACTCTGCCCTCTATAAGGCGGAGGATTGTGATCCTCTGTGTACAGAATAAGGGGGATTTGGCTCTCAAAGACCTGTTGCTTTGCTGTGCGCAGAATATAAAATTGTATCTAAATGTCTCTCAAACAGGTTGAAAGAGTATCTGGGATTGTTGGTCCACAAGGACCAGTCTTACTGTGTACCTGATCGCTCTTTTGTTGACAATTTGTTTCTAGTAAGAGATGTTTTAGACATTTGTAAACTGTCTGATGTAAATGTGGGTTTACTTTCTTTGGATCAGGAGAAGGCTTTTGATCGTGTGTACCACCAGTACTTGTTCAAAACAATGAAAGCCTTTGGGTTTGGGGATGTTTTTTTGTCTTGGATGAGTTTACTGTATGCTGGGGCCTCATGTATGGTGAAGGTGGGGGGTGGTTTGAGTTGCCCCACCCCTGTCCAACGGGGCATCAGGCAAGGATGCCCAATTTCAGGGCAGTTATATAGTCTGGCAATTGAGCCAATGCTTTGTTTTTTAAGAGCGAGGCTTACTGGTTTCTCTGTGCCAGGTGTAATGAAGGGTCCCACGATAGCACTGTCTGCGTATGCAGATGACGTGACAGTTTTTATTACAGGGGATGAGGATGTTAAGGTTCTCTCAAACGCTTTAAAGGTGTATGAGGGGGGGCCTCCTCAGCCAGAGTAAATTGGGAAAAGAGTGAAGCGCTGTGGGCAGGTCAGCTTCAGACGGGGTCCGCTCCACAGTTACCTGGGGGGCTTCAGTGGGGCAGAGAAGGGATGAAGACTTTGGGGGGTTTTCTAGGCTCTGATGTCTTTCAGAAAAAGAACTGGGAGGGTGTAGTGGAGAAAGTGTGTGCCAGACTGTAAAGGTGGAAATGGGTGCTAACTCAGCTGTCTTATAGGGGAAGGGTACTGGTAGCTAACAATCTTGCTGCCTCTATCCTGTGGCACAGATTAATGATTCTGCAGCCACCGGGGGGGGTCTGATACAAGAGCTTCAGAGGACCCTTGTCAATTTCTTCTGGTCTGGACAACACTGGATTAAAGCTGCAGCCCTGTACCTGCCACTGCATGAGGGTGGGCAAGGCCTGGTGGACATTTCTTCCAGGATCATGGCTTTCCGGCTTCAAGCAGCCCAGAGACTGTTGTACTGTGACGGTTCTAGCTGGGTGGATACAGCCTACACATTGATGAGGAGAGCGGGCTGTTTGGGCTTAGACAAGCACCTTTTCCTCTTAACCTCTTAGCGCGCCGATCCCTTTAGCGGGATCGTTTTCAGAGCAAACATAACGCGCCAAATTCAAAATACATATTCGTAATACATATTCGTAATATTTAACTTCGATATACAAGTGTTGCATAGTGTTGCATAGCCATCAAAAGCTCTGCTTCTTGGCAATATCACTGCGTTGTCAGATTTTAAAAAGGCTTTACGGCGAAAGCACTACATTTGATTGTTTGAGGCTAGTACCTCACATATTTTCCACATTAGCATAAATTCATATCCAGCTCGGTTCTCAAAATATCCATATCACAGCTAATATAAATCGCTTACCTTTCAAATAACTTCTTCTGAGGTCTTCCCAAGTGTCCAAACAAGATAATCCATGGTTCTTTTGTTAGAAAAAGTAAATAATTATATCCATAAATATCCGTTGTTTTTGGCACGTTACGTTCAGCTACTCCACCAAGCATTGTCAGTCTACTCGCCCGTTTACAGTGAAGGGATCGCGTTCAAATTATACCTCTCATCTTTTCACAAACAAATCAAATATCATTAATAATGCATCCTTATGTATTCTTTTATGAATAATAGCGATCATATTTTACAAGAACGGTAAGTGAAACGTTAAAAGACGAAAAGAAAGTTGGTCGCTGGGCTGCGTTCACGTTCTCGTGAACGCACGCCTGTTTACCTATTTTCCCTACCCGTAGTAATTCTCTCTCTCTAAGGATCTGGTCAGAGCTTTTTCCTCCATACCCTTTCCAGAGACTGTTGACATCTAGTGGAAGCCATAAGTACTGCAACCTCGGTCCTATTCCCCATAGAAAATATTACATGGGCTTCAAAATGAGAGGAGAGCAACAGAAAAATAAATTCCGGACAGAAATTTCTCTGGTTTTTGCCTGCTAAATCTGTTCTGGAATAGCCACAGACTATATCTTAATGGTTTTATAAACTTCAGAGTGTTTCCTATCCAATAGTACTAAATATGTAAATATCCTAGTTTCTGGCCATGAGTGGTAGGCATTTAACTTTGGGCACGTCAGACAGACGAAAATTCGGAAAATGGGACCCTAGCTGGAAGAGGTTAAAGCTAGAGGGGGGTGAGTTGTCTGGCCTGACTCCATTCTATGAGTCTGTTATGCAGGCTTGGAGAGTTCTTGTAAAGTCCCGTAAGGCCGGCACGCCACCAGGGATGTGGCTTTTTAAAGAGCCTCTGTTTTACAACACTGCCATCCAGTCCCGTGCTCTGGGTTCAGCCAGCCTACGTTCATGCCTGTTAGGTGTGGGGTGTACCAAGCTGGGTCATTTGATACGGAGCAGGAGCAGATCGTTGGAGGAGCTGGGAGAAAGAGGGGGATCCGATCATCTGGCCTACTGAGGAAGGTCGTCGCTGAGGTCTGTGATTCCTTGCCAGTACTTCATCTGCAGTATGTGACGGATACTTCCAATTCGGATCGGTGGAAGGAGGGTCTGGATGATGTGTTCCCTGCACTGATTGTTAGCGCTGCGACGGGGGCATTAGAGGAGGACGTGGGGATGCTGCTTTCCTTCCATACCCCGGAGCTGGGGGAGTTCAAGGAGGTGGGAAAGAAGGATATGTGTGAAAGTGTCCCTTCCCTGGAAGGAGTAAAATCGACGAGGTGGGCGGGTGTGTTTGGTCCAGGTGCATCCCCAAAAGGCTATTGGAGGACTTTATACAAACTGCCTATTGAAAAGAGGACAGCTGACCTCCAATGGAGGATAATACATGGAGCTATAGCCACAAACATGCATCTGGTACACCTGGACCCGACAGTTGGGGAAGGGTGTCCATTCTGTGCTGAGTCTGAGTCTCTGGCACATCTGTTTTTACAGTGTTCCAGGTTGGTCGGGATGATTGACCTGATCAATAGCTGGTTCTCAGCTCTGGGAGAGGTTTTCTCTTCTCAACTGTTTATATTTGGACTAAAGTACAGGTTTAGTTGAAGGGGTGTGTGTATGTTGCTTAATTTCCCTCCTCTCTCTCTCTCTCTCTCTCTCTCTCTCTCTCTCTCTCTCTCTCTCTCTCTCTCTCTCTCTCTCTCTCTCTCTCTCTCTCTCTCTCTCTCTCTCTCTCTCTCTCCCTCTCTCTCTTCCTCTCTCTTTGTCTCTCTCAAATTCAAGCTGCTTTATTGGCATGAAAAATATTGTAAATATTGCCAAGCAGCAATGTATACAATATACAATGTAATATATTCATAAAAAATATAAAATGGTAGTAAATAATAATATACAATTAAATACAAATATAATAACAATAAAATGGCAACAAAATAAGAAAATTAAACTATAACTAACTTATAACTAAATAACAGTCATCTTCACCATTACATCAGTACTACAACTACCATCATCATTACTACTACTACTACTACCCACACCATCATTAAACTGCTACCATTGCCATCACCCTACTACCCATACCACTACTATTTGGAATGATAAACAACAATAATAATAGAAATAACAATAACAGTAATAACAATAACAGCAATAATAAGTAAGTTACTGCTTACTATGCAGATGTTATTATTCAGTGTCCCTCAGGCTATGGCAGGCAAATACATATCTGGCTGCAAGAGGAGCCATTGCTCCTTCGCCCATGAGTATTTTTAGTTTTTCCTCTGGGTTTAATAAGTTAAAATGTGGAGTACATGTAGTCATTTCTGTGAATAATGAATCTTTTGGTGAGGAATATTAATCACGGTAAAGGAGAAAGTGCATCTCTGTTTCTACCTCCCCTGTCGTGCAGTAACCACATACACGCTCCTCTTTGGGTAGCCATGTCTTCTTATGTCTGCCGGGTTTCTATTGCCAATTGGTGGTCACTCAGCCTGTACTTGGTAAGGATCTGTCTCTGCTTCGTATCTCTGACAGAGTAGAGATAATCAGCCAATTCATACTCTCTGTTTAGGGCCAGATAGCAATTTAGTCGGCTTTGGGATTTTGTTTCGTTTTTCCAATGTTGTAAATATGAGTCTTTTGATTGGTTCATGATTTTGTTTATTGGAATTCTTTCTTTTGAAGCAGTGCTGGTGTCAGCTTGATTGGTTAGGTCCAACACCAGCTGACTGAGAGGGCTCGTTTATGGGCTCAGCTCTTGGGTTTGAAGTGCTTTAAATAAAAAACTTGAATTTGGACTTGAATTTAGATGTGGCCAAAAGTAATCTTCACTACTGGAAAGCGGACCAAATCTGCCCTACATGCATTAGTTGGTGTATTTCTCTGGACTAGTAGAATTTTCAGACATAATTCTGCATGTAGGGCTTCAATTGGATGTTTGTCCCACATTTTAAAGTCTTTGTCTCTCTCCCCCCACTCTCTCCCTCTCTCCCTCTCTTTGTCTCTCTCCTTGTCTCTCTCCCCCCTCTCTCTCCCTCTCTCTCTCTCTCTCTCTACCTCTCTACCTCTCTCTCTCCCTCTCTCCCTCTCTCTCCCTCTCTCTTTGTCTCTCTCCCTCTCTCTCCCTCTCTCTTTGTCTCTCTCTCCCCCTCTCCCCCCTCTCTCTCCCTCTCTCTCTCTCCCTCTCTCTCCCTCTCTCTTTGTCGCTCTCTCCCCCTCTCCCCCCTCTCTCTCCCTCTCTCCCTCTCTCCCTCTCTCTCCCTCTCTCTTTGTCTCTCTCCCTCTCTCTTTGTCTCTCTCTCCCCCTCTCTCTTTCTCCCTCTTACTCTCGTTGTCTCTCTCCCTCTCTCTGGATCTCCTTCCAATAATAATATAAATAATAATAGTAATAATAATAATTCCTCTCTTTCCCCCAAAGAATCAATGAGTAATAGATTCCAGTTTCAGATTTGATTTGATGTCTGAATACAATAGTTACCCCTTACTAGTCCGCGTTGCCACCCACAAGCTGAGGGGAGTAGAGGGAGTAGAGTATTTTGCTTCCCTTAAATGGAGAGTAGACTTTTAGTTTGTTTTGGTTTCCAGCTTGCGGATGGATCATCGTCTCTTGATCCCTGAAATGCTGTCTCGGAAACACGCAGAGAAGTGCTTTGTTTAGTCTATCTGTCCCTCTCTCTCTTCTTCCCTCTCCCCCTCCCTCTCTTTTTTTATTATTGTTCCTCCATTGCTCTCCTCTGAGCATCAAGCACCTAATCTAAGACAATGACAAACTTGAGAGAGCAACACATCTTGATACCTCTCGGCTGATATCTCAACGGCTCCTCGGCTGTCAGGTATGAAGGGCTTGGCTGTCTCTCTGTCACCTCCCTTCTGTCATGAGGGGAAAAAGAGAGACAGAGAGAGAGAGAGAGAGAGAGAGAGAGAGAGAGAGAGAGAGAGAGAGAGAGAGAGAGAGAGAGAGAGACAGAGACAGAGAGAGAGAGAGACAGACAGAGAATGAGACAGACAGAGAATGAGACAGACAGAGAATGACTCTCCCTTTCTCTCCCTCCCACACACTCTCACTCTCTCCCCCTTGCTTTCTCTCTTTCTCTTTTTGTTATATATCTGGGAATCAAATCCCCCAGCCAGTGCGATGTCCAAATTAAACCAGGTTTTTGGAAGCTGATGAAAGTGTTCTGAGTAAACTGCATAAATGGGCTAAATGAGTGTTTTCAATATTTGATATCTGAACTCCAATATTCTGCAGACTGAACCGGGCACACACATACACACACACACACACACTGTCACGTTCCATGTGTCTCTCCTCAGGCCGGTGGTGGCTTGTCCACTCCAGGAGTGGACCAGCCCCCTCTGGATATCGAGGAGGCCCCGGCGTATGCTATTCGAGCCATCATGGACTCGAGGTGTCGGAAGAGGGGCCTTCAGTACCTCATGGAGTGGGAGGGGTACGGTCCGGAGGAAAGATGCTGGGTGCCGGTGGAGGACGTGTTGGACCCTTCGATGCTGTGGGAGTTCCACCGTCTCCATCCGGATCGCCCTGCGCCTCGTCCTCCGGGTCGTCCCCGAGGTTGGTGTCGGTCAGGTACTGTCACGACTTCCCTCGGTCCCTCTCCTTGTTCGGGCGGTTTTCGGCGGTCGACGTCACCGGCCTTCTAGCCATCGCCAATCCATTTTCCATGTTCCATTTGTTTTGTCTTTGTTTTACACACCTGGTTCCAATTCCATAATTACATGTTCATTATTTAACCCTCTGTTTTCCCAATGTTTTTTGTGCGTGATTGTTTGTTGTTCATTTTGTCGGATTTCATACGGCAGTTTTTTTCGCCCGTGTGTTTTAGGGCACGTTGTATTTGATTTCCTTTTTCCGTATTTGATATCCTTTTTCCATATTTGGATTAAATAAGTTGTTCACTCATCTCTGCTTTCCTGCGCCTGACTTCATGCACCAGCTACACACACCAAGGGAGTCAGCAGGAACAGAAGCCCTGTGGCAGTAGAGGAGCGCGTCCAGCAGCACGCGACCATGTTGCAACGTCTGGGCAACGCCATGGATCGCGTGCTGCAGACGATGGATAGATGGTAGAGAGAAGGAGGTCTGCCAGCGCCCGGGTACGCCACCGAAACTCTGCCCCTGTGCCTTCTTTTTCAATGAAGCTCAGCCCGGCGGAGCGAAACTATGATGTGGGAGACCGGGAGCTGTTGGCTGTCGTCAAGGATCTGAAGGCGTGGAAACATTGGCTTGAGGGGGCGAAACACCCTTTTCTCATCTGGACTGACCACCGCAATCTGGAGTACATCCGGGCAGCGAGTAGAATGAACCCTTGTCCCGGATGTATGACACAGAGGAGCGGTCCATGGATCACACTCCCATACTCCCGGCCTCTTGCCTGGTGGCACCGGTAGTGTGGGAGCTGGATGCGGACATCAAGCGGGCGTTACGTACAGAGCCCACTCCCTCTCAGTGTCCAGCTGGGCGTCTGTACGTTCCGTCTGCTGTCCGCGACCGGTTGATCTATTGGGCCCACCACACGTCACCCTCCTCTGGTCATCCTGGCATCGGTCGGACAGTGTGCTGTCTTAGTGGGAAGTACTGGTGGTCCACCTTGGCCAAGGACGTGAGGGTTTATGTTTCCTCCTGCTCGGTGTGCGCCCAGTGGAAGGCTCCTAGACACCTGGCAGGAGGGAAGTTACAACTCCAACCCGTTCCACAACAGCCGTGGTCGCACCTGTCGGTGGACTTCCTGACTGATCTTCCTCCCTCACAGGGTAACACCATGATCCTGGTTGTTGTGGATCGGTTTTCTAAGTCCTGCCGTCTCCTCCATTTGCCCGGTCTCTCTACGGCCCTACAGACTGCAGAGGCCCTGTTCACACACGTCTTCTGGCACTACGGGGTGCATGAGGACATAGTCTCTGATCGGGGTCCCCAGTTCACGTCTAGAGTCTGGAGGGCGTTTATGGAACGTCTGGGGGTCTCGGGCAGCCTTACCTCAGGTTTTCACCCCGAGAGTAACGGGCAGGTGGAGAGAGTAAACCAGGATGTGGGTAGGTTTCTGCGGTCATATTGCCAGGACCGGCCGGGGGGAGTGGGCGGCGTTCATCCCCTGGGCAGAGATGGCCCAAAACTCACTCCGCCACTCCTCCACTAACTTCTCTCCCTTCCAGTGCGTACTGGGGTATCAGCAGGTTCTGGCACCTTGGTATCAGAGCCAGATCGAGGCTCCTGCGGTGGACGAATGGTTTAAGCGCTCGGAGGAGACATGGGACGCTGCTCATGTGCACTTGCAACGGGCCGTGAGGCGTCAGAAGGTGAGCGCCGACCGACACCGCAGTGAGGCCCCAGTGTTCGCACCGGGGGACAGGGTCTGGCTTTCGACCCGAAACCTGCCCCTCCGCCTGCCGTGCCGGAAGCTGGGCCAGCGGTTTGTGGGGCCCTTTAAAGTCCTGAGGAGATTGATCGAGGTATGTTACAGGTTACAGCTCCCCCCAGATTACCGCATTATCCCCTCGTTCCATGTGTCTCTCCTCAGGCCGGTGGTGGCTTGTCCACTCCAGGAGTGGACCAGCCCCCCTCTGGATATCGAGGAGGCCCCGGCGTATGCTATTCGAGCCATCATGGACTCGAGGTGTCGGAAGAGGGGCCTTCAGTACCTCATGGAGTGGGAGGGGTACGGTCCGGAGGAAAGATGCTGGGTGCCGGTGGAGGACGTGTTGGACCCTTCGATGCTGTGGGAGTTCCACCGTCTCCATCCGGATCGCCCTGCGCCTCGTCCTCCGGTCGTCCCGAGGTTGGTGTCGGCGCGGCTGAAGCCGTGCGTCAAGGGGTACTGTCACGACTTCCCTCGGTCCCTCTCCTTGTTCGGGCGGTTTTTGGCGGTCGACGTCACCGGCCTTCTAGCCATCGCCGATCCATTTTTGCATGTTCCATTTGTTTTGTCTTTGTTTTACACACCTGGTTTCAATTCCCCAAATTACATGTTCATTATTTAACTCTCATTCTTCCCCATGTCTTTTGTGCGTGATTGTTTATTGTACATTTTGTCCGATTTCATACGGTTGTTTTTTCGCCCGTGTGTTTTAGGGCACATATTTTCCGTATTTGGATTAAATAAGTTGTTCACTCATCTCTGCTTTCCCGCGCCTGACTTTATACACCAGCTACACACACCGACATTGACACACACACACACACCAGAAGCAGAATCAAACTATTATTTAGGGGGAAATATTTCCCATTCATTTTGCAATAAGTGTGCATAGAGTACTGTTGTGAAGGAAGCAATCAGCGAGGATCACCCTGCAGTCCCTTCATCAGAGCAGCCTATTTATTGATTTCTATGGGTCTAAAGACTTACTAACTGTACTGAAATAAACATACATTTTCTCCACATCCGAGGGGAAGAGTTGATGGAGATGGGACACAAAACAACCCCTTCTCAATAACATCCTGACAGTAACCTAACTGGTTTCTCTCACTCTGTAGATGCACATTTCCCTGTTCAAGATCAACAAATCACATTGGGAGAGAGAGAGAGAGAGAGAGAGAGAGAGAGAGAGAGAGAGAGAGAGAGAGAGAGAGAGAGAGAGAGAGAGAGAGAGAGAGAGAGAGAGAGAGAGAGAGAGAGAGAGAGAGAGAGAGAGAGAGAGAGAGAGAGAGAAAAGGGAAGTCAGAAATGGAAAGAGGAAGGGTCCACTCCACTCCACTTATTCCAGTGTTTGCTAAGATTCAAACACTTTCCCGAGTTCAACCAAAATTTTCAAACCTAGTGGGGAGCCTGCTGTTGAAATCATCTCAATTTTCCATTTGTTTCCTGTCTCTTATTCCCAGCATCCTCTTCTCGCAGCGCGCTCCGAACAACGTTCCCAATGCTCTATTATCTCCTCTGATTACTATCCGTTTCCATGACAAAAAAAGGAACTACGCAGCAATTGGGAATGGATCAGTGAATGCGGTTATTTAATCGCAATACGAACAAGCGCACCATTGAGAAATCGGCATGGATTTCACAAACATCTGGCGTTAAAAGCCTAAACTGACAAACTAGAGATGTAGAATAATACAAATAAAATAGTTGGTAGTGGTGTAAGCAATCTCTCAAGTCTGCGTACCTCTGTGATTATAACATGAAATCTGCAAGAAGTATAGCTTTAACACGCTTTTGCCTCTTGATGTGTAATGGAACTGAGTGGCTTAGATGCTGTTCTGTGTCTGTGCTTTTATGTCTGCATTCTGTTTAGGAAATCAAGATGAGATCTATCGTTCCCTGGGTGGATGTTGAATAAAAGGGGATCCGTCGGGGTAGGAGGATGTCTGTAGTTAGAGCTGAGCAAACAGACAGAATGCTCTGTCTACACTGGTACACAGGTCAACACACTCTCGCTGAAACAACAAACATTACCTGTAACCAGGTTTCCGTCTAACCTGCTATACAGGCCGGATGAAAAGAGAAAGTTTGTCGGTAATCTTCCCAAATGTCGACAAAACAAAACGCGCTAGTCAAGGTGGGATCCTTTTTGTGTCGGTAAACTGAATGATGTGAGAAATGCTTTTATAGGCAAATATCAATTTAATAATAATCATAACGAAGATAACTTGGATTCACGCGATGACATGTTGTGTCCACTACGAGTCGGGAAACCATGCAGTTTATTAGGCTACAGATTAAATAAGTTACGATGAACTTCACAGGGTGGTGAAAGTGCAAGGTGATGGAGAACAAGGGACGCTTTGATAGCAATAGACAGCAAATAAATCCACAGGGGCTTTACCAAATGGATCCGGGTATGCTGCAGCGCTCATCATTGCTCAATGACACACATTTTATCACATTTTAGGGAAGACGCAGATGCAGACAGTGTCGAAGTAACAAAAGTGTATTACTAGAACATGGGGCAGGCAAAATGACAGGTCAAGGGCAGGCAGAGGTCAGTAATCCAGATCAGAGTCCAAAAGGTACAGGATGACAAGCAGGCTCAGGGTCAGAGCAGAAAGGTCAAAACCGGGAAAAACTAGAAAACAGGAACTAAAGAAATGACAGGCGCAAGGGGAAAACCGCTGATGAACAAAAACGAACTGGCAACAAACAAACAGAGAACACGGGTATAAATACACAGGGGATAATGAGGGGAGATGGGAGACACCTGGCGGGGGGGCATGGAGACAAACACAAAGACAGGTGAAACAGATCACATTTTGCATTTTACATTCTTATAAGGAAATATTCCAAAAGTATGGAGATCAGCTCTCCCATAAGGATGGAAGTTCTTAATACTCACCCCATTTCAAGGCTTCCTTGTCTAGCAAAGATTCTTGAATGTACAAATTTGTGCATTTTTATCTGAGAAATGTACAGTACCAGTCAAAAGTTTGGACACACCTACTCATTCAAGGGTTTCTCTATATTTTGTATATTTTCTACATTTTAGAATAATAGTGAAGACATCAAAACTATGAAATAACACATGTGGAATCATGTAGTAACCAAAAAAGTGATTATTAAAAGAAGCCACCTTTTGGCATCATCTCAACCAGATTCACCTGGAATGCTTTTCCAACAGTCCTGTAGGAGTTCCCATATATGCTAAGCACTTGTTGACTGATTTCCTGTGGTCCAACTCAACCCAAACCATCTCAATTGGGTTGAGGTCGGGTGATTGTGGAGGCCAGGTCAACTGATACAGCACTCCATCACTCTCCTTCTTGGTCAAATAGCCCTTACACAGCCTGGTGGTGTGTTTCGGGTCATATTCCTGTTGAAAAATAAATGATAGTCCCACTAAGCGCAAACTAGATGGGATAGCGTATTGCTGCAGAATGCTGTGGTAGCCATGCTGGTTAAGTGTCCCTTGAATTCTAAATAAATCACAGACAGTGTCCCCAGAAAAGCACCTTCACACCATCACACCATCACTCCTCCTCCATGCTTAACGGTGGGAACCACACATGCGGAGATCATCCGTTCACCTACTCTGCGTCTCACAAAGACACGGTGGTTGGAACCAAGAGTCTCAAATTTTGACATCAGATCCTACATCAGATTTACACCGGTCTAATGTCCATTGCTCGTGTTTCTTCTACCAAGCAAGTCTCTTCTTCTCATTTGTGTCCTTTAGAAGTGGTTCTTTGCAGCAATTTGACCATGAAGGCCTGATTCACACAGTCTCCTCTGAACAGTTGATGTTGAGATGTGTCTGTCACTTGAACTCCGTGAAGCATTTATTTTGGGCTGCAATTTCTGAGGCTGGTAACTCTAATGAACTTTTCCTATGCAGCAGAGGTAACTCTGGGTCTTCAATTCCTGTTGCGGTCCTCATGAGAGTCAGTTTCATCATAGCGCTTGGTGGTTTTTGTGGCTGCACTTGAAGAAACGTTCAAAGTTCTTGAAATTGAGAGCCAGCTTTCGATCATGCTATTTTATTGAATAAGTAGTCCTCGATATGCTTGAGCTCTGACGCCTGTTCATGGTTTCATGATTATCTTATTGACAGAACTCAGGCCATCGTCTTCTTGGGTATGACGCTACAAGCTTGGCACACCTGTATTTGGTGAGTTTCTCCCATTCTTCTCTGCAGATCCTCACAAGCTCTGTCAGGTTGGATGGGATGCGTCGCTGAACAGCTATTTTCAGGTTTGATCGGGTTCATGTCCGGGCTCTGGCTGGGCCACTCAAGGACATTCAGAGACTTGTCCCAAAGCCACTCCTGTGTTTTCTTGGCTGTGTGCTTAGGCTCGTTGTCCTGTTGGAAGGTGAACCTTCGCCCCCATTCTGAAGTCTTGAGTGCTCTGGAGCAGGTTTTCATCAAGAATCTCTCTGTATTTTTCTCCGTTCATCTTTCCCGTGATCCTGTCTAGTCCCTCTGTCCAATCCTCTGAAAATCATACCCACAGGATGATGCTGCCACCACCATGCCCACCGTAGGGATGGAGTCAGGTTTCCTCCAGACGTGACGTTTGGCATTCAGCCCACAGAGAATCTTGTTCCTTATGGTCTGAGAGTCTTTAGGTGCATTTTGGCAAACTCCAAGAGGGCTGTCATGTGCCTTTTACGGAGGAGTGGCTTCCGTCTGGCCACTATACCATGAAGGCCTGATTGGTGAAGTGCTGCAGAGATGATTGTCCTTCTGGAGGATTCTCCCATCTCCACAGAGGAAGTCTGGAGCTCTGTCAGAGTGACCATCAGGTTCTTGGTCACCTCCCTGACCAAGGCCCTTCTCCCCCAATTGCGGAGTTTGGCCGGGTGGCCATCTCTAGGAAGAGTCTAGGTGGTTCCAAACTTCTTCCATTTAAGATTGATGGAGGCCACTGTTCTTGTGGACCTTGAATGGCGCAGAAATTTTTTGGTACCCTTCCCCAAAACTATGCCTCGACACAATCCTATCTCGGAGCTCTATAGACAATTCCTTCGACCACATGGCTTGGTTTTTGCTCTGACATGCACTGTCAACTGTGGGACCTTATATAGACAGATGTGTGCATTTCCAAATCATGTCCAATCGATTGAATTTACCACAGGTGGACTCCAATCAAGTTGTAGTAACATCTCAAGGATGATCAATGGAAACAGGATGCACCTGAGCTCAATTTCGAGTCTCATAGCAAAGGGTCTGAATACTTATGTAAATAAGGTATGTCTGTATTTCATATTTTGTTTGTGCTTCCATTGACTGTGTTTTTTTGTATTTTAATGTGTATACGTTTATAGTTTGGGTATAATATGTATATTTATGTTGTACGTACAAGGCACATTTATAAAAGAGACCTATAGGTCTCAATACGTCTTCCATGTTCAAATAAAGGTTAAATAATATCATAATAATAATATCATTTATATATAATAATATATAAATATCGAGGGTCTTATTCTAGTGATCATTGATTCTTGGCTGACGTTTGACAAATAAGATAATCTCTCTCTTTTGTCCATAATAAATCTCATCAAGCTATATTCACACTGTATCTGTGAGCTGTTGGCTAGAGCGCACGTGCCAAGACCAGAAGTGGACCCACTCACTATATAACGCACATTGTTTTTGTGAGAAAAATAGAGTCAGTAGAGTTGAACATGCGATGGAAACCCATTTTATGTGCTCTACGGCATCACGCACAGTTTTTGATCCGCAACAAGGCAATTTGATGGAAACACATATCTGGTGGGAAAATGTGCATATTCTTTTTGTGAAGATTCTATGATATTTGCATGAAAATCTGTCACCAATTGGATGGAAACCTATAGCTACGCAGAATCTCGCTGGCACTCACACAGTCCCAGTGACCTCCCTGATTTCAGCACCATGATGGAGAAGGACAGCAGCGTCAGACTGAACAGCGTCCCTCTGATCACAGCTCTCTCCAGCCAGCCAATCAGGCAGGACATACATCAGATTCCAGGAACAAGGCTACAAGTCCAGGCAACAGTTTACAGCTACTGAGCAATGTAAAGCACACCTTTCAACAGTCCTCTACAACTTTGTTCACATTCTAAACTTGGACACTATCAAACTTCTGCCTTTTTGTCATGTCAGTCTGATAAAGGTATGTCATTGTTTTTTCTTTCATTACTAAGTAAAAGGCAGGCCTATTACGTTGTCTTCTTTGTGGTTCGCAGAGAGAGTCAGGTGTCTCAGGAACTCGGCTGACCCTTCCACTGACTAACTACAGCCCCATGAGATGCCACCCCTCTCCACAGTCAACAAAGAGGTTGGCACACCGTGCGGCGCCACACATCTCCAGTGACTCATTGGAAATATGTGGTTGGGCTGAAATTATACAGTAGCTCACATCCTTGCTCATCGCGATGACTGACTGGCCAACCGCCAGGGGTGAGGAGAGGGGCAGACTGGGAGAGGATGAGAGAAGAGGGGGTTGGGGGAAGCAGGGAGGATAGGGGAAGAGGGGCATTTGCTGCTACAGATGTAGTATCTTAATTTGATCACTCTTTTGTTGTTGAGAAGTTTTCTGCACATCAGGAAATGCAAACTTGTAGTGCAGTTGAGTTTTTAAAAGGTTTCTACTTAGACATTTCAGACTTCATTTGTCCTAACCAGAAATGTATCAACCCCTACAAAATGTCCATCATCTGTAATCCAGATCCTGTAATAATTCATATTTCCTGTTGCTGCCAGATTTTTTTCCTGCTGTAGCAAACTGAAATTAATATCCATCATCTCTAAATATGGACAGACCACTTTGTGAGGAAATCGAGAAAGAATTCCTGATGAAACTTGAGTCATCGTACACTCATTCCTTCAGTAATCTGACTGGAACGGCAACTACTGTGCCAGAAACTTCACGCACACTCTCATCCGCCGCCTCTGTGAGGAAAAAAATATATATAATAATAAATAAAAAGGTACAGAGGAAATGACACCAGATTTCCTGGTAGGTAACACAGCAAACACAGCAGGAAGACATAAACGCCTCGTTATTACCTTATATCCTTCATTACCATCTCAAGTTGCGTGCTTATTTACTTCCTCCCTTGTTGTTGTAGTTGATTCCCTTGTGATACGGAAGACAAAGAGAAATTAGCTCAAAGGGATCCGAACTCACTCTCTCTCTCTCTCTCTCTCTCTCTCTCTCTCTCTCTCTCCCTCTCTGTAGCATCTGTCTCCACACGCATAGTCGCTCGCCCCTATAGACCATTTACCCCTTTATCTTATTTAGAGAGAGAGAGGCTCAAATTCCAGCGAGGTGCACCTAGGAACCTCTGCATTTCTAAACAGGCACTTTCATAAGCACGATCCTCATTCGGAATGTCAATTAGCCGGCTCTAGTCAGGGGAGAACAATGAACGGAACGCGTTGCTATGCAGGGAGGCAAGAAAAGTTAATGGACTTTTAAATCGACACAGTGCGTCAAATTCGTTCATTAACATGGTCCCAGACGCATGCAACTCTGCCTCGTGTGGAGATTTTATTCTAAAGGTCAACCCTGAAATGTCAACAGAACGACGGTAAATAGGAAACCCTTTTTAATATGTGGCCGTATTCTAAAGCGCCATGGATCACACCCTCACTGAAGAGAAGGTATAGATGGAGACTCAGGAGAGAAGTACACTATACACTATTTTTACCAAAGGGCTCTTAATTGGTTCTTTGAGGGTTCCTCACTGAGATAAAGTGTTCTACCTAGAACCAGCTAAAATAATAATTTTTGGTTCTCGGTAGCCCCTTTTCTCTAAGAGTGAAGCACAGAGAGGAAGCCTCTATATGAATACACATGATATGGGGATGGTGATCTGTGTAACACACGGCGTATCCAGTGATGAGCTATTATGGTATGTATGATGAATCCCATGATTGACAGGGGTAATCTGCCTTGGGGCTGTTTCTGTAAACTAGCCTCGTTGGACCCAGAGCTGGAGGGGAAGTGAGCTGTAGACTAACAGATCCATAGTAAGACCCTAAGGCAACAAGCAGATAGCTCACACTCCATCAGGCAGGGGGGAACGTGAAGCAACGCCAGAGGCAAAGTTGAACGCTGTAAGAGCACGTATGATGCAAACTGAAACAGACCAACATGCTGAACACATGAAACCTATAGCTCGTTATCAATGAAACGTCACAATGAGGTGCAGAGTGTTCGATTTTCCCTGCTGGGGGGACAAGGAGACCCCCAGTTCCGATAAAACCATTGACAACGGCAAGCCGTTTTCAAGGGATTGTTAAATAAACGTAAACTATTTGGTTGTAATATCATCACCTCTGGAAGAGCGGAGTCAGACCTACACATTTCTTATTATTCAATGCAAAACAATTGCTCAAATTGAGCTCTATCATCAGAATTTTATACAACAAGAAACTGAAAGCTTTTCTTAAATCAGGAAACATCAATTGATCATGTAATTTCAGATGTGTGAGGGTAGCCTCTTTCAGTATTGACCACTAGTAATTGGATAATTAGTGATATAAAACTGGACTATACCTGACAGGTTTAGGTTAATTTCTCATCCTTTTTGTGGTCTGCCTGTCAAGCAGCAGAAGGCACATTTGCCGATGTATTGTTTTCTACTGATAATGTTAACTTTGCAAGCTACCGGTAGAAATGTGAACTTTGCAAGCTACCGGTAGAAACGTGAACTTTGCAAGCTACCGGTAGAAACGTGAACATAGTGGTAAGTAGACCTAATGTACTTTTTTCTCCAACCAACGTGGGCCTACCTAGCGACTTTAGCTAACATTATCCCCCTTTCAAGATTGTTTTTGAAAGTGTTGAAGCACAACTGCTGCTGACAGACATGATAGACAGGATAGGCTACATAGATTGATGGACAACGTCAAATTGGCTAGCTAGCTAATAATAGATCAGTCAATATGGCTAGTTAACAAGCTAATAACAGACCAGTCAATATGGCTAGTTAACAAGCTAATAACAGACCAGTCAATATGGCTAGTTAACAAGCTAATAACAGACCAGTCAATATGGCTAGTTAACAAGCTAATAACAGACCAGTCAATATGGCTAGTTAACAAGCTAATAACAGACCAGTCAATATGCCTAGTTAATACCTCTTAAGGATTGGACCCTGTAACTCAGGACCTGAATCAAGGATATGCATTTTTTTCTTGATACTATTTGAAAGGAAACACTGACGTTGTGGAGATTCTGCACCAGCAACACAGGTCTGGGGTTCATACATCCCACCCCAGCATCTCAGGTTTCCTCGTCTTCCACATTGACATTTTTACCTGCCCCACCAGGTAGTTCACCAGGCAATCCCTATACCTATTGGCTACCGTATACCGAGGCCCTCCAACATATAGGTTCAAAGTCAACCACAACCGGAGGTGCGTGCACCACAGTCCCCAGGACAGAAATCACCCCTAACAACCTGGCACGAGAACTAAAAACTAAAGCTGCACTGTCTCCTCCAACCCACAGAAAAACACCCCCTCAACACTGATGGTACAAGGTGCGACACATATCTGTTCAAAGCAATAGTCCTGTGTATAATCCTCCACTGTTGATCAGCAATATACTTCTCTATGGGAGGCTTATACAGGGAGCACAAACAATCCGCTCCGGAGTCTTGAAATAAGATAGTAGTCTGTCGTATGGTTCCAGTCCCCCCATTACATTATAGCTATCTCTGTCATACTGCAATAGGCCCTGTCTAAGCTTCTGAAAAAGCTTCACCCAGTCATCAGCCCCCTTACTGGGAGCATAGACAACAAACAGAAACACACCTATTTCTGCCTGAACCACGAACACCTGCCCGTTCTCCAACTGTGAGGTAGATAGTATTTCAAGATCTAGGCAATAGAACTGCTACAGTTGAAGAAGTTTACATTCACTTAGGTAGGAGTCATTAAAACTCGTTTTTCAACCACTTCACAAATTTCTTGTTAACAAACTATAGTTTTGGCAAGTCGGTTAGGACATCTACTTTGTGCATGACACAAGTAATTATTTCACTTATAATTTACTGTATCACAATTCCACTGGGTCTGAAGTTTACATACACTAAGTTGATTGTGCCTTTAAACAGCTTGGAAAATTCCAGAAAAGTATGTCATGGCTTTAGAAGCTTCTGATAGGCTAATTGACATAGTTTGAGTGAATTGGAGGTGTACCTGTCGATGTATTTCAAGGCATACCTTCAAACTCAGTGCCTCTTTGCATGACATCATGGGAAAATCAAAAGAAATCTGCCAAGACCTCAGAAAAAAAATTGTAGACCTCCACAAGTCTGGTTCATTCTTGGGAGCAATTTCCAAATGCCTGAAGGTACCATGTTCATCTGTACAAGCAATAGTACGCAAGTATAAACACCATGGGACCATGCAGCCGTCATACCGCTCAGGAAGGAGACGCATTCTGTCTCTTAGAGATGAACGTACTTTGGTGCGAAAAGTGCAAATCAATCCCAGAACAACAGCAAAGGACCTTGTGAAGATGCTGGAGAAAACATGTACAAAAGTATCTATATCCACAGTAAAACAAGTCCTATATTCCGCTCAGCAAGGAAGAAGCCACTGCTCCAAAACTGCCATAAAAAAGCCAGACTACGGTTTGCAACTGCACATGGGGACAAAGCTCGTACTTTTTGGAGAAATGTCCTCTGGTCTGATGAAACAAAAATATAACTGTTTGGTCATAATGACCATCATTATGTTTGGAGGAAAAAGGGGGGAGGCTTGCAAGCCGAAGAACACCATCCCAACCGTGAAGCACGGTGGTGGCAGCATCATGTTGTGGGGGTGCTTTGCTGCAGGAGG
Organism: Brachymystax lenok tsinlingensis; assembly: GCA_030435695.1. Lineage (NCBI taxonomy): Eukaryota > Metazoa > Chordata > Actinopteri > Salmoniformes > Salmonidae > Brachymystax > Brachymystax lenok. The sequence continues at coordinate 21,372,714 of CM059798.1, forward strand.
GGGCTGGTGCACTTCACAAAATAGATGGCATCATGAGGATGGACAATTATGTGGATATAATGAAACAACATCTCAAGACATCAGTCAGGAAGTTAAAGCTTGGTCGCAAATGGGTCTTCCAAATGGACAATGACCCCAAGCATGCTGCCAAAGTTCTGGCAAAATGGCTTAAGGACAACAAAGTCAAGGTTTTAGAGTGGCCATCACAAAGCCCTGACCTCAATCCTATAGAACATTTGTGGGCAAAACTGAAAAAGCGTGTGTGAGCAAGGAGGCCTACAAACCTGACTCAGTTACACCAGCTCTGTCAGGAGGAATGGGCCAAAATTCACCCAACTTATTGTGGGAAGCTTGTGGAAGGCTACCCGAAATGTTTGACACATATTAAACAGTTTAAAAGCAATGCAACCAAATACTAATTGAGTGTATGTAAACGTCTGACCCACTGGGAATGTGATGAAAGAAATAAAAGCTGAAATAAATCATTCTCTGTACTATTATTCTGACATTTCACATTCTTAAAATAAAGTGGTGATCCTAACTGACCTAAGACAGGGGAATTTTTACTAGGATTAAATGTCAGGAATTGTGAAAAACTGAGTTTAAATGTATTTGGCTAAGGTGTATGTAAACTTCCGACTTCAACTGTACTCTTGTACTTATGTTATACCCATGACTAAGGAAGTACTGCCCTCCCACTCCATGCCCATCTCACTCCATGCCCCTCCCATTCCATGCCCCTCCCGCTCTATGACCCTCCTGCTCTGTGCCCCTCCCATTCCATGCCCCTCCGCTCCATGCCCCTCCCACTCCATGCCCATCTCATTCCATGCCCCTCCCGCTCTATGCCCCTCCTGCTCTGTTCCCCTCCCACTCCATGCCCCTCCCGCTCCATGCCCCTCCCGCTCCATGCCCCTCCCATTCCGTGCCCAACACGGCCTCATTACCACTATCACTGTAGGTAAGAACACCACATCTAAAGGTTTATGCCTACTAAACACTTCCACCTTTCTGTTCCTGTCTCTTGCCCCAATTATGTTTCAATTACCTACTCTTCAAGCCTCCCTTAAACGGTAAAGGAAAGCAAGAAAAAAACACCCGGTGAAGCATGATAATACTAATCAACAGAGGTAACAGACAAATCCTGATCATATCCATCTTCTGCAACACAGCCAATCAGATGCCAACGCCTCCTCTGACTAACTACATCCACACCCACCGATGTCTTAATATGATTGACTGTCCTGATAAAGTTCCCTACGTCAGGAAAAATATCCTGTATGTCAATCTTCTTACCAAATGAATCCTGCAAAAAAAAACGTGTCAACCTACTGTTATCTGTACAGGGAACCTGAATGTGACTCACCCTGAGATGCTACATCTTCATTGATGGGATATCCGCCGACTTGTCAATCTATCCCCGTGTGTCTGTAATGACACTGGGCACATTACCCTGTGTGTCTGTAATGACACTGGGCACATCATTCTCCTTTGTCATTGAGACAGGTGTATCAGCCTCGGAGTCAGTGTTGCCACTGCCCTCGGTAACCACTGCCCTCGGTAACCACTGCCCTCGGTAACCACTGCCAGAGCTCAGTCACTATCACACCCGCCCTTGAGATAACTACCACAGCAACCTCGGACACATTGGATTTACAGTTTGGGCGACAGACCCTTGCAATTCCGATGGTTGAGTCTGGACGCGGGGTGAAGTCCGAGGCTGCCCCGAAACCCCCGGCCTGCTCTCAGATCTGGAGGTGGCAGAGGATCCATCAGTGCCCTGCTCGCCTGCTCCCTGTGCCCACATGCCTGTCGCTTATACTGTAACTCCGAACAATACAAACATGTCAGACTACCTGTAGTCACAAAAAAACATGTACATCACTTGATACGGAATTTCTCAAGTTTGTGTTGGTGAGTCTAAAAACGTGAAAACTTACAAGATTCAAAAGTGGGTTTTTGGGCTGGTTGCCATCAGGAATAAACAGTGGTACATTGGATATAGTAACCCTCGGAGCCGGAGAGAAGAGCACAGTGAGAAACAAAGAGAGAACGGGAGAAACAGAGAAAGAGAGAGAGAGAAACAGAGAAAGAGAGAGAAACAGAGAGAGAGAACGAGAGACAGAGAAACAGAGAGAGAGGCAAAAACAGAGAAAGAGAGAAAGAAACAGAGTGAGAACGAGAGACAGAGAAAGAGAGAGAAACAGAGAGAGAGAAACAGAGAGAGAAAGAGATACAGAGAGAAAGAAACAGGCAGAAACACAGAAACAGAGAGAGGCAGAAACAGAGAAAGAGAGAGAAAGAGAGAGAGAGAACGAGAGACAGAGAAACAGAGAGAGAGAACGAGAGACAGAGAAACAGAGAGAGAAAGAGATATAGAGAGAAAGAAACAGGCAGAAACAGAGAAACAGAGAGGGAGGCAGAAACAGAGAAAGAGAAAGAAAGAGAGAGAACGAGAGACAGAGAAACAGAGGGAAGGAGAGAGAGCGACAAAGAGAGAGAGAGGAACAGAGAGAAAAAGAGAAACACTGGAGGAGCAGTGAGCACAGCCTTGCCATTGAGAAGGGTCGACACAGGAAAACCTGGCTCCCTGTAGAGGAAAGGCTGTGCAACCACTGCACAACAGCAGAACCTGAGACAGAGCTGCATTTCCTGACAAAATGTAAAAAATATAAAACAATTAGAGAGTGTCATTTCCCCAAATTTGAAACCCTTATTCAAGGTTTCAAAGACCTCTCTGATGAGAATAGGCTACCCATCCTGTTGGGGGAGGAAGCAGAAAGCTGTGGGTTGGCAGCGCACTACATTGCTGCCTGCCATAAGATGAGGGACAGTGTCTGACAGACCAATCAACCTGCACATGTCCTCTACTGTATGCTTAGTGTTATTGTTCAATGTGTGGTTATTTTGACCCTTGGTTATTGTTACTGTTGTCCTGTTGACAATTTTGATTGTTATTATTTTCATATTGTAAATATCCCAAGTAAGCTTTGGCAATATGTACATTGTTACGTCATGCCAATAAAGCAAATTGAATTGAAATTGAAACACAGAGAGAGAGAAACAGTGGCAGAAACAGAGAAACAGAGGGAAAGAGAGAGAGCGACAAAGAGAAAGAGAGGAACAGAGAGAGAGAAACAGAGAGAGAGAACGAGAGACAGAGAAACAGAGAGCGAAAGAGAGAGAAAGAAAGAAACAGGCTGAAACAGATAAACAGAGAGATGCAGAAACAGAGGCAGAAACAGAGAAACAGAGGGAAAAAGAGAGAGCGACAAAGAGAAAGAGAGGAACAGAGAGAGAGAAACAGAGAAACAGAGAGAGAGAGAGACACAGAGAAAGAGAGGAACAGAGAAACAGAGAGAGAGAGAGACACAGAGAAAGAGAGAGCCATTAACAGAGAGTATACCTGACCACTTTGACTGACCCAAAATTAAAGAAAGCTTTGACTATGAGCATAGCCTTGCTATTGAGAGAGGCCGCCTTGGGCAGACCTGGCTCTCAAGAGAAAACAGGCTATGTGCACACTGCCCACAAAATTAGGTGGAAACTGTGCTGCACTTCCTAACCTCTTGCCAAATGTATGACCATATTCGAGACACATATTTACCTCAGATTACACAGACCAACAAAGAATTTGAAAACAAATACAATGTTGAACTCCCATATCTATTGGGTGAAATACCAAAGTGCAATCACAGCAGCAAGATTTGTGACCTGTTCACTTTTCTTTATTATCTATTTAACTTGCTTTGGCAATGTAAACATATGTTTCCCATGCCAATAAACCCCTTTGAATAGATAGTGAGAGACTGAGAATATGAAGAGTGAGAGAAACAGAAAGAGAGATTGAAACAGGGAGGGAGAAACAGAGATAGAGAGAAACAAAGGGGGAGAGAGGGATGGAGAGAGAGAGAGAGCGGGAGACAGAGAGAGACAGCGAGAGAGAGAAACAGAGAGAGGGAGAGAGAGAGAGAGAGCGAGAGAGAGAGGAGGAGGGAAGGAGGGAGAAAAATAGTCTAAACACAGCCCCAGAGCTAGTGGCCTGTATCTGTCCATTTTAATTTAATTTTCTAATTATCTGATTACTGCCTCCTCTACCCCACGGACCCCACTATCCCCCTCTCTCTCCCCATCTCCCCTCTCCAAATATAGGCCTTGATCACATCGACCACCACAACCCGATCCCTTCACAAATTCAGTTTGATTGTTTGGAGAGAAAAGAGCATTGAACATTTAAACTAATTTAAAAACAATCCAGTTCATTTATTAAACAAATGAACTAAAAACCAAAACACATTTATTAAACAAAATGTTTTTCACACACATCTTTAAATAGTGTTGATATATTTGCATAATGCCTGGAAGGCAAGTTGTTTTAACGTTGTCTTGTGTCCTTCTTGAAAGAGCCTATCAGAGAACCTTTCATCGAGCTGTTTTCTTCTCAACAAAAGAGACCAGATTTGTCTCTGTAATTATTGTTTGTCCTCTGTCCTTTATGTTCCGCTTTTCTGCCTGTGATGAGAGTGTGATAGGAGTTGGGCAGGAGTGGAAAAACTGGTGTCATTGGGTTAATGGGAAAACAAAGAGAGAGAAAGAGAGAGAGAGAGAGAGAGAAAGAGAGAGAGAGGAGAGGGGAAGAGAGAGAGAGATGGGGAGAGACGGGGGGAGAGAGAGAGGAGAGAGAGAGAGAGAGAGAGAGAGAGAGAGAGAGAGAGAGAGAGAGAGAGAGAGAGAGAGAGAGAGAATGAAATGTAGATGGAGAAATAGAAATAGAAACAATAGTTTAGTAATAGTATTCAGGGAGAGGAGGGTGGAGTGAGACTGGTTAACAGGGTGAGGGGGGTGGAGTGAGACGGGTTATCAGGGTGAGGAGGGTGGAGTGAGACTGGTTATCAGGGTGAGGAGGGTGGATTGTAACTGGTTATCATGGTTTGGAGGGTGGAGTGAGAATGGTTATCATGGTGAGGAGGGTGGAGACACTGGTTATCAAGGTGAGGTGGGTGGAGTGAGTCTGGTTATCATGGTGAGGAGGGTGGAGTAAGACTGGCTATCAAGGTGAGGAGGGTGGAGACACTGGTTATCAAGGTGAGGAGGGTGGAGTGAGACTGGTTATCATTGTGAGGAGGGTGGAGTGAGACTGTTTATCAAGGTGAGGAGAATGGAGTGAGACTGGTTATCAGGGTGAGGAGGGTGGAGTAAGACTGGATATCATGGTGAGGAGGGTTGGGTGAAACTAGTTTTCAGGGTGAGGAGGGTGGATTGAGAATTGTTATCAAGGTGAGGAGGATGGAGACACTGGTTATCCTGGAGAGAAGGGTGGAGTGAGACTTCTTGTCAAGGTGAGGAAGGTTGAGACAATGGTTATCAAGCGGAAGAGGGTGGAGAAACTGGTTATCATGGTGAGGAGGGTGGAGTGAGAATGGTAATCAAGGTGAGGAAGGTGGATAAACTGGTTATCAAGGTGCGGAGGGTGGAGTGAGACTGGTTATCATTGTGAGGAGGGTGGAGTGAGACTGGTTAACAAGGTGAGGAGGGTGGAGACAATTGTTATCAGGTTGAGTAGGGTGGATTGAGACTGGCTATCAGGGTGAGAAGAGTGAACTGAGACTGGTTAACAAGTTGAGGAAGGTGGAGTGAGACTGGTTATCATGGTGAGGAAGGTGGAGACACTGGTTATATTGGTGAGGAGGGTGGAGTGAGACTGGTTATCAAGGTGAGGAGGGTGGATTGAGACTGGTTATCATGGTGAGGGGGGTGGAGTGAGACTGGTTATCAGGGTGAGGAGGGTGGAATTATACTGGTTATCATGGTGAGGAGGGTGAAGTAAGACTGGTTATTATGGTGAGAAGGGTGGAGTGAGACTGGTTATCAAGGTGAGGAGGGTGGAGTGAGACTGGTTATCAAGGTGAGGAGGGTGGAGTAAGACTGGTTATAAAGGTGAGGAGGGTGGAGTGTGACTGGTTATCATGGTGAGGAGGGTGGAGTGAGACTGGTTATTGTGGTGAGGAGAGTGGAGTGAGACTGGTTATCAGGGTGAGGAGGGTGGAGTGAGACTGGTTATTGTGGTGAGGAGAGTGGAGTGAGACTGGTTATCAGGGTGAGGAGGGTGGAATTATACTGGTTATCATGGTGAGGAGGGTGAAGTAAGACGGGTTATTATGGTGAGAAGGGTGGAGTGAGACTGGTTATCATGGTGAGGAGGGTGGAGTGAGACTGGTTATTGTGGTGAGGAGGGTGGAGTGTGACTGGTTATCATGGTGAGGAGGGTGGAGTGAGACTGGTTATTGTGGTGAGGAGAGTGGAGTGAGACTGGTTATCAGGGTGAGGAGGGTGGAATTATACTGGTTATCATGGTGAGGAGGGTGAAGTAAGACGGGTTATTATGGTGAGGAGGGTGGAGTAAGACTGGTTATAAAGGTGAGGAGGGTGGAGTGTGACTGGTTATCATGGTGAGGAGGGTGGAGTGAGACTGGTTATTGTGGTGAGGAGAGTGGAGTGAGACTGGTTATCAGGGTGAGGAGGGTGGAGTGAGACTGGTTATCAAGGTGAGGAGGGTGGAGTAAGACTGGTTATAAAGGTGAGGAGGGTGGAGTGTGACTGGTTATCATGGTGAGGAGGGTGGAGTGAGACTGGTTATTGTGGTGAGGAGAGTGGATTGAGACTGGTTATCATGGTAAGGAGGGTGGATTGAGACTGGTTATCATGGTGAGGAGGGTGGAGTAAGACTGGTTATTATGGTGAGGAGGGTGGAGTGTGACTGGTTATCATGGTGAGGAGGGTGGAGTGAGACTGGTTATTGTGGTGAGGAGGGTGGATTGAGACTGGTTATCATGGTAACGAGGGTGGATTGAGACTGGTTATCATGGTGAGGAGGATGGAGTGAGACTGGTTATCAGGGTGAGGAGGGTGGTTATCCCCGTTTTAGACTGGTTATTATGGTGAGAAGGGTGGAGTGAGACTGGTTATCAAGGTGAGGAGGGTGGAGTGAGACTGGTTATCAAGGTGAGGATGGTGGAGTAAGACTGGTTATAAAGGTGAGGAGGGTGGAGTGAGACTGGTTATTGTGGTGAGGAGAGTGGATTGAGACTGGTTATCATGGTAAGGAGGGTGGATTGAGACTGGTTATCATGGTGAGGAGGGTGGAGTAAGACTGGTTATTATGGTGAGGAGGGTGGAGTGTGACTGGTTATCATGGTGAGGAGGGTGGAGTGAGACTGGTTATTGTGGTGAGGAGGGTGGATTGAGACTGGTTATCATGGTAACGAGGGTGGATTGAGACTGGTTATCATTGTGTTGAGGGTGGAGTGAGACTGGTTATCATGGTGAGGAGGGTGGTTATCCCCGTTTTAGACTGGTTATTATGGTGAGAAGAGTGGAGTGAGACTGGTTATCAAGGTGAGGAGGGTGGAGTGAGACTGGTTATCAAGGTGAGGAGGGTGGAGTGAGACTGGTTATCAAGGTGAGGAGGGTGGAGTGAGACTGGTTATCAAGGTGAGGAGGGTGGAGTGAGACTGGTTATCAAGGTGAGGAGGGTGGAGTAAGACTGGTTATAAAGGTGAGGAGGGTGGAGTGTGACTGGTTATCATGGTGAGGAGGGTGGAGTGAGACTGGTTATTGTGGTGAGGAGAGTGGAGTGAGACTGGTTATCAGGGTGAGGAGGGTGGAATTATACTGGTTATCATGGTGAGGAGGGTGAAGTAAGACTGGTTATTATGGTGAGAAGGGTGGAGTGAGACTGGTTATCAAGGTGAGGAGGGTGGAGTGAGACTGGTTATCAAGGTGAGGAGGGTGGAGTAAGACTGGTTATAAAGGTGAGGAGGGTGGAGTGTGACTGGTTATCATGGTGAAGAGGGTGGAGTGAGACTGGTTATTGTGGTGAGGAGAGTGGATTGAGACTGGTTATCATGGTAAGGAGGGTGGATTGAGACTGGTTATCATGGTGAGGAGGGTGGAGTAAGACTGGTTATTATGGTGAGGAGGGTGGAGTGTGACTGGTTATCATGGTGAGGAGGGTGGAGTGAGACTGGTTATTGTGGTGAGGAGGGTGGATTGAGACTGGTTATCATGGTAACGAGGGTGGATTGAGACTGGTTATCATGGTGAGGAGGGTGGAGTGAGACTGGTTATCAGGGTGAGGAGGGTGGTTATCCCCGTTTTAGACTGGTTATTATGGTGAGAAGGGTGGAGTGAGACTGGTTATCAAGGTGAGGAGGGTGGAGTGAGACTGGTTATCAAGGTGAGGATGGTGGAGTAAGACTGGTTATAAAGGTGAGGAGGGTGGAGTGAGACTGGTTATTGTGGTGAGGAGAGTGGATTGAGACTGGTTATCATGGTAAGGAGGGTGGATTGAGACTGGTTATCATGGTGAGGAGGGTGGAGTAAGACTGGTTATTATGGTGAGGAGGGTGGAGTGTGACTGGTTATCATGGTGAGGAGGGTGGAGTGAGACTGGTTATTGTGGTGAGGAGGGTGGATTGAGACTGGTTATCATGGTAACGAGGGTGGATTGAGACTGGTTATCATTGTGTTGAGGGTGGAGTGAGACTGGTTATCATGGTGAGGAGGGTGGTTATCCCCGTTTTAGACTGGTTATTATGGTGAGAAGAGTGGAGTGAGACTGGTTATCAAGGTGAGGAGGGTGGAGTGAGACTGGTTATCATGGTGAGGAGGTGTAGTGAGACTGGTTATCATGGTGAGGAGGGTGGATTGAGACTGGTTATCAAGGTGAGGAGGGTGGATTGAGACTGGTTATCAAGGTGAGGAGAATGGAGTGAGACTGGTTATTATGGTGAGGAGGGTGGAGTGAGACTGGTTATCATGGTGAGGAGGGTGGAGTGAGACTGGTTATCATGGTGAGGAGGGTGGAGTGAGACTGGTTATCATGGTGAGGAAGGTGGAGTGAGAATGGTTGTCATGGTGAGGAGGGTTGAGACACTGGTTATCATGGTGAGGAGGGTGGATTGAGACTGGATATCATGGTGAGGAGGGTGGAGAAACTGCTTATCAAGGTGATGAGGGTGGATTGAGACTGGTTATCAAGGTGAGGAGGGTGGAGGGAAACTGGGTATCAGGGTGAGTAGGGTGGAATTATACTGGTAATCATGGTGAGAAGGGTGGAGTGAGACTGGTTATTATGGTGAGAAGGGTGGAGTGAGACTGGTTATCAAGGTGAGGAGGGTGGAGTGAGACTGGATATCAGGGTGAGGAGGGTAGAGTGAGACTGGTTATCATGGTGAGAAGGGTGGAGTGAGACTGGTTATCATGGTGAGGAGGGAGGAGTGAGACTGCTTATTATGGTGAGGAGGGTGGAGTAAGACTGGTTATCATGGTGAGGAGGGTGGAGCGAGACTGGTTATTATGGTGAGGAGGGTGGAGTGAGACTGGTTATCATTGTGAGGAGGGTGGAGTAAGACTGGTTATCATGGTGAGGAGGGTGGAGTGAGACTGGTTATTATGGTGAGGAGGGTGGAGTGAGACTGGTTATCATGGTGAGGAGGGTGGAGTGAGACTGGTTATCATGGTGAGGAGGGTGGAGTGAGACTGGTTATCATGGTGAGGAGGGTGGAGTGAGACTGGTTATCATGGTGAGGAGGGTGGAGTGAGACTGGTTATCATGGTGAGGAGGGTGGAGTGAGACTGGATATCAGGGTGAGGAGGGTGGAGTAAGATTGGTTATCAGCCTGAGGAGGGTGGAGACATAGGTTATCAAGGTGAGGAGGGTGGATTCAGACTGGTTATCATGGTGAGGGGGGTGAAGTGAGACTGGTTATTATGGTGAAAAGGGTGGAGTGAGACTGGTTATCATGGTGAGGAGGGTGGAGACATTGGTTATCAAGGTGAGGTGGGTGGAGTGAGACTTGATATCATGGTGAGGAGGGTGGAGTAAGACTGGTTATCAAGGTGAGGTGGGTGGAGTGAGACTGGTTATCATGGTGAGGAGGGTGGAGTAAGACTGGTTATCAAGGTGAGGAGGGTGGAGACACTGGTTATCAAGGTGAGGAGGGTGGAGTGAGACTGGTTATCATTGTGAGGAGGGTGGAGTGAGACTGGTTATCAAGGTGAGGAGAATGGAGTGAGACTGGTTATCAGGGTGAGGAGGGTGGAGTAAGACTGGATATCATGGTGAGGAGGGTTGGGTGAAACTAGTTTTCAGGGTGAGGAGAGTGGATTGAGACTTGTTATCAAGGTGAGGAGGATGGAGACACTGGTTATCCTGGAGAGAAGGGTGGAGTGAGACTTGTCAAGGTGAGGAGGGTTGAGACAATGGTTATCAAGCGGAAGAGGGTGGAGAAACTGATGGTGAGGTGGGTGGAGTGAGACTGGTTATTATGGTGAGGAGGGTGGATTGAGACTGGTTATCAAGGTGAGGTTTTGGAGTGAGACTGGTTTTCAGGGTGAGGAGGGTGGAGTGAGAATGGTAATCAAGGTGAGGAAGGTGGATAAACTGGTTATCAAGGTGCGGAGGGTGGAGTGAGACTGGTTATCATTGTGAGGAGGGTGGAGTGAGACTGGTTAACAAGGTGAGGAGGGTGGAGACAATTGTTATCAGGTTGAGTAGGGTGGATTGAGACTGGCTATCAGGGTGAGAAGAGTGAACTGAGACTGGTTAACAAGTTGAGGAAGGTGGAGTGAGACTGGTTATCATGGTGAGGAAGGTGGAGACACTGGTTATATTGGTGAGGAGGGTGGAGTGAGACTGGTTATCAAGGTGAGGAGGGTGGAGTGAGACTGGTTATCAAGGTGAGGGGGGTGGAGTGAGACTGGTTATTATGGTGAAAAGGGTGGAGTGAGACTGGTTATCAGGGTGAGTAGGGTGGAATTATACTGGTTATCATGGTGAGGAGGGTGAAGTAAGACTGGTTATTATGGTGAGAAGGGTGGAGTGAGACTGGTTATCAAGGTGAGGAGGGTGGAGTGAGACTGGTTATCAAGGTGAGGAGGGTGGAGTAAGACTGGTTATAAAGGTGAGGAGGGTGGAGTGTGACTGGTTATCATGGTGAGGAGGGTGGAGTGAGACTGGTTATTGTGGTGAGGAGGGTGGAGTGAGACTGGTTATCATGGTAAGGAGGGTGGAGTAAGACTGGTTATAAAGGTGAGGAGGGTGGAGTGAGACTGGTTATTGTGGTGAGGAGAGTGGATTGAGACTGGTTATCATGGTAAGGAGGGTGGATTGAGACTGGTTATCATGGTGAGGAGGGTGGAGTGAGACTGGTTATCATGGTGAGGAGGGTGGTTATCCCCGTTTTAGACTGGTTATTATGATGAGAAGGGTGGAGTGAGACTGGTTATCAAGGTGAGGAGGGTGGAGTGAGACTGGTTATCATGGTGAGGAGGTGTAGTGAGACTGGTTATCATGGTGAGGAGGGTGGATTGAGACTGGTTATCAATGTGAGGAGGGTGGATTGAGACTGGTTATCATGGTGAGGAGGGTGGAGTGAGACTGGTTAACATGGTGAGGAGGGTGGAGTGAGACTGGTTGTTATGGTGAGGAGGGTGGAGTGAAACTGGTTATCATGGTGAGGAGGGTGGAGTGAGACTGGTTATCATGGTGAGGAGGGTGGAGTGAGACTGGTTATCATGGTGAGGAGGGTGGACTGAGACTGGTTATCATGGTGAGGAGGGTGGATTGAGACTGGTTATCATGGTGAGGAGGGTGGAGTGAGACTGGATATCAGGGTGAGGAGGGTGGAGTAAGATTGGTTATCAGCCTGAGGAGGGTGGAGACATAGGTTATCAAGGTGAGGAGGGTGGATTCAGACTGGTTATCATGGTGAGCGGGGTGAAGTGAGACTGGTTATTATGGTGAAAAGGGTGGAGTGAGACTGGTTATCATGGTGAGGAGGGTGGAGACACTGGTTATCAAGGTGAGGTGGGTGGAGTGAGACTTGATATCATGGTGAGGAGGGTGGAGTGAGACTTGTTTTCAAGGTGAGGAGGGTTGAGACAATGGTTATCAAGCGGAAGAGGGTGGAGACACTGGTAATCATGGTGAGGAAGGTGGAGTGAGACTGGTTATCATGGTGAGGAGGGTGGAGTGAGACTGGTTATCATGGTGAGGAGGGTGGATTGAGACTGGTTATCATGGTAACGAGGGTGGATTGAGACTGGTTATCATGGTGAGGAGGGTGGAGTGAGACTGGTTATCATGGTGAGGAGGGTGGTTATACCCGTTTTAGACTGGTTATTATGGTGAGAAGGGTGGAGTGAGACTGGTTATCAAGGTGAGAAGGGTGGAGTGAGACTGGTTATCAAGGTGAGGAGGGTGGAGTAAGACTGGTTATAAAGGTGAGGAGGGTGGAGTGTGACTGGTTATCATGGTGAGGAGGGTGGAGTGAGACTGGTTATTGTGGTGAGGAGAGTGGATTGAGACTGGTTATCATGGTAAGGAGGGTGGATTGAGACTGGTTATTATGGTGAGGAGGGTGGAGTAAGACTGGTTATTATGGTGAGGAGGGTGGAGTGTGACTGGTTATCATGGTGAGGAGGGTGGAGTGAGACTGGTTATTGTGGTGAGGAGGGTGGATTGAGACTGGTTATCATGGTAACGAGGGTGGATTGAGACTGGTTATCATGGTGAGGAGGGTGGAGTGAGACTGGTTATCATGGTGAGGAGGGTGGTTATCCCCGTTTTAGACTGGTTATTATGGTGAGAAGGGTGGAGTGAGACTGGTTATCAAGGTGAGGAGGGTGTAGTGAGACTGGTTATCATGGTGAGGAGGTGTAGTGAGACTGGTTATCATGGTGAGGAGGGTGGATTGAGACTGGTTATCAAGGTGAGGAGGGTGGATTGAGACTGGTTATCAAGGTGAGGAGAATGGAGTGAGACTGGTTATTATGGTGAGGAGGGTGGAGTGAGACTGGTTATCATGGTGAGGAGGGTGGAGTGAGACTGGTTATCATGGTGAGGAGGGTGGAGTGAGACTGGTTATCATGGTGAGGAAGGTGGAGTGAGAATGGTTGTCATGGTGAGGAGGGTGGAGACACTGGTTATCATGGTGAGGAGGGTGGATTGAGACTGGATATCATGGTGAGGAGGGTGGAGAAACTGCTTATCAAGGTGATGAGGGTGGATTGAGACTGGTTATCAAGGTGAGGAGGGTGGAGTGAAACTGGGTATCAGGGTGAGTAGGGTGGAATTATACTGGTAATCATGGTGAGAAGGGTGGAGTGAGACTGGTTATTATGGTGAGAAGGGTGGAGTGAGACTGGTTATCAAGGTGAGGAGGGTGGAGTGAGACTGGATATCAGGGTGAGGAGGGTAGAGTGAGACTGGTTATCATGGTGAGAAGGGTGGAGTGAGACTGGTTATCATGGTGAGGAGGGAGGAGTGAGACTGCTTATTATGGTGAGGAGGGTGGAGTAAGACTGGTTATCATGGTGAGGAGGGTGGAGTGAGACTGGTTATTATGGTGAGGAGGGTGGAGTGAGACTGGTTATCATGGTGAGGAGGGTGGAGTGAGACTGGTTATCATGGTGAGGAGGGTGGACTGAGACTGGTTATCATGGTGAGGAGGGTGGAGTGAGACTGGTTATCATGGTGAGGAGGGTGGAGTGAGACTGGATATCAGGGTGAGGAGGGTAGAGTAAGATTGGTTATCAGCCTGAGGAGGGTGGAGACATAGGTTATCAAGGTGAGGAGGGTGGATTCAGACTGGTTATCATGGTGAGGGGGGTGAAGTGAGACTGGTTATTATGGTGAAAAGGGTGGAGTGAGACTGGTTATCATGGTGAGGAGGGTGGAGTAAGATTGGTTATCAGCCTGAGGAGGGTGGAGACATAGGTTATCAAGGTGAGGAGGGTGGATTCAGACTGGTTATCATGGTGAGGGGGGTGAAGTGAGACTGGTTATTATGGTGAAAAGGGTGGAGTGAGACTGGTTATCATGGTGAGGAGGGTGGAGACACTGGTTATCAAGGTGAGGTGGGTGGAGTGAGACTTGATATCATGGTGAGGAGGGTGGAGTAAGACTGGTTATCAAGGTGAGGTGGGTGGAGTGAGACTGGTTATCAAGGTGAGGAGAATGGAGTGAGACTGGTTATCAGGGTGAGGAGGGTGGAGTAAGACTGGATATCATGGTGAGGAGGGTTGGGTGAAACTAGTTTTCAGGGTGAGGAGAGTGGATTGAGACTTGATATCAAGGTGAGGAGGATGGAGACACTGGTTATCCTGGAGAGAAGGGTGGAGTGAGACTTGTTGTCAAGGTGAGGAGGGTTGAGACAATGGTTATCAAGCGGAAGAGGGTGGAGAAACTGGTTATCATGGTGAGGAGGGTGGAGTGAGACTGGTTATTATGGTGAGGAGGGTGGATTGAGACTGGTTATCAAGGTGAGGTTTTGAAGTGAGACTGGTTTTCAGGGTGAGGAGGGTGGAGTGAGAATCGTAATCAAGGTGAGGAAGGTGGATAAACTGGTTATCAAGGTGCGGAGGGTGGAGTGAGACTGGTTATCATTGTGAGGAGGGTGGAGTGAGACTGGTTAACAAGGTGAGGAGGGTGGAGACAATTGTTATCAGGTTGAGTAGGGTGGATTGAGACTGGCTATCAGGGTGAGAAGAGTGAACTGAGACTGGTTAACAAGTTGAGGAAGGTGAAGTGAGACTGGTTATCAAGGTGAGGAGGGTGGAGTAAGACTGGTTATAAAGGTGAGGAGGGTGGAGTGTGACTGGTTATCATGGTGAGGAGGGTGGAGTGAGACTGGTTATCATGGTGAGGAGGGTGGAGACACTGGTTATCATGGTGAGGAGGGTGGAGTGAGACTGGTTATTGTGGTGAGGAGAGTGGATTGAGACTGGTTATCATGGTGAGGGGGGTGGAGTGAGACTGGTTATTATGGTTAAAAGGGTGGAGTGAGACTGGTTATCAGGGTGAGTAGGGTGGAATTATACTGGTTATCATGGTGAGGAGGGTGAAGTAAGACTGGTTATTATGGTGAGAAGGGTGGAGTGAGACTGGTTATCAAGGTGAGGAGGGTGGAGTGAGACTGGTTATCAAGGTGAGGAGGGTGGAGTAAGACTGGTTATAAAGGTGAGGAGGGTGGAGTGTGACTGGTTATCATGGTGAGGAGGGTGGAGTGAGACTGGTTATTGTGGTGAGGAGAGTGGATTGAGACTGGTTATCATGGTAAGGAGGGTGGATTGAGACTGGTTATTGTGGTGAGGAGGGTGGAGTGAGACTGGTTATCATGGTGAGGAGGGTGGAGACACTGGTTATCAAGGTGAGGAGGGTGGAGTCAGACTCGCTATTATGGTGAGGAGGGTGGAGTGAGACTGGTTATTATGGTGAGGAGGGTGGAGTGAGACTGGTTATAATGGTGAGGAAGGTGGAGACACTGGTTATATTGGTGAGGAGGGTGGAGTGAGACTGGTTATCAAGGTGAGGAGGGTGGATTGAGACTGGTTATCATGGTGAGGGGGGTGGAGTGAGACTGGTTATTATGGTTAAAAGGGTGGAGTGAGACTGGTTATCAGGGTGAGTAGGGTGGAATTATACTGGTTATCATGGTGAGGAGGGTGAAGTAAGACTGGTTATTATGGTGAGAAGGGTGGAGTGAGACTGGTTATCAAGGTGAGGAGGGTGGAGTGAGACTGGTTATCAAGGTGAGGAGGGTGGAGTAAGACTGGTTATAAAGGTGAGGAGGGTGGAGTGTGACTGGTTATCATGGTGAGGAGGGTGGAGTGAGACTGGTTATTGTGGTGAGGAGAGTGGATTGAGACTGGTTATCATGGTAAGGAGGGTGGATTGAGACTGGTTATTGTGGTGAGGAGGGTGGAGTGAGACTGGTTATCATGGTGAGGAGGGTGGAGACACTGGTTATCAAGGTGAGGAGGGTGGAGTGTGACTGGTTATCATGGTGAGGAGGGTGGAGTGAGACTGGTTATTGTGGTGAGGAGAGTGGATTGAGACTGGTTATCATGGTGAGGGGGGTGGAGTGAGACTGGTTATTATGGTTAAAAGGGTGGAGTGAGACTGGTTATCAGGGTGAGTAGGGTGGAATTATACTGGTTATCATGGTGAGGAGGGTGAAGTAAGACTGGTTATTATGGTGAGAAGGGTGGAGTGAGACTGGTTATCAAGGTGAGGAGGGTGGAGTGAGACTGGTTATCAAGGTGAGGAGGGTGGAGTAAGACTGGTTATAAAGGTGAGGAGGGTGGAGTGTGACTGGTTATCATGGTGAGGAGGGTGGAGTGAGACTGGTTATTGTGGTGAGGAGAGTGGATTGAGACTGGTTATCAGGGTGAGGAGGGTGGAATTATACTGGTTATCATGGTGAGGAGGGTGAAGTAAGACTGGTTATTATGGTGAGAAGGGTGGAGTGAGACTGGTTATCAAGGTGAGGAGGGTGGAGTGAGACTGGTTATCAAGGTGAGGAGGGTGGAGTAAGACTGGTTATAAAGGTGAGGAGGGTGGAGTGTGACTGGTTATCATGGTGAGGAGGGTGGAGTGAGACTGGTTATTGTGGTGAGGAGAGTGGATTGAGACTGGTTATCATGGTAAGGAGGGTGGATTGAGACTGGTTATTGTGGTGAGGAGGGTGGAGTGAGACTGGTTATCATGGTGAGGAGGGTGGAGACACTGGTTATCAAGGTGAGGAGGGTGGAGTCAGACTCGCTATTATGGTGAGGAGGGTGGAGTGAGACTGGTTATTATGGTGAGGAGGGTGGAGTGAGACTGGTTATAATGGTGAGGAAGGTGGAGACACTGGTTATATTGGTGAGGAGGGTGGAGTGAGACTGGTTATCAAGGTGAGGAGGGTGGATTGAGACTGGTTATCATGGTGAGGGGGGTGGAGTGAGACTGGTTATTATGGTTAAAAGGGTGGAGTGAGACTGGTTATCAGGGTGAGTAGGGTGGAATTATACTGGTTATCATGGTGAGGAGGGTGAAGTAAGACTGGTTATTATGGTGAGAAGGGTGGAGTGAGACTGGTTATCAAGGTGAGGAGGGTGGAGTGAGACTGGTTATCAAGGTGAGGAGGGTGGAGTAAGACTGGTTATTATGGTGAGAAGGGTGGAGTGAGACTGGTTATCAAGGTGAGGAGGGTGGAGTGAGACTGGTTATCAAGGTGAGGAGGGTGGAGTAAGACTGGTTATAAAGGTGAGGAGGGTGGAGTGTGACTGGTTATCATGGTGAGGAGGGTGGAGTGAGACTGGTTATTGTGGTGAGGAGAGTGGATTGAGACTGGTTATCATGGTAAGGAGGGTGGATTGAGACTGGTTATTGTGGTGAGGAGGGTGGAGTGAGACTGGTTATCATGGTGAGGAGGGTGGAGACACTGGTTATCAAGGTGAGGAGGGTGGAGTCAGACTCGCTATTATGGTGAGGAGGGTGGAGTGAGACTGGTTATTATGGTGAGGAGGGTGGAGTGAGACTGGTTATAATGGTGAGGAGGGTGGAGTGAGACTGGTTATCATGGTGAGGAGGGTGGATTGAGACTGGTTATCATGGTGAGGAGGGTGGAGTGAGACTGGTTATCATGGTGAGGAGGGTGGAGTAAGACTAATCATTATGGTGAGGAGGGTGGAGTGAGACTGGTTATCAAGGTGAGGAGGGTGGAGTGAGACTGGTTATCATGGTGAGGAGGGTGGAGTGAGAATGGTTATCAAGGTGAGGATTGTGGAGACACTGGTTATCAGGGTGAGGAGGGTGGAGTGAGACACTGGTTTTCAGCGTAAGGAGGGTGGAGACATGGGTTATCAGGGTTATCTTGGGATATTATTACACTTTCTCCTGAGTGACACACACGCCTCTCGAAATACACAAGACTGGAATCCAACCGTTTTAACCTTATCTACATGTCGGTATGTGTGTGTGTGTGTGTGTGTGTGTGTGTGTGTGTGTGTGTGTGTGTGTGTGTGTGTGTGTGTGTGTGTGTGTGTGTGTGTGTGTGTGTGTGTGTGTGTGTGTGTGTGTGTGTGTGTGCGTCTGTGTGTGTGTGTGTGTGTGTGTGTATGCGCATGCGTCTATATTAGCTTTTTGTCTTCCAGTGATTGTTAAAACAGGCCCATGCATCTTTAGGTAAGGTATTGGAAAGCGTATGCTTAAGATGAAAAGGATAGAATGTTTTTGAGTGTGAGACAGCTGTCTAGCATCGTCTAGACAGACTCATGTTCAGGCTTGCATACTAAAAGTGCCAGGCGACAACCACAATGATGCCTCAACTTAAAAAAACTTCCTATGACATCCCCTCTGTGACTGAGAGACTTACAACTTTGTGCAAACTGACAATCAAAGTATTTTAAGTTTGCTTGAAGTACGGTTACGCAACCATTTGCACCCAAGTCATGTCACACCCAAGGCATGGATAATGGATATTAAATAAAATGGAGCAAACTAACACTGTCAATATGCATATCAGGCTTGAGCTTTTCTAAATGCTTTTCTATTCCAGAATCCTACAAATCATATACTAGTTCCATAAATGTATTCCTTAATAAGTGGCCTCACCCCACCCCAATACATGTTTCTCATCTCTCTGTCATATAATCTCTCTGTTCGCTCATCTCATCTCTCTGTTCTCTTATGTTCTCTCATCTCTCTGTCATCTCATCTCTCTGTTCTCTTATGTTCTCTCATCTCTCTGTCATCTCATCTCTCTGTTCTCTCATCTCTCATCTCTCTGTCATCTCATCTCTCTGTTCTCTTATGTTCTCTCATCTCTCTGTCATCTCATCTCTCTGTTCTCTTATGTTCTCTCATCTCTCTGTCATCTCTTCTCTCTGTTCTCTTATGTTCTCTCATCTCTCTGTTCTCTCATCTCTCTGTCATCTCATCTCTCTGTTTACTTCTGTTCTCTCATTTCTCTGTCCTCTCATCTCTCTGTTCTCTTCTGTTCTCTCATCTCTCTGTTCTCTCATCTCTCTGTTCTCTCATCTCTCTGTCATCTCATCTCTCTGTTCTCTTATGTTCTCTCATCTCTCTGTCATCTCATCTCTCTGTTCTCTTATCTCTCTGTCATCTCATCTCTCTGTTCTCTCATCTCTCTGTTCTCTCATCTCTCTGTCATCTCATCTCTCTGTCATCTCATCTCTCTGTTCTCTCATCTCTCTGTCATCTCATCTCTCTGTTCTCTTCTGTTCTCTCATCTCTCTGTTCTCTCATGTCTCTGTCATCTCATCTCTCTGTTCTCTTCTGTTCTCTCAGTCTCTCTGTCATCTCATCTCTCATCTCTCTGTCATCTCATCTCTCTGTCATCTCATCTCTCTGTTCTCTTCTGTCATCTCATCTCTCTGTCATCTCATCTCTCTGTTCTCTCATCTCTCATCTCTCTGTTCTCTTCTGTTCTCTCATCTCTCTGTCATCTCATCTCTCATCTCTCTGTCATCTCATCTCTCTGTTCTCTTCTGTTCTCTCATCTCTCTGTTCTCTTATCTCTCTGTTCTCTCATCTCTCTGTTCCCTCATCTCTCTGTCATCTCATCTCTCTGTCATCTGATCTCTCTGTTCTCTCATCTCTCTGTCATCTCATCTCTCGGTTCTCTTCTGTTCTCTCATCTCTCTGCCTTCTCATCTCTCTGTTCAGTCGTCTCATCTCTCTGTTCTCTTCTGTTGCCTCATCTCTCTGTCATCTCATCTCTCTGTTCTATCATCTCTCTGTCATCTCATCTCTCTGTTTACTTCTGTTCTCACATCTCTCTGTCATCTCATCTCTCTGTTCTCTTCTGTTCTCTCATCTCTCTGTTCTCTCATGTCTCTGTCATCTCATCTCTCTGTTCTCTTCTGTTCTCTCAGTCTCTCTGTCATCTCATCTCTCTGTCATCTCATCTCTCTGTTCTCTTCTGTCATCTCATCTCTCTGTCATCTCATCTCTCTGTTCTCTCATCTCTCATCTCTCTGTTCTCTTCTGTTCTCTCATCTCTCTGTCATCTCATCTCTCATCTTTCTGTTCTCTCATCTCTCTGTTCTCTCATGTCTCTGTCATCTCATCTCTCTGTTCTCTTCTGTTCTCTCAGTCTCTCTGTCATCTCATCTCTCATCTCTCTGTCATCTCATCTCTCTGTTCTCTTCTGTCATCTCATCTCTCTGTCATCTCATCTCTCTGTTCTCTCATCTCTCATTTCTCATCTCTCTGTTCTCTCATCTCTCCGTCATCTCATCTCTCATCTCTCTGTCATCTCATCTCTCTGTTCTCTTCTGTTCTCTCATCTCTCTGTTCTCTCATCTCTCTGTTCTCTCATCTCTCTGTCATCTCATCTCTCTGTCATCTGATCTCTCTGTTCTCTCATATCTCTGTCATCTGATCTCTCTGTTCTCTCATCTCTCTGTCATCTCATTTCTCTGTTCTCTTCTGTTCTCTCATCTCTCTGCCTTCTCATCTCTCTGTTCAGTCGTCTCATCTCTGTTCTCTTCTGTTGCCTCATCTCTCTGTCATCTCATCTCTCTGTTCTCTTCTGTTCTCTCATCTCTCTGCCTTCTCATCTCTCTGTTCTCTTCTGTTCTCTCATCTCTCTGTTCTCTTCTGTTCTCTCATCTCTCTGTTCTCTCATCTCTCATCTCTCTGTCATCTCATCTCTCTGTCATCTGATCTCTCATCTCTCTGTCATCTGATCTCTCTGTTCTCTCATCTCTCTATCATCTCATCTCTCTGTTCTCTTCTGTTCTCTCATCTCTCTGCCTTCTCATCTCTCTGTTCAGTCGTCTCATCTCTGTTCTCTTCTGTTGCCTCATCTCTCTGTCATCTCATCTCTCTGTTCTCTTCTGTTCTCTCATCTCTCTGCCTTCTCATCTCTCTGTTCTCTTCTGTTCTCTCATCTCTCTGTCATCTCATCTCTCATCTCTCTGTCATCTCATCTCTCTGTTCTCTTCTGTTCTCTCATCTCTCTGATCTCTCTCTTCTCTCATCTCTCTGTTCTCTCATCTCTCTGTTCCCTCATCTCTCTGTCATCTGATCTCTCTGTTCTCTCATCTCTCTGTCATCTCATCTCTCTGTTCTCTCTGTTCTCTCATCTCTCTGCCTTCTCATCTCTCTGTTCAGTCGTCTCATCTCTCTTTTCTCTTCTGTTGTCTCATCTCTCTGTCATCTCATCTCTCCATTCCCTCGTCTCTCCATTTCTCGTCTCTATCTTTACTGAAATCACAGCTGGCCTTCCCCAATCAGTCCCGTAATGCTTTGCTCTCTGCGTGCCTGTGGTTACGACTGTGCTATGCTATAATGGTTCCCCTTATCTGACACAGTTATGCAAATATTAGGTTCCAGCATGACATCTGGAACTGGGCTCAGACTCTCTCTGTTGTCTGATCGTTAAGTAACAGGGCTGCACTCACACACACACACACACACACACACACACACACAAAGAGATAGGGCTACGTGTTGTAGAATATACTGCAAGTGTGTAACAGTGATTAGTCCTATCTGGTATTTTCAATGATATAGAAACCCATCTCCGATGGGTCTTTGTTCCCTGGACAAAGTCGGGTGGAGTTGGGAACTATTATCCAATACTGTTATCCTAGTAGTAGCCTCGGAAATAATTTAAATTAGTTTCGGGTGGATTTTGACACAGTGTGGAGACGTGACAGTGTTGAGGCGTGACAAGTGAATGGTTAACATGGACACTACCACGTTTTTATTCGCTTGTGGTGTAGGTAGTACACAAAGAGACACACAATACAGGGACAGACATACAGCCAATTACACGTGTCCTAAAATGCACCGTTTTCACGTAAATAATCCATCAGATGATGGTACTGGTCCTAGTTGGTAGTGTGATCATAACTCAGACTGACACACGTCAGGTCGTAGAGAGTGACAGAATCCTAAATGGAAAGGAAAGACGAACAAGTTAAATAACTAAATGACACAGCCTCGACTGTGACTGACACAGCAACTCTAACAGCTAACGACATGGTAGCGATATCCAGAAGTGAACATGGCCCAAGGTGGCACATTTCACACACACACACACGCAAACAAACAGATGAATGCACAAGTGCACATGAGTGCACAACACCAACAAACACAAACAAAGCAGCACTGATGCCCGGATAGTATTGCCACGCGATTGTTGTCAACCACAAGACTGGATACATGTGAAAAGCGGCATAACTGCCTCCCCCAAGCGACACACACACACACACACACACACACACACACACACACACACACACACACACACACACACACACACACACACACACACACACACACACACACACACACACACACACACACACGTCCTCCCCGAGGGGAAGTTGATCTGTGACTCGTCAGTGTTCTGCACACATCGGAGTCGACAGCACACACAACACCGCCAGGCCAGAGTTCCACATGGTCACACACCACAGCGGCCAATCGCCAAGCAGCAAAAACACCATAGAGATATAATGTAATGTTGTGGTAAACGCAATGAAACAGACAAGCAGCACATCTCTGTAGCTGTCTGTCTATCGGACTGACAAGCAGCACATCCTCTGTAGCTGTCTGTCTATCGGACTGACAAGCAGCACATCCTCTGTAGCTGTCTGTCTATCGGACTGACAAGCAGCACATCTCTATAGCTGTCTGTCTATCGGACTGACAAGCAGCACATCTCTGTAGCTGTCTGTCTATCAGACTGACAAGCAGCACATCCTCTGTAGCTGTCTGTCTATCAGACTGACAAGCAGCACATCTCTGTAGCTGTCTGTCTATCGGACTGACAAGCAGCACATCTCTATAGCTGTCTGTCTATCGGACTGACAAGCAGCACATCTCTGTAGCTGTCTGTCTATCAGACTGACAAGCAGCACATCCTCTGTAGCTGTCTGTCTATCAGACTGACAAGCAGCACATCTCTGTAGCTGTCTGTCTATCGGACTGACAAGCAGCACATCTCTATAGCTGTCTGTCTATCAGACTGACAAGCAGCACATCCTCTGTAGCTGTCTGTCTATCGGACTGACAAGCAGCACATCTCTGTAGCTGTCTGTCTATCAGATTGACAAGCAGCACATCTCTGTAGCTGTCTGTCTATCAGACTGACAAGCAGCACATCTCTGTATCTGTCTGTCTATCAGACTGACAAGCAGCACATCCTCTGTAGCTGTCTGTCTATCAGACTGACAAGCAGCACATCTCTGTAGCTGTCTGTCTATCAGACTGACAAGCAGCACATCTCTGTAGCTGTCTGTCTATCAGACTGACAAGCAGCACATCCTCTGTAGCTGTCTGTCTATCGGACTGACAAGCAGCACATCTCTGTAGCTGTCTGTCTATCGGACTGACAAGCAGCACATCTCTGTAGCTGTCTGTCTATCGGACTGACAAGCAGCACATCTCTGTAGCTGTCTGTCTATCGGACTGACAAGCAGCACATCTCTGTAGCTGTCTGTCTATCGGACTGACAAGCAGCACATCTCTGTAGCTGTCTGTCTATTGGACTGACAAGCAGCACATCCTCTGTAGCTGTCTGTCTATCAGACTGACAAGCAGCACATCTCTGTAGCTGTCTGTCTATCGGACTGACAAGCAGCACATCTCTGTAGCTGTCTGTCTATCGGACTGACAAGCAGCACATCCTCTGTAGCTGTCTGTCTATCGGACTGACAAGCAGCACATCCTCTGTAGCTGTCTGTCTATCAGACTGATAAGCAGCACATCCTCTGTAGCTGTCTGTCTATCGGACTGACAAGCAGCACATCCTCTGTAGCTGTCTGTCTATCGGACTGACAAGCAGCACATCTCTATAGCTGTCTGTCTATCAAACTGACAAGCAGCACATCTCTGTAGCTGTCTGTCTATCAGACTGACAAGCAGCACATCTCTGTAGCTGTCTGTCTATCAGACTGACAAGCAGCACATCTCTGTAGCTGTCTGTCTATCAGACTGACAAGCAGCACATCCTCTGTAGCTGTCTGTCTATCAGACTGACAAGCAGCACATCTCTGTAGCTGTCTGTCTATCGGACTGACAAGCAGCACATCTCTGTAGCTGTCTGTCTATCGGACTGACAAGCAGCACATCTCTGTAGCTGTCTGTCTATTGGACTGACAAGCAGCACATCTCTATAGCTGTCTGTCTATCGGACTGACAAGCAGCACATCTCTGTAGCTGTCTATCAGACTGACAAGCAGCACATCTCTATAGCTGTCTGTCTATCGGACTGACAAGCAGCACATCTCTGTAGCTGTCTGTCTATCAGACTGACAAGCAGCACATCTCTGTAGCTGTCTGTCTATCGGACTGACAAGCAGCACATCCTCTGTAGCTGTCTGTCTATCAGACTGACAAGCAGCACATCTCTATAGCTGTCTGTCTATCGGACTGACAAGCAGCACATCTCTGTAGGTGTCTGTCTATCAGACTGACAAGCAGCACATCCTCTGTAGCTGTCTGTCTATCGGACTGACAAGCAGCACATCTCTGTAGCTGTCTGTCTATCAGACTGACAAGCAGCACATCCTCTGTAGCTGTCTGTCTATCGGACTGACAAGCAGCACATCTCTGTAGCTGTCTGTCTATCGGACTGACAAGCAGCACATCCTCTGTAGCTGTCTGTCTATCGGACTGACAAGCAGCACATCCTCTGTAGCTGTCTGTCTATCGGACTGACAAGCAGCACATCCTCTGTAGCTGTCTGTCTATCGGACTGACAAGCAGCACATCCTCTGTAGCTGTCTGTCTATCGGACTGATAAGCAGCACATCCTCTGTAGCTGTCTGTCTATCGGACTGACAAGCAGCACATCCTCTGTAGCTGTCTGTCTATCGGACTGACAAGCAGCACATCTCTATAGCTGTCTGTCTATCGGACTGACAAGCAGCACATCTCTGTAGCTGTCTGTCTATCAGACTGACAAGCAGCACATCTCTGTAGCTGTCTGTCTATCGGAGTGTTCGTGCCAGTGTGGTACACATTTTTGCTCCCTCATACTGGTCATATTCTAGAACAATCTACTAGATTCAAAGGCACAGTCACAGTTTGTGAGAGACGGGAGGGTTTTTGAGCACAATCAGAAAACTGTTTTTATAGACAGGATTTTTTTATTTTGTTAAAATATGATGTTGTAAGGTGAAGAGTAACCTGTGGGAGGTTCTGTTGGTGTGATTTCCTGGGAATTCATTTTGGAATTTTGAATTAGATATTTTTTAACCTTTATTTAATACATAGGCAATAATAAAGCAGGGTATTTCTATGAGAATCCCACAGGGATTTTATTTGTTGTTGAATCAATGTTTTTTCCACATAATTTCCACCCCAAAAAAATACACGTGATGACGTTGAATCAACGTGGGAAACTAATTGGATTTGCAAAAAGTCATCATCGTAAGGGCATTTCGTCTTTTTCTTTTAACCTAAATACAATGACTGGGTGCAAAAAAATATATATATATATTTAACGTTGAATTCACGTTAGTTGATAACTCACCAAAATGTAAATCTAAACTAGACGTTGAACGGACGACTGTGTCCAGCGGGTACCCTCAGTGGGATGCTCAGACCCATCTTTTTTTAATATAAACCTATGGGAGCAACTCTCTCACATTGGGCAAGGAAGATTCAGATTACATTTGTCAAGAGCTGGCGCATCATACAAAAGGAAAACCTCCATTGCAAAATGAACTTAATCTCTCTCTTTCCAAAGCAACAAGACGCATAACTGCACTGTCTGATGAAAGTATATTGTTTTCTCATCTCCCACTTCAAATCCTTCTTCAAGTCTGTGGAAGACTTTCTCTTTGTCTAGCTTTTGGTTTCTTCTTCCAAAGATTTCAACAAGCACTACCTTGTTTTGTTTTTTTTCCCTTGTCGTAGTAAAATATTTAATAAACTTAGAAAGAAGTTTACTGTCTGTGAAGAAAATAAGAGAAGCGAAGACGGTAGAAGTGAAACAATCCCTTTATCTGTAGCAGACTTTCATACAGTCGATACAAATTCACCCTTTTCAGAAGTATTTTTCCAGTTAGTTCTATTGTTCAATATTGTGTTGCTTCCTTCCATTGTGCTCGGTGTGTATTGTTTTGTCTGCAGAGCTAAATCACTTGGGGGGATGAAATTGAATTGTATTGACACGTTATCTAATTGCTGTGAATGAGAAAATATAGATGTTGGCCAAAAAAGAACATCTCACAAAGCTGATGACAGTGAAGTTATTACCACTACCTGATATTTCGAATTCAATTATTTGTCTATCCTATTCTGAAGAGAAGAAATTAAATAGCGATATATGTGGTTTTTAGATGCTGTTCCGGTAGTTTTTTTCCCCATATTCATAAAGTATCTCATTGTAAGAGTTCTGATCTAGGATCAGTTCCCCATGTCCATTCATTATAATCTAAATACTAAACTGATCATAGATCAGCATTACTCTCCTACTCTGAGACTTAAAAAAAATAATATATATATATACCCTCGTAATCAACACAGGCAAGTATTATCTCAATCAAGGCTGAACTAGAAACCCATGACTCATCTTACTGTAATGTATGTTTTTATCTCGGTACAGTTCGGTGTGGAGGTTCAGGGAACAGTTATGTACCGCATGAAACAAGAGCCATAGAACCACTGCAATGGTCTTGTCCTTGAAAATGACCTTTCTCAACCTCTTTACATCAGGGTTGAGCAGCATACCGTATATACCGTATACCCATGGTATTTCCAAATAACCATGGTATAATTTTCAGTACAGTCAAAATCTAATTTGTGGGTTTGTTGTTGTTGTAAATGTGAATATTTGGTACTTATTACATAAATACATGCAGTCAGCTCGTGCACTATTTAACAGATTAAATCAGATTTGGGTTATTCATTTCACCTGTTCGATAATTTTTCCATTGTGTGTACCCGGTAACATCTGGGTACGGCCCAACTGTACTTCACTCGCTTCCTCCTTGACCTCTTTTCTTCTTCTTCTACTGTCTTTACAAACTACAGTCTGGTTCATTACATGCTAATTAGACAGTCATTTTCTCAACACAGCACAATGTACTAATCTCACTGATTGGTCCTCTGTTTCAGCCGGCTCAGCAGACAACCACTTCTCCTCTTTGAATCTCTTCCCTTTTTTTCTTCTCTCCATTGTTCCATTGTTCCATTGGCTTTCTTTCTTTCTTGGCCTGGTACAGAGTGTCATGGATAGAGGGATGGATGGAAAAGAACTGGAATGAAGGAGAGAAACAGGTTGGTAACAACAGAGCAGGGGAAAGAGGTAGTAATGGGAAAGAGGTAGTAATAGGAAAAAGATAGAAGATGAGGGAATGAGGAAGGCAGGGATGGTGAAGTGAGCAAAAGTTTACACAAGAAAGAGACACAAAAAGAGGAGAGGAGACTGGGAGAGAGAGAGGGTATATATATATATATATATATATATATATATATATATATATATATAGAGAGAGAGAGAGAGAGAGAGAGAGAGAGAGAGAGAGAGAGAGAGAGAGAGAGAGAGAGAGAGAGAGAGAGAGAGAGAGAGAGAGAGAGATATGTAAATTGAAATTGAGAGAGCAAGAGAGAGAAAGAGAGAGAGAGAGATATGTAAATTGAAATTGAGAGAGCGAGAGAGAGATAGTTATAACTGTTGGTGTCTATGTGGGAGTGTTGCAGGGCTCCGGGATGACCTGTGGTAATCTGCAGGGTGGTGTTCTGATTCTACAGGACCTCACTGGTGTGATGTGCTGGAGATACTCCAATTCAGACACACACCAGAGAAGGTACAACGTAGTATAGTAAGTGGTGGTAGGGTAGCCTAGTGGTTAGAGTGTTGGACTAGTAACCAAAAGGTTGCAAGTTCAAATCCCTGAGCTGACAAGGTACAAATCTGTTGTTCTGCCCTGAACAGGCAGTTAACCCACTGTTCCTAGGCTGTCATTGAAAATAAGAATTTGTTCTTAACTGACTTGCCTAGTAAAATAAAGGTAAAAAAAATCCTAAAACAAAATGAGTAGTCATGTATAATTAAAATACACTAGCATGCATTTGCTAATAACAACTCTGACTCTGAGACCCTGATCCCACACACACAAGATGGCCGTGAGACATCAACAAGACTTCCCTCATTTGCTATGAATGAGCCTAGAGCACCATCCATTACACAATCAGCCTGATAAATCAGTGTTTTACCTCCATTTGCATTCCTCTATTCATTAGGCGGTCTGCCCCAGACACAAACGTCGCCATCCTTCTGACTGGGAATGAATATGGAGCAAATAAATAAATTAGACTTGAAACCAAACGAGGAGAAAAGCAGAAACCAGTCCCTATAGTTTATTTATGACATGGATAGCAAGTCGACACAAACAACCACATACGAATGTTAATTAAGCCTGAAAGAGAGAAGGATTCTCGTTAAGAGAGAAATTGATTAATTCGAGGACAGAGAGAGAGAGAGAGAGAGAGAGAGAGAGAGAGAGAGAGAGAGAGAGAGAGAGAGAGAGGGAACATTTTGACTAGAAGAAGGAGGAGGAAGTTTGGATTGAATAACTTTTAAGTATTGAAAATAAAGACATTGTAGAAAGTTCAGGGTTAGCGCTCGATCAATAGGAATCCCAGACGGTTGAAAAATCGCTGCATGAGCCCCAGAATGACCGACTGAATCCATTTCTCAAAATCAAATCGACTCTGTCACTAATGTATCATCGTCACCATAATTGGTTATAATACGTTTTAGAAAATGGTGGGAGCAATTAAAGTAGGCTAAACGAATAGGATACCATAGGGAGGAAAGAGGAGGTAACAGTGGATGGGGAAAGGACATGAAAGAAAGGGGAGAGTTTTGGATCAAGATAACGAAGTCTCCTTTACTTTCTCTACCGTACAGGAGAGAGAGAATTGATGAAGGGATGAAGAGGAATCTTGCTTTTTTTTTCTTATGTGAAATTGAGAGAGCCTGGTGGAGAATTGGACACCCCTATGACGACTAGATTAAGAATCAGACGGATACCCTGTCAGACATGGCATACTCATAGATAAACTCACAAATTAAGTTTTGTAAGTGATTTTTGAGACAAAGGGGACGATGCAATGCTGTGTCTCTCATTGTTGCCCATTCTAGTGCCTTACAGACCATTCGCAAACCTACCTCCGGTGTTGAGGGAACATGTTAAGAACTCAGACGCTCTTTCTAAAAGTTCATCATCGTCAATACGGTTTTGGAAAACTTAGGAACTTTTCAAATCATCAAGATTTTTTTTTTTTTTACAAAATCTACACAGTTTTAGCTCAGATGCACATGACTGTGTTATGAATAATATTCCAGCTGACGTACAAACTTTCCTTCCCAGTTGCGCTCCAATGGAGAACCTTAGGGGGCTGGGGAGGACTGTGAAGGGCTGAGGAAGGCTATGGAGCGCTGGGGAGGGCTGGAAAGGGCTTTGGAGGGGTGTGGAGGGCTTGGAAGGGCTGGGTATGGGGCCTTGGGTTCACGAGAGCTACCCTCATTGTAGCCTACACATCTGTGGTAGCCTGGTCATTGTGTTCAACATTGTATTTAAGTGAAACAAATGGTAAGGCTGTTTCCACCAGGCTACTATCTATTGTTAAAAACTACCTTATTGTTGTTCTCTAGAGTGCACAAAAAGAACTCTGATGATTTAAGCGTGGGTGGTGTCCACATTGATCATGTCCCTGCTACGAAAATATCTGGGCATCTGGATAGATGAAAAGCTGTCTTTTAAAAAGCATATTGAGGAGTTAGTTAAATCAAGAAGCTGAGAATAAAAATGGGCTTCTTCTATAGAAATAGGTTCTGCCCCTCGTTGAATAGTGAAAGCAGATTATTCAGTCGATGCCCCTATCGGTCCTAGACTACGGCGACATCATCTACAGTATATGAACGCAGCTGCCACTTCATTAAGGCCGTTAGATTTATCATAGTTTATCATTATGCACTGTGCTTTGTTACAGGTGACAGTTTTAGTACTCATCACTGCATTCTCTACCAGACAGTTGGTTGGCCCTCTGATGTCATCACTGCATTCTCTACCAGACAGTTGGTTGGCCCTCTGATGTCATCACTGCATTCTCTACCAGAAAGTTGGTTGGCCCTCTGATGTCATCACTGCATTCTATACCAGACAGTTGGTTGGCCCTCTGATGTCATCACTGCATTCTCTACCAGAAAGTTGGTTGGCCCTCTGATGTCATCACTGCATTCTCTACCAGAAAGTTGGTTGGCCCTCTGATGTCATCACTGCATTCTATACCAGACAGTTGGTTGGCCCTCTGATGTCATCACTGCATTCTCTACCAGAAAGTTGGTTGGCCCTCTGATGTCATCACTGCATTCTCTACCAGAAAGCTGGTTAGCCCTCTGATGTCATCACTGCATTCTCTACCAGAAAGCTGGTTAGCCCTCTGATGTCATCATTGCATTCTCTACCAGAAAGCTGGTTAGCCCTCTGATGTCATCACTGCATTCTCTACCAGAGAGTTGGTTGGCCCTCTGATGTCATGTAGGTTGATACATTGCTATGTTTTCATTCATAAAGTACTTTTATATAAAGCCCCACTGTACCTAATATCATTACTAAACTTAAGACATAGGAGTCACCACCCCCGGTCTCAGGGATGGCTAACTCCGGAAATTATTTTGGTCTGTACTGAGTTAATTAAATCAGCTTTAATTTGTTTTGCACCCTATTTGTGGAACAATCTTCAGAATGTTCTTAAATGTGATGTTCTGGTACCTCTAGGGTAATTCAGACAGCTGATTGAGGACCTTATTACTGATGAATGTGATGTTCTGGTGTCTCTAGGGTAATTCAGACAGCTGATTGAGGACCTTGTTAATGATGAATGTGATGTTCTGGTACCTCTAGGGTAATTCAGACAGCTGATTGAGGACCTTATTACTGATGAATGTGATGTTCTGGTAGCTCTAGGGTAATTGAGACAGCTGATTGAGGACCTTATTACTGATGAATGTGATGTTCTGGTACCTCTAGGGTAGTTCAGACAGCTGATTGAGGACCTTATTACTGATGAATGTGATGTTCTGGTGCATCTAGGGTAATTCAGAAAGCTGATTGAGGACCTTATTACTGATGAATGTGATGTTCTGGTATTCATATTTTGATGTGTATATTTTCTGTAATTTATATAATTCAGGGTTCATCTGTAAAAGAGACCCTGAGACTCCCTGATAAAATTATAGTTCAATTTAATGGTAAACATTTGTGGCCAGTTGCTCCATGATCGTTTAGATGGTGCAACACTATTTCAATTATACATGCAGTATCGAACCAGTCCAACAGGTAATCAAGGCAGGTTAAATATTAATGTAGTCATAGTCTGCTTTAGACCACAGTGAGAAGTCCAGTGAGAAATCTACAAACAGGAGAATGATCCAAATCATCCAGCCACGAGAAATTAAATAAGGAACGATTTTACCAGTTCAGTTTGTTAAGACAGCGTAATCATCCAGAGGAAAGCAGTCCACATGAGAAAACCTGCAAAATATATAAGCAGGCCTTAGAAATAGTCTTCAACAATGCGCTCCTTTAAAGCAATAGCCCACAGAGGAAACTTCTCTTGACAATCAATACAATAGCACTTAACAGTCTTTGAGAATAATTTGTATGGAGTTGAGAAAACTACTGTAGGGCTTTAAACTACAAAAAGTTACAAACAACAATTCAAACTTTATAAGACAAAGTTGTTTTAAGAATAAATCAATTCTACTTAGACCGCTCCACATTGTCTACTACCATAGTAGTATACCTAATGTCCAGTTACGTGAGCTCACGGTCAAGTCTTCTGTGTAACAAAGCCGAAGCATGGCAACAGACAGTGAAACAACCACTGGGCCTGCTTTATGAGGAGGCTAGTCTCTTCTGGATGCTTCCCCAGTGAGCTGGGACTGGGATAGAGGTTTTGATATTACTAAGGAGAGGCTAGTCTCTTCTGGATGCTTCCCCAGTGAGCTGGGACTGGGATAGAGGTTTTGATATTACTAAGGAGAGGCTAGTCTCTTCTGGATGCTTCCCCAGTGAGCTGGGACTGGGATAGAGGGTTTGATATTACTGAGGAGAGGCTAGTCTCTTCTGGATGCTTCCCCAGTGAACTGGGACTGGGATAGAGGTTTGATATTACTGAGGAGAGGCTAGTCTCTTCTGGATGCTTCCCCAGTGAGCTGGGACTGGGATAGAGGCTTTGATATTACTGAGGAGAGGCTAGTCTCTTCTGGATGCTTCCCCAGTGAGCTGGGACTGGGATAGAGGTTTTGATATTACTGAGGAGAGGCTAGTCTCTTCTGGATGCTTCCTCAGTGAGCTGGGACTGGGATAGAGGTTTTTATATTACTGAGGAGAGGCTAGTCTCTTCTGGATGCTTCCCCAGTGAGCTGGGACTGGGATAGAGGTTTTGATATTACTGAGGAGAGGCTAGTCTCTTCTGGATGCTTCCTCAGTGAGCTGGGACTGGGATAGAGGTTTTTGATATTACTGAGGAGAGGCTAGTCTCTTCTGGATGCTTCCTCAGTGAGCTGGGACTGGGATAGAGGTTTGATATTACTGAGGAGAGGCTAGTCTCTTCTGGATGCTTCCCCAGTGAGCTGGGACTGGGATAGAGGTTTTGATATTACTGAGGAGAGGCTAGTCTCTTCTGGATGCTTCCCCAGTGAGCTGGGACTGGGATAGAGGTTTTGATATTACTGAGGAGAGCAGTGTTTCACTGCATTGTAATAAAGGAATACTGGCCACAGTGTTTAAGAGAACTGTCACTCTGTTAAATGTAGGTCTAGCTCAGAGACACCAGTGTTTGAAACTCAGTCAAAGGCCTAAAACATTACTAAGCTCTTTATTTTTTTCCTTTCTTTCTTTTTCCTTCTCTTTCCTTCCTTCCTTATTTCCTTCCTTCCTTCTTTCTTTTCTTCCTTCGGTCTCTCTTGCTCCACACAATCATTATATCTCTCTATCTGCTGCCATCTCATCCTCCTCTCCCTTGCTCTTTCTCTCTCGCTCTCTTTTCTCTTTTATATCCCTCTCTCTTTCCCCTCATTCCCTCCCTCCCTCCCTCCCTACATCCAACCCACCTAGGGGCTGTGCTGATCTCCTATCAGGGGTTACTTTGTCTTTCAGGTGATAATTAGCACAGTATTGTTGTTGTGCGGGCTAATCAGACCATTTCGCGTTTGGGAAAGAGGGGTGTGTGTGATGTGCATTACGATAGGAAATACGATAAGTCTGTTTCTAAGCTTAGAGATAAAGCATAAGATTCATTTAAATAATTTCCCCCTACGGGAGGACTTCATGTGAATTATGAGCTCAACATCGTTGATTGCTAATTGTAAAATGTGTGAGTCTTAATGCTAATAAGGAGACTCAGACATTGCTTCACTACATATAGTACATCCATTACAGTACAAAGCTTTATTGTTCCACAGAGCTGAAACATATCTGTTTTTAATACACAAGATATTTCAAAGGGTTAACCAAAATCTTTGTCGAGAACGACATGATTTTGGGAGTTATGGCAACGCGAGACTAACCAAAAGCCAGATCCTCTATGTACATAGGGAACACACTGGAGTGGAAATGATCAAGTAAAAATCACAAACACTGGTCTAAAATTGCCATGATGAATGCAATTTAGGATCATTTGTGAAAAGATTGCAGGCCTTTCTATTCAGCCGGCCATTCTGCAGCTTGCTAGCTCTCTACAGCATCATCTGCGGCTATTCTAGTTGTGTTTTTCACAACGGTAATTGTGTGAGCCGATGTTGTGTTGTTCAAGCCTCCAATTCAAGTGGATGATATCCGTGGATACATACAAACCCTGGATTGTGGTTGCTATGTAATGTTCAATGAGAGGTTTTGAAGCCACCGGTTGGCCATATTGGCACTCCCCAGAAGAAGCAGTCCTCCATAGGAATGAATTGAATTCTACAGTATTTCAATTAAATGGACAAAGATGTTATTTTTTTGTTATAGTGGGGACGGTAACAGTAATAGTAAATTATACTTTAAGTAAAATGTTATAATATATTGTTTTATGTTTTTTTTGTTTTGTACAGCTCACATAATATAATTTTTTAAACTATGCATTAAGGTGTCTGTAATAGAATAAACGTGAGAAAAACAAATGTAGACATTATTTAATAAAGACTTTTCTATGCCTTCCAAAATATTGTTTACACGGGTGGGGGAGTGCCAAGATGGAGGCACGGTGCTTCAAAACAGCGTCCCCTGAACCTCTAGTGTGAATATAAATCATTGATAATATCCAATTGAAGCGGGAAAGCGGATAGAATCCTCTGTGCCTTTGTTTATTTTTGGGGCCTGATTATCCCTGATAGATCATCATGGGCAGCTTGGTGGACACACCAACACACAGCGGTCAGGATTTTAGAATGTTAAACTTATCTTGAATAATAATAAAACAACATTCATCAATCTTGACTCCATGTTTATATGAATCAATTATATTGTTCATACATGTATATCCTCATAGCCAGCTTGCGAGTCTACAGAGTAAGACAGAGTAAATGACTATCAACTAATAAGATGTAACGTGGTTACACGTGTCTTCAGTTCAGAATAATATCTAAAAAGAGAAAGTCTAATGTGTGTCTGCACACAGATAGAGTTTGCTACCAAGTTCTCAAAGTCACAGCAAATTCACTACTCTTTTAACCAAATTCAAGAGGAAAGTGTATTAAACACTGAGTGTACAAAACATTAGGAACACCTGCTCTTTCAATGACATAGACGGACCAGGTGAATCCAGGTGAAAGCGATGATCCCTTATTTATGTCACTTGTTCAATCCACTTCAATCAGTGTAGATAAAAGGGAGGAGGCAGGTTAAAGAAGGATTTTTAAGCTTTGAGACAATTGAGACGTGAATATCGTCAAGAACGTTGATGACATCTGTTCCACTCAGCCTATTGAGTCCACTGGTCCCACTCTCACAGAACTACCCAGAAGCCTTGGCAGATATCTCAGCTTGGATGTCGCCCCACCACCTCAAGCTCAACTTTGAACAAGACTCTTCCTTCCGGGGGAAGGCCTTCCCGCTCAAAGACCTCTTCATCACAGTTGACAATTCCACAGTGTTGCCCTCCCAGAGTGCAAAGAACCTTAGCGTGACCTTGGACAACACCCTGTCGTTCTCTGCAAACACCAAATCAGTGACTGCAGGTTCATGCTCTACAACATCCATAGAGTACAACCCTACCTCACAGGGGAAGCGTGCTGCAACTCTCTGTTGGCTGGGCTCCCCGCTTGTGCCATCAAACTCCTCTAACTTATCCAGAACACTGCAGCCCGCCTGGTTTCAACCTGCTCAAGTTCTTCCCTGTCCCTGCTCCTCCACACACTCCACTGGCTTCCAGTCAAAGGTCACATCCACTACAAGACCATGGTGCTTGCCTACGGATCAGCAAGAGGAACTGCTTCTCCCTACCTTCAGGCTAAACACAAATCCTACACCCCAACATGAGCACTTCGTTCTGCCACCTCTGGTCTCTTGGCCATCCCACCCCTACGGGAGGGAAGCTCCCGCTCAGCCCAGACCAAGCTCTTCTCTGTCCTGGCACCCCAGTGGTTGAACCAGCTTCCCCTGAAGCTAGGACAGCAGAGTCCCTGCCCATCTTCTGAAAACATCTGAAACCCTACCTCTTCAAAGAGCATCTTAAATAATCCCCCTCCTCAAAATGTACATGTAAATTGTGTATGTGTGCCATTCAGAGGGTGAATGGACAAGACAAAATATTTAAGTGCCTTTGACTGGGGAATGTTAGTAGGTGACAGGCGAGCCAGTTTGTGTCAAGAACTGCAACGCTGCTGGGTTTTTCACGCTTAACAGTTTCCTGTGTGTATCAAGAATGGTCCGCCACCCAAAGGACATCCAGCTGACTTGACATAACTGCAGGAAGCATTGGAGTCACCATATGTCAGCATCCCTGTGGAACGCTAGGGTCCATGCTCAGACGAATTAAGGCTATTCTGAGGGCAAAGGGGGTGGGGGGGTATTTGCAACTCAATATTAGGAAGGTGTTCATAATGTTTGGTAACCTCAGTGTATGTCACACAATTACATTCACAATGTCAACTCCAGATTGAATCACTTTCAGCCTTGAAGGCGCCAGGAGACAAATGGAATCTCATGAACCTTGCGGGAACATCTGATGCCACGGGAATCATCACACTGTGCTCCCACGCTAGCCAGTCGCCGACAGAGCTGAATCCCAGAGCCGATTAAGGTGACCCATGAACAAGCATCAGTATCTCTCTAATGCCTAGAAACCCCAGATTCAAACTTCCACTCACCAGCTCAGCGTTATAATGTATTTGGTGATCAATGAAAGTATTTTGACATTACGACACTTGGTGAACGGGAGCTTGAATCGGAGCGTTCTGGGCATTAGACAGGTCTCTAATGCTGGTTCAGGTGACCCACAACTATGGCAAAAAAGATGCCTCCATCACTGTTTGTTTTTGCCCAATCAACATTTGTTCCTTGTGATTCTCTCAGCCAATCAAATCACCTGGATGAGAAAATGTTATTGGTATCTGTTTGTGTTATCTGTAACACCAGTTATTATATCCTCTTGAAGGTTGACATTTATTCAGGCTCAGGAAAAACAGCAAGCCAATGTTTCTGAAGTCTATATTCAACCTCAAACAGTATTTTCCTATTTTCAAAGGCAGATGATTTAACATTTGCATCACATTGTTTCCTGACCTTCTCCATGGTGACTCGCCCTTACAGCACATAATCAAAACAACCATTTTATTGACAGCTATTTGATTGGACCAAAATATCCAAGGTCTCCAATATTGACAGGCTATTACTGTTTAAATACTGTAATGCATTAATAATGAGCTATCGAGCTCTGTGATTGGTATGTCTGTTGTTGCACAGGGACAGTATGTCAGTTATCAGGCTGTTCAAACATAGGGGAAAGACACACACGTACACACACACACACTCTGAAGATTCCCATCATATAGAAACTCTATGCATCTTTAATGAGCAAATGTTTGCGTCAATTCCAATTGGCCACTTTTTCTAAGTTAAGCTTTTGCTGTGTTGATAACACAATTTAGGCCAAACAATGCTGGAATGGGAGGTTGCCCTGGCTGGCTATAGTATTTCAGATTAATCACAAAATCTTTGTGATAAATAAATAATGCCCTTGCTTTTGGAATTTGGCACCCAGATATCACTATCTGTGTCCTTGGGATGTGGTTGAACGAGAGAGAGAGAGAGAGAGAGAGAGAGAGAGAGAGAGAGAGAGAGAGAGAGAGAGAGAGAGAGAGAGAGAGAGAGAGAGCATTTGAAAAAGTGAGGCGTGAACCACTGACTGTCTTAACCAATGTAATGGTTACTCCGGGAAGAGGATGTTAAATGGAACGGTCAAGGCTTCACAGATAAACACAAAGGCAATATGGGAAATGTGGACCGTGATCACAGGATCATTAAGCTCATCTCTTTCTCCTCTGGTGAAATGTTCTGTGGTTGGTGGTGTCCAGGGGTCGGCCTGGTCCCGTTTCTCATTCCACCTCTGGAGCGGATTACTAGATGGAAATGATTGCAGGGTCCGGACGGAGGTCTCTAATGATCAGCTCATAGCTGTCTTTCAGAAGGCCCCAGGACCGCCTGGCCACCTCCCCCATCACCCTAGCCCCATGACAGCCTGGCCACCCTCCTAGCCCCATGACAGCCTGACCCCCCCAATCTCTCTAGCCCCATGACAGCCTGGCCACCCTCCTAGCCCCATGACAGCCTGGCCACCCTTATAGCCCCATGACAGCCTGGCCACCCTCCTATCCCCATGACAGCCTGACCCCCAATCTCTCTAGCCCCATGACAGCCTGGCCACCCCCCATCACCCTAGCCCCATGACAGCCTGGCCACCCTCCTAGCCCCATGACAGCCTGGCCACCCTCCTAGCCCCATGACAGCCTGACCCCCAATCTCCCTAGCCCCATGACAGCCTGACCTCCCCCAATCTCTCTAGCCCCATGACAGCCTGACCCCCCTCCCCCAATCTCCCTAGCCCCATGACAGCCTGGCCACCCTCCTAGCCCCATGACAGCCTGACCCCCAATCTCTCTAGCCCCATGACAGCCTGGCCACCCCCCCATCTCCTTAGCCCCGCGACAGCCTTGCCGCCTGGCCACCCCCCACCTCCCACTCCCAACGACAGCCTGGCCACCCCCCATCTCTCTAGCCCCATGACAGCCTTTCTGGAACTGTAAATCTCAAGGGGGGGGGGACACTGCGGCATTGGCACACACGTGTCAGGAGCATATTGAGGGTGAACGTAGCCTGTCATGTCATCTGATTTGAAGCTGAGTTACTGCGTATTGTAATTGCTGTGTAGTAAATTGTATGTGTGTGTGTGACTGTGTGTGTGTGTGACTGTGAGAGAGTGTGTGTGTGTAAGCACACGTTTCCATCCTTCAGGCCTCCTCACCACAATAGTGACCAATGTCCAGACAGCACCATGGCAACGCAGGGTTACTTTTTGGATTACTTTGAAAGTCAGAAAGGATGTTTTGCAAAAGAAAAATAAGAATTATGACACCCTTCTGTTTTCTCAATGACATTCAATTCAGTACTGAAAAAAGGCACACCTGAGCGAATCAGAGACCACTATGATGACACACCAAATGATGACCACCAATCAGAGACCACTATGATGACACACCAAATGATGACCACCAATCAGAGACCACTATGATGAAACTCCAAATGATGACCACCAATCAGAGACCTCTTTGATGACACACCAAAAGCGTTTGATGGATCCATTTGGTCTACTAATGCCTCTTAAGGGTAAAGTCATCCAAAAGTAACTGAAAGTAATCAGATTACATATGGAGTTTGGGTAATCCAAAAGTTACGTTACTGATTACAGTAACTAGTAACTGTAACGGATTTCATTAAGAAAGCAACCTACACAATCCTGTTGCTACATAAGTAGCAGTCATTCACATATCTTCTGATTACATTCTCCATTTTACACTCCTCCACAGATTCTTCCGCTGCTCGCTCCCTAACTCATCAAGGCCTCCGTGGTCTTATATCTTACAAAGCAGACAAATGATAAAATCTGGATTTAACACAACATCCCCTGTACTCTGTTACTACAGCCCCTCCAGTTAATTCAAACTCTTCTCACATCCAGTACAAGGGCTCATCATTTTGAAATAAAGGTCATCTCTTCTCTCTCCCTCTCTCTGTCTCGGTCTCTCGCTCAACATTTTCTGTGTCAACATAGGTAACTGGTCCCTCTCCACCTCCATACATTGCTCAAAGCACCACCGCTGTAACATTACCGCTGTACGTGACCTTTCTTGAGTGGCAAGGTCACAGCAGAGTTCATAATAATGCGTCACTAGCCTCATTCACTTAACTCTCTGCTGCCATATGGTGACCTTCCTGCAGTGAAAGCTGCCGTGTGATGTGGATCGAGTGCTATTCTATTCCCACAGTGTTTGTGTGTGTGTTTGTGTGTGTCTCGGCGGCTTCGGTTAGCGCCCAGAGGTGCACAGACACAGTCACAAAGTCCCGGGAGCTAATCGTCTCTAATCGCGAGCTCCACTTCAGTGCTGTTGAGTTGAAACAACGACATCTGGCTGTGCTGGGAGTTTGGAGGATGCCACAAAGTTGGAGCCATTGACAACAGATAGTTAAAGAGGCTTTAGTGTAATACAAGTGGTTTGGAATCAAAACAAACTGTGAACATAACAAAGACAGCTAGTATATTCGAGAGGAGAGCTTGCAAGTAAGCATTTCCCTGAACTCTGTACACTACAATTAACTTTGATTTGATTTAGGACGAAAATGATTTACAAAACAACCCCGCTGTACAGAAACAGTGAGAAGCCAGTGTTATAAAATTACCATCATACAACAGCACGATAACTTCAGCCCACATAATAAAATGAATATCTTAATGAAATGAATATTACAGACCCAGTAAAATACAGGTATTTCCACACTGTGAGAACAAAAGGTGTGTTATTAACAAGATATCTTCAGATTAAAATAAAAAGATAATAAGATGTTGAACAAAAGGACAAGTGGCAGTTATGTTGTGAAAAAAATCTGAATAAAATGTCAAGATGAATTTTTCATGGGGAACCTGTGTGACAATCGTCTACAGTGCATAAACATTTTTAGACTGAAATACATTATTCAATAAGGAGAGCGGATGACTTAAGATGCAGAGTTTATTTTTACATTTTACTACTATAATAATAAAAAAAAAATAACCCTTTGATGAGGTCTATGAATAAAACAACGACAGAAGAAAAAAAAAAGTCGGAGGCGGATTTTCGGGAAGAGTCTTTTTGAATGGGTTCAAATCCCATTTGGGAACAGTAGATGCCCTGGCACTCAAACGATATAACGGATCTTTGAATAAAAATGGATCAGTATTCATGTAAAAAAATCTGGTCGATTGTGAAGGAAATACTACGTAATGAAAATATACTGTACATATCTAATACTATGGGTTAACAGTGTTCCCTATTTCCTAATATGCATAAAATACAGTATTTTATACATAAATACAGTCAAAGAACAGAACATACAATGTGCAGTGTATTATACAACTGTACAATATAAAGAAATATGTAGTATTTTACTAAGAAATAACATTTAATGCAATAACAGAGTAGATAGTGCATTCCTCTGGAGGAAAAGATATTCCTTGTCAACCAATATGAATAATTTCATATCAATATTGAATTTGACGAAAGCCAAAACTTTTATACAATTTGATACTATAATTAATTTGGTATAGCATAGGTAAAGGTGTAGAAATGTATCTGGACAGGATTGAGAACTGTTATAAATGGCTATGTTAGTGTGTTGGTCAGCCTGGCATTTCCCATAATATGCACATGTCCATCAATAGCACTTGGACCTGTTCTCCACTCCAAACTCTAATTTCCCTCCACTTGTAGAGTAGGACAACTTGTTTATTCACGTTTTTCAGTTTCTCTCTTTATGTCTCTCTTTCACTCTCACTCAGTCTTTCTGTCTCCACAGTTTTTCTGTCTCCACAGTCTTTCTGTCTCCACAGTCTTTCTGTTACCATGTCGCTCTGTTTTTCATTCTAATCATCTTCCATTCCCTTTCTGTAGCACTTTCTTTTTTCTCAGCCTCTCTTTACATTTTAATCTCTTTCTTTTCTCTGAGCTTCTCTATCTCTCCATCAGCTCTTCTCCTCCTTGGCGCTACGGCCAGTCTTATTCAGCACAGAGTTGAGTTCGTTGAGTAGGTTGGGGGGCATTAAACCTGCCTCTCCCCTCAGAACGGGCCTCCTGTTGGGGTTCCTGATGCCACTCTGAGGGGCCTGGGGCTCTGGGCGTGGAGTGGGACAGCGCTGGGGCTCGATCACCCCCTTTCTTTGACCAGTCCCGGGGGACACGAGTCGGTCCTTCTGCTTCAAGCAATTAGCCACTATGGCTGTTTTGTGCTGGAGACCGCCACAATCTTCGCTATTCCTTGTTTTCTCATCTTCACTGGGAGGTGTGCTGATGTTTAGGGACAGCTTTCTGTCTGACGGCTACGGGAGGGAGAGGTAGAGAAAGGGTTCATCTCTTGAATATATCGTGCTTTAGGAAAGTTTTCAGACCCCTTGAATTTTTTAGGTTACAGCCTTATTATAACATTTATTAAATATTTTTTTCCTCATCAATCTACACACAATACCCCATAATAACAAAAGAAAAACTGGTTTTTAGAAATTGTTGCAAAAAAAACTGTAATACGACTGAAATAATACATTTACATAAGTATTCAGACCTTTTACTCAGAACTTTGTTGATTCACATTTGACAGTGATTACAGCCTCGGGTCTGTACAAGCTTGGCACACCTGTATTTGGAGAGTTTCAACCATTCTGCTCTACAGATCCTCTCAAGCTCTGTCAGGTTGGATGGGGAGCGTTGCTGCACAGCTATTTTCAGGTCTCTCCAGAGATGTTAGATCGGTTTAAGTCCGGGCTCTGGCTGGGCCACTCATGGACATTCAGAGACTTGTCTTGAAGCCACTCCTGCATTGTCTTGGCTGTGTGCTTAGGGTCGTTGTCCTGTTAGAAGGTGAACCTTCGCCCCAGTCTGAGGTACTGAGCGCTCTGGAGCAGGTTTTCTTCAAGGATCTCTCTGTACTTTGCTCCATTCATCTTTGCGTCCATCCGCAGCCATATGCTGCAACCAGCATGTTTCACCGTAGGGATGGTGCCAGGTTTCCTCCAGATGTGACGCTTGGCATTCAGGCCAAAGAGATCAATCTTGGTTTCATCAGACCAGAGAATCTTGTTCCTCATGGTCTGAGAGTCTTTAGGTGCCTTTTGGCAAACTCCAAGTGGGCTGTCATGTGCTTTTTACTGAGGAGTGGCTTCCGTCTGGTCACTCTACCACAAAGGCCTGATTGGTTTGAGTGCTGCAGGGATGGTTTTCCTTCCGGAAGGTTCTCCCATCTCGACAGAGAAACTCTAGAGCTCTGTCAGACTGACCATCGGGTTAATGGTCACCTCCCTGGCCAAGACCCTTCTCCCCTGATTGCTCAGTTTAGCCGGGCGGCCAGCTCTAGGAAGAGTCTTGGTGGTTCCAAACTTTTTCCATTTAAGAATGATGGAGGCCACTGTGTTCTTGGGGACCTTCAATGCTGCAGAATGCTTTTGGTACCCTTCCCCAGATCTGTGCCTCGACACAATCCTGTCTCGGAGCTCTACGGACATTTCCTTCGACCTCATGGCTTGGTTTTTGCTCTGACATGCACTGTCAACTGTGGGACCTTATATAGACAGGTGTGTGCCTTTCCAAATCGTGTCCAATCAATTTAATTTACCACAGATAGACTCCAATCAAGTTGTAGAAACATCTCAAGGATGATCAATGGAAACAGGATGCACCTGAGCTTAATTTCGAGTCTCATAGCAAAGGGTCTGAATACTTATGCAAATATGGTATTTCTGTTTTTTATTTCAAATAAATGTGCAAAACAATTCCAAAAACCTGTTTTCGCTTTGTTATTATGAAGTATTGGGTGTAGATTGCTGAGGATTTTTT
Organism: Brachymystax lenok tsinlingensis; assembly: GCA_030435695.1. NCBI lineage: Eukaryota > Metazoa > Chordata > Actinopteri > Salmoniformes > Salmonidae > Brachymystax > Brachymystax lenok. Next base: position 21,415,658 of record CM059798.1, read on the forward strand.
TCCTTAATCCGTTTTAGAATAAGGCTGTAACGTAACAAAATGTGGAAAAAGTGAAGGGGTCTGAGTACTTTACGAAGGCACTGCAAATAAAGTCATCTACTATGGATATGATAAGCTCTTATCTGCAGGAGTTCATCTTCCGCATTATAAATAGAGCTAAAGGAGGGGTGATATTGGAGACTTACATTTTTGCTGGTTTTGTGTTTAGTGTTCTGTGGACTCTGCTGGGCTGCTGACATGCTTTTCTGAACTGCAGGTCTGCTGTAATCTCTGTTCTTTGACCAGAGGTCTCCTCCATGCTGAAGACACAGACACTCATTAGTCAATGCACTGTTCTATGTCTATAGTGACACACTTCTGATACGTAGTTTCTGCAACCCTTTTTGAAACGATGACATTATTCTGACAGTACACATGTATGGACATTCTTTGTTCAGTATGAGTCCACTTGGAGACGTTGGAGAAAGCACAACATTGATAAAACAATGACTACACCTAAAACTCCTCTAACAATTTCCATTGTCCATGATCTTCAATACCTATGGAGAATGTTGGCTTAATAAACAATATCAGGTAGCGTTGCTGCCGTTGTCTCTCTGGAAATTTATCTGAGTATGTTTTTTAAAGGCAGCGATACTGAGCCACCAGTTACGGTGGAGAGAGTCGCAGGGTGATGAACCGGTGTTCCTGACAAAAAATACCTGACCGCGCTTTCTCGTACTAAACTTTAACGACTTGTCCACTTCCCTGGTCACAGGTTGAACTGAGATCCCCTTTAACTAGTTTCACCTCCTCATTTAATTTGTGCTGGAATGTGTGCTTGGACCTTTTGTATCTCTCCACCACTCCCCAAAACAAAAAGAAACTAGACTTCCTGTGCCCGTTGCTATGGAAACACTTTCCGAAAGCCAAATGCCTTCTAAAAGGTAAGTATTCTCTCTTTCTCTCTCTCTCTCTCTCTCTCTCTCTCTCTCTCTCTTTCTATCCTTCTCACAAGTCCTGTGGAAGCTGCCAATCCCTATACTTAGCAGCTTTGAGAGAAGTCTAATACTTTTAGCCTGCTATACTCTGCTATAGATTTAGTTGTTAGGGACTGAGTCCCGAGAGCTGTGAGTAGGGAAAAGTCACTGGTTGCTCACACTGAAACACACACACCCTTGAGAGAAGTATAGAAATAGCCAAAATATGGCCTTCCAGTTTAGATCAATCTTTGCCTTTACTGACAGACCTAAAGTAATTCACTAAACAGGAGGTCTTACGAGAAGTACCTGTGATAAACAACAAGCACTGTTGATGGTTGTAGAGTCAGCAACGAGACGACAAGGCAGAAATAGGGCAATGGCAAACTCAGATTTCTTTTTGTGTAGCTATGAGATGCACTGATGTCCTTTTCAGAATAGCAAGGAAGAGTGCTGATGAATTTGCGACATTTGAAAAAGCTATATTTTCTCATAGTAATAACATATTAGTCTAGCTTTTGTTTTTGTCTTTTAATTAAAACAACTAAAATGAGACTGAAAATAACCCTCCCAAACCCTCCCTGAAGAGAATACCAAGAGAGTGAGAGAGAGTGAGAGTGAGAGAGAGAGAGGGAACAATTGAACGAGAAAAAGGAGAGTGATGTTCTCTCGCTCATCTGAAACATCTGTAGCTTCTCTCCTCTTTGCATTATTTATGGCGGCTGTGTGCTGTCAGCCACTGACATAAACAACACTTAGCTATATCTGCTGTAGATGTAGGTACTGCTCACCAATGTGATGGTTACAATCTCCCTGACCTTATTCCAGCGGCTGAGAATATTGCACATAATGTGATTTATGTTATCGCTGAGTGACCTCGAAAACTTCACAGCACTTCCCCTTAATTATGTATTGTATTTTGTGTTAGTCCCCCCATTTTTTGGGGTTACCATGGAAAATTATGAACAATGATTTGGGAGTGTAAATATGATTTATCGTATCTCGCTTGTTTAAAGATGCAGTTTTTCCCTGAGTGTTAATCAAACAATTTTTCATGGGAATGAGCATGGCGGAAGGAGAGGACCAACAAACCATTCTCAATACGTATCATTGTCTTCCGGTCCAGGATCACTATGTTTTCATACACTTGGTGGAAAGAGACCATACAATGAAACAACATCCGTGGATCAAACTCTTACAGTACGTGCATCAGGAGTGATCGTTCAGACGTGTTTTCCTAACACCATTTCAACAAGCGGATTCGTCAATGCTTTAAAATCGATATAACATAGTGAAACATCGACCATGTTGAACACACCATTTATTGCCTAAGAAGTTTCCCGAACCCTGAATGTACCTTCATCGTGATGATGTCAGTCACCCAGTCTATTTGAGACTCTTTCCCCTCGCAGCAGAAATGCCTGTGGATCAGAAAGAAAATTGTAGATATAAATTACCCCTAACCACTGACCAACGGTCAGATTTACTATACTGCCTAGTGGTTAAAAATAGCATATGAGGTAAGGATCTGATCCTGGATCTGTGGTTAAGGTACACAATGTCCGTTTGTGGACCATCCGTAAATGACCTTGCCCTCAATACTCCAACACTGGTGTGTGGCTGAGGGAAAATAATGCCTTCATTTTTAACACTGAAAAACATCCGATTTATCTTATCTGGTGGAGAAATCATTCGGGCCTCAACTTCTTATTTTGTTCTGTCAAACTTTGATGAAAACGAAGAAGATGAGGGTGAAGGTATTGAATTATTTAAATTGAAAAGCAGTGAAAAGCACTCACCATTGCTGTTTGTCTGTGTAGACGGTGAAACCCCAGCTAAGGAAAGGGACAAGATGGTTTAAACTTTGTTTTCCTTCAAACTGGCGACCCATACTCTGAGGAAAAGTTGCTGTGGCATATCTCGCACGTCAATTCAAAAGAAAACAAGAAGTTGCAAACCTGTGAACTCGGATGACCAGAAAATATTTTCTTCTTCCATCAATATATTTATAATCTGTCTTTCAATTACAGACAAACACAATGTTCATTGTTAAGACACACACACACACACACACACACACACACACACACACGTCTGTGGCTACACGGTTAGTACAGCTGCTTATTCAGTAATCCTATTCTAGAGCCCCCCTTTAGTATCCAGACCCTTGGGAAGGAGGAATAGACGGAACAGGGGAGAAGGGGAGGATATGAATAGGCTTAGGTAAGGGAGGGAGGGATGTGGCCACCCTCAATGGGACAACACCTTTGCTCGGCAATGGGACGCTGAAGGAGAGAAGAGGGGGAAGAACAGAGTGGGAAAACCAAGGAGATGAGGAGGAGACAAAGCCTGTATCCTGTCTAAACTCCCTGCTAGCTAACCCATCCAACCTCCTCCAAGCCTGTATCCTATCTAAACTCCCTGTTAGCTAACCCAACCTACCTCCTCCAAGCCTGTATCCTGTCTAAACTCCCTGCTAGCTAACCCATCCAACCTCCTCCAAGCCTGTATCCTGTCTAAACTCCCTGCTAGCTAACCCATCCAACCTCCTCCAAGTCTGTAGCCTGTCTAAACTCCCTGCTAGCTAACCCATCCAACCTCCTCCAAGTCTGTAGCCTGTCTAAACTCCCTGCTAGCTAACCCATCTAACCTCCTCCAAGCCTGTATCCTGTCTAAACTCCCTGCTAGCTAACCCATCCAACCTCCTCCAAGCCTGTATCCTATCTAAACTCCCTGCTAGCTAACCCATCCAACCTCCTCCAAGCCTGTATCCTATCTAAACTCCCTGCTAGCTAACCCATCCAACCTCCTCCAAGCCTGTATCCTATCTAAACTCCCTGCTAGCTAACCCATCCAACCTCCTCCAAGCCTGTATCCTGTCTAAACTCCCTGCTAGCTAACCAATCCAACCTCCTCCAAGCCTGTATCCTATCTAAACTCCCTGCTAGCTAACCCATCCAACCTCCTCCAAGCCTGTATCCTGTCTAAACTCCCTGCTAGCTAACCCATCCAACCTCCTCCAAGCCTGTATCCTGTCTAAACTCCCTGCTAGCTAACCCATCCAACCTCCTCCAAGCCTGTATCCTGTCTAAACTCCCTGCTAGCTAACCCATCCAACCTCCTCCAAGCCTGTATCCTGTCTAAACTCCCTGCTAGCTAACCCATCCAACCTCCTCCAAGCCTGTATCCTGTCTAAACTCCCTGCTAGCTAACCCATCCAACCTCCTCCAAGCCTGTATCCTATCTAAACTCCCTGCTAGCTAACCCATCCAACCTCCTCCAAGCCTGTATCCTGTCTAAACTCCCTGCTAGCTAACCCATCCAACCTCCTCCAAGCCTGTATCCTGTCTAAACTCCCTGCTAGCTAACCCATCCAACCTCCTCCAAGCCTGTATCCTGTCTAAACTCCTGCTAGCTAACCCATCCAACCTCCTCCAAGCCTGTATCCTGTCTAAACTCCCTGCTAGCTAACCCATCCAACCTCCTCCAAGCCTGTATCCTATCTAAACTCCCTGCTAGCTAACCCATCCAACCTCCTCCAAGCCTGTATCCTGTCTAAACTCCCTGCTAGCTAACCCATCCAACCTCCTTCTCCCCTCCAGGACTGAGGGGAGACAGGATACAGGCTTGGAGGACTCCCCACCAACTCTAATTCCGACGAACAAAAAAATGATGAGAAATGTTAACTGGGTAACATGAAACATTGGGTTGGCTTGTGCTTTTCTCCCTTCTTATGCCCACAAAAATGCAGCTGGCTTGACATGAGTCATAAATTAAAATAATACAAGATCAGGAAAATAAAATAAAGTGGCAGCCATATTTCTCCATTCGGAGGAAGCTGGCCAATAATTGGTACTGTGTAATGATCAGGCTTTTTAATCAGCTTCTTGATATGCCACACCTGTCAGGTGGATGGATTATCTTGGCAAAGAAATGCTCACTAACAGGGATATAAAGACATTTGTGCAACAAATTTAAGAGAAATACGCTTTTTGTGAGTATGGATCATTTCTGGGATTTTTTTTTCAGCTCATGAAACATCAGACCAACACTTTACATGTTGTGTTTATAATATTGTTCAGTGTACATTTAATCAATGGTGTTATTGTGAGGGTGTTAGGAGGGGTTTGGATAGCCTTGGTGTTGAGGCACTCGGAACGTAAAGAGAAGGCGTTACATATTTTTGGGGGGAATGGGGAACTCACATCGTCAGAGACAAAATAACAGTAAAGAAGACAAGTACTAATAATGATGAATCTATCTTAACACTTTTGGAAATATTATTTACACTTTGATAAGATATACGTGATAAGTATCAGTGATATTTACCTGGTGGGCGGTTTGAGCTTCTTCTTCAGTCCTAGGTAACACTTGATTAACTTCAGTGGGACCTCTCTCTCTGGCTTAGTGCTCTTGGACAAACAGGAAGTCAGTCAGACAAGGGGTAGTAGGCGGTTTCAAGCAATCCAAATAGCAAGAGTATTTTTTTGCTAAAAGTTTAATGAGACTACCTGTTGGTGTCTTAAAAAAGACAGGCAGTGCAAACATATGTTTTCCAAAAAACAATCACTACCAGAGGGGGGAAATTATCGATACAGTTACATATCGCAATACTATTTTGGGACGATATTGCAGCAAAAAGAAATGCCTCAGAATATCAATTAAATTTCCGCTACACTGCTAATTTAAACCTTCTTTGCGCGGTAATAAGCCACATTGCAAAGCAGCCTGATATTACAATAATTAAGGAAAAAACTGCCTTCGTTCAAAGCACCCCCTTTCATCTCTCCTTCCCCATCCCTCTATCCATCCACCTCCATCCATTATTAACTCGTCTTCACGCTCCTTTACAAACCACATCTAGACTGGAGCTAAGAGAGGGGCCTCAGGGGAGGCTTGTTGCCACTGCACATACACACCATGTACAGTACTGTGTCCTGGTTCTAACATAAAGCCAGGGAGCTGGGGGGGGTTAATTCACATACTGGAAGACTTCTCTATCTGATGGAGACAGTTTCCAGTTTCTTTAATATCAAAATTAAAAAGGTAAATGGGAGGTGCTTTCCTTTCGGCGAATGAGAAGAACAATTGAAAGCAGAAAAGCGCCTCATTTTGTGCGTGCTGTAAACAGTATTTAATTGCCAAACAAATTAAAATGCACAGGCAAATACAACACACACACGAGCCCACTCACTTTCATCTCTTTGTACAGTAGCAGCTTGTCATCTCGGAGGATGACATATCTGTCCTGGAATTTATGTCCAGAAAGCAGCTTGGAGGACCCATCCTTGAACTTCACCTGTTCCCCTCTCATGAACTGTTTTTGCTTTCTGCCTGAAGGTGAAATCCAACAACATGCAATCATCAGTACTTCCCACCCCTTGGAATATGAGAAATGGAATAATCTCCCAACACAATTATGAATGCATGTTTGCTGTAAGAGTCTATTGATGACAGAGGTGTACAGTATACTATCATGCATCAATGTAAATTTGCTTTGAGGTTATAAATCGTGATGAGAAAAGGTTACTTGTTATAACAATGTTCAATAATAGCCTGTTTAACAGGCACAGTGATATCACTAATGGCTGGAAGAGGTGAGAAAATTACTGTTCATAACGTCAATAAATCAATCTGTAATGTATTACTAAACAGTTCCTTATATTAATCTAATAACACATTAATTCATAATTTGGTTCTGAAATTATGGAATGGATAAAAGGACTGATACTTTGAGAGAGAGAGAGAGAGAGAGTCAATCTTTCATTCTTAGCATCCATCAAGGTATTTAGTACAGTATTGTGTATCTTTGTAGAAAACTCTCAATAAGGAAACTGTGATCATAGAAACAGAAGCCTTTAGCTCAATCAGTGCCATTGTCAGTGTGAAATGCGTGAGTACAAAAGCTGATATTTTGAGCATGGCGGTGCTATAAGATATCATTGATCTAACGGCATGTTGTACCTGGGAGAGTGTCTGCCATTTTGTCTTCTCCAAACTTTTTGATGACGAGGAAGGCGGAGCTGGGGTCGTCTAGAGTGCTCCACTCCAGCACCTGCTCCAGAACCTTCTCTTTGTAGTGTAATGGGCGTTCTGTTACAAAGACAAAACACATCAGTGTGTTGTGGCTGCTAGTCAGTGTGTTGTGTCTGCTAGTCAGTTTGTTGTGGCTGCTAGTCAGAGTGTTGTGTCTGCTAGTCAGAGTGTTGTGTGTCTGCTAGTCAGAGTGTCGCGTCTACAATTCTGTAACACAGACAACAAATTTGTTTTTAATCTATAACTAAGTCTAAGACTTTTTAAAGTCTATAGTTGTGTCTGCAAATCTGAAAATATTACCCTCACAGTTTACAACACAATCCTGACCGATGTGATTCAGCTGTACATTTCCCCCACAAAAAAAAAAAACAATTGTACAATCTTCATTATCACGGAACTATAACTGTCTATAATGCCATCAGGAAAAATGTCAACAGGTTGTTGTTTTTTTTCCCCGACTTTTATAATTGTGTATTTAAATTATCCTCTGCAAATCTGAACATGATTAAATCAAATCAAATTTTATTTGTCACATACACGTGGTTAGCAGATGTTAATGCGAGTGTAGCGAAATGCTTGTGATTAGAAAACACACTCAAGTGCAAAATAGGCCTATTATCTCACCCTGCTTGATGAGTGAGCAGGGTGATAGTACATACCGTCAGCTAAAACGTTTACCCCGCCCCACTCTATTGTATCAATCTCTGCACACCCTGTTAATAGTTTTTCATATCCGAGGGCAACAAAAAAAAACCCGGGTGCATAACTTATTTGGAACAGAGTAGCTTATCTTTGCTCTGGGATCTGTGCAGACTCAGGCGAAAGGAATTAGTTACTCATTCTCACACCCAAATATTAGCTTCGCCAATCGCCACCGATAACACTGTTTATCTATGGTTAACCATCAAAATGTGTAATTATCTGCCACTTCCTCGTCTTCCCCTTCCCCGTTATCAGTCGTTAGCATAAAATGTGTCACAACAGCAGCTTTTGAACAGCTAATCGATCTGGGATGTTTCAACACAAAAGCAAATCTGTTGTCTCCAGCAGGGAAAAATGCTGAACCGTCATCAAATATGCTCTATGTTCACCGTAAACCCATTTCTTTTTTTTTTTTGCAAAGGAAAAACCTGACCAAGGTAACTTTGAAGAAGGGAACATGCAAACTCTCTGTGAACTGGTGAAAAGTACGCAGCAATGCCAGTTAAGCCTACTAGAACTATAATTTATTAATTATTTTTCATAATTTGCCCCTCCCACTAAATGCAGAGGTGTTACAGTATATCAGTAATCTCAACTTGCTATTCAAGAAAAGGGGGAATGGCTCATTTATGGCATATGACAACGATGGTATTAATTAATCACCACGGTAATCATCAACCGACTGACGTTGAGCTGATTTCTACACTTCTACAGCCACGGACATTACTTCATTACTGAGATACTACTAGATACACCGGTTCATTTCTGAGATACTACTACATACACTGGTTCATTACTGAGATACTACTACATACATTACTTCATTACTGAGATACACTACTTCATTACTGAGATACTACTACATACACTACTTCATTACTGAGATATTACTACATACACTGGTTCATTACTGAGATACTACTACATACACTGGTTCATTACTGAGATATTACCAAATACACTGGTTCATTACTGAGATACTACTACATACACTAATTCATTACTGAGATATTACTACATACACTGGTTCATTACTGAGATATTACCACATACACTGGTTCATTACTGAGATACTACTACATACACTGGTTCATTACTGAGATATTACCACATACACTACTTCATTACTGAGATACTACTACATACACCGGTTCATTACTGACTGGTTCATCGTCTATTTCAGAACCGTTTTGCGCTGCTCTGAGACAAGCATGGAGGAACAAAAATGTTCAAATATTCCATGATATTCTTAAGATATATGTTGACTGAATATAAGCAAGTGATGTCTGCTAAATAATCAAGTTAATTTTAAATAACGGGCTTTATTTACATATTAGGGAGAATGTCTCACCCCATGTTCAAGAATTGCCTTTTTCTTGCTCACTCTATGTTAAATGAAAACAAAATCTCCAAAATGTTGTTACTTTTTAAAAGAAGCGATTATTATTATTAATTAATTTAGAATTATATAGTAATTAACTTCTTAGGGAGCGGTGGGGCGCTAGCTCCCGACACTACCCGGTGAAATGCAAGTCACCAAATTCAAAATCCAAAATTTGAATTATTAAACATGCATCAATATACAAGTGATTCATAGTCATCAAAAGCTCTGCCTCTTGGCAATATCACAGCGTTGTCAGATTTCAAAAAGGCTTTACGGCGAAAGCACCACATTTGATTGTTTGAGGATAGCACCCAACATATTTTTTCCATAGCCATAAATTCATAAGCCTTCACGGTTCACAGAAAACACATTTCACAGCGAAAACAAATCAATTACCTTTTGAAGAACTTCTGCTGAGGGCTTCCCAAGTGTCCAACGAAGACAATCCATGGTTCTTTTGTTAGAAAACGTAACGTATTATATCCATAAATCTCCGTTTGGTTGGCGCGTTATAATGAGAAAATATAGCGTCGACTCCTCCATTGAAACGTGAAGAGAACTCGTTCAACTTATACCTATAAACTTGTCCAAGAACAATCAAACATAATTTTAAATGTATCCTTAGGAACACTTTTATGTATAAATAGTATAATATTTCAACCGGAAAATAAACTGGGCGATAAGAAAGGAAAAAACCAAAGAGCGCGCCAGCAGTGAACGCGCGTTTTCTTCTATTGACATCTGTGTGGCCACTTCCTTATTCCTCTTCTTCTATGCTCTAAAAGCATCTAAAAAGAATCAGAACACTTTCTCGAGACTGTTGACATCCAGAGGAAGCAATAGGTACTGCATTCATATGCCCTTATATGGGCATTTTCATAAGGGAGGTGTTCCAAATTAGGCAATGAGTCAAAACCACTTTTTCCAGGACAGAAATTCCTCGGGGTTTCGCCTGCCATATCCGTTCTGTTATACTCACAGACAACATGTTAACACTTTTAGAAAATTCAGAGTGTTTCCTATCCAATGGTACTAAATATGTGCATATCCTATTTTCTGGGCCTGAATGGGAGGCATTTTACTTTGGGCACGCCAGGCTCTCCAAAACGGTCACCTCGTGCGCTGCTCCCAAAGAAGTTAAGCCCCTTAGATATTCTCACAGATCCTAACGGAAAATGCCCCTTAGAGATATTAATATAGACTCCTCCAATCCTCTAAATGTAATTATTGGCGGAGAGTCACATTATTGAAAAATATATTTTAGATATACTATTAAAAAATGTGGTAGGTCTTATTTATTTAAAGAGCATATTGAAGTTAGAAGCAAAAGCCTACAACTATTTTAGCACTGTTTCGTGCTGCTCCGAGACAAGCACGATACAGGGATTCTTTAGCTAAATAGCCCATTACTGTACTGCCGAACATCACATTGTACAGCGCCATATTTTCCATTCCATCCTAACAGAAACCCAGAGGGTTTTTAATTTTTCATGGTATAGAAACACCTTAATATTAATGTAATTTATTAAGCAAGTTCCAGTCAAAAGTTTGGACACACCTACCCATTCAAGGATTTTTCTATATTTTTACTATTTCTACATTGTAGAATAATAGTGAATACATCACAACTGTAGCAGGTGTAGCCCATCATGCAAATGTTTCCTATTAGCAGGACAATATACTTTTTATAAACAGGCTACTATTGTGAAAATCTCTCAACTTGCAATGTATTCGATGCTTAAGGACTCTAAAGTGTTACATTTCTAACTCAAAACAGCAGTACAGTATTTCTTCATCAACATTTTTATGCTTTCGTTAATAAAATAAAATAACGAGACAAAAGGACATTCAAATGCAGATGTTTATATTTCACTTTCACTGGGTATTGGTTAGACAAGAATTCAAAATTATGGTGCAGAAATGTTATGCTCTTAGTGTAACCTAGGCAAGTCAGTTATGAACAAGTTCTTATTTACAATGACAGCCTACTCCTTCCTCGAAAATAGCCCGGTAGTGTACTGCAGACCGCCATTTTCCGTTCCAGAAAGTACCAGTCGAAAGTTTGGACACACATACTCATTCCAGGAATTTGTGTTTATTTGTTTATTAGGCTACTGTGCAGTCTACAATACATACTGTAGTTAACATGGGAAAGTGCCTAATTCCTTACATAAGGGAGAGCAGGCCATGTCCGTACTACAGAATGCAGGGCATGCGGGATTTCATAGTTGTGATGTCTTCACTATTATTCTACAATGTAGAAAATATAAAAAATAAAAATCCTGGATTGAGTAGGTTTGTCCAGACTTTTGACTAGTACTTGCTTAATTAATTTGAATAATATTCTGGTGTTTCTATTCCATGAAAAATGAAACCCTCAGGGTTTCTGTCTGGATCCTCCAATCCTGTAGCCTACTCCCAACCGTCATGTTGTACATCGCCATATTTTCCATCCTTACAGAAACCCTGAGGGTTTTGTTTTTCGTTTTTCTCTCAATAGAAACACCATAATATTAATCAAATTAATTAAGCCAAATTTCTTAAATTCCATCCTATATACTATGTTATTACAAAAAAGGTTTTCAATTATCTGGTAATGCCAATACAGAATACGATCAAATGCTTCTCAAAGATGCCCTCTGGTGGTCAAACTAGCAATAACTTTCAGTAACAGAAAATATGTCTGAGAATTAAATGACGTGCCACAGAATGCTAAAGCAGCACGCAAGGTGTGCCGCAGTATGACGCAACTTTTAATAGCTATGTACATAGTTATACCTCTTCTCCAGATGGGTTAGGGCAGTGTGATGGCGATTGCATCGTCTGTGGACCTGTTAGGGCGGTATGCAAACTGAAGTGGGTCTAGGGTGGCCTGTAAGGTGGAGGTGATATGATCCTTGACTACTCTCTCAAAGCACTTCATGATGACAGAAGTGAGTGCTACAGGGCGATAGTTATTTAGTTCAGTTATCTTTGCCTTCTTGGGTACAGGAACAATGGTGGTCATCTTGAAGCATGCGGGGACAGCAGACTGGGATTGGGAGAGATTGAATATGTCAGTAAACACACCAGCCAGTTGGTATGCGCATGCTCTGAGGATGCGGCTAGGGATGCCGTCTGGACCAGCAGCCTTGTGAGGGTTAACACGCTTAAATGTTTTAGTCACGTCGGCCACGGAGAAGGAGGGGGGGGACGCAGTTATTGTTAGCGGGCCGCGACAGTGGCACTGTATTGTCCTCAAAGCGGGCAAAGAAGATGTTTAGTTTATCTGGAAGCCTGACGTCGGTGTCCGTGACATGGCTGGTTTTCTTTTTGTAGTCCGTGATTTCCTGTAGACCCTGCCACATTCGTCTTGTGTCTGAGCTGTTAAATTGTGATTCCAATTTGTACCTGTAACGGCATTTCACTTGTTTGATTGCCTTGCGGAGGGAATAACTACACTGTTTATATTCAGCCATATTCCCAGACCTCTTTCCATGGTTAACTTCTTAGGGAGCGGCAGCTGAGGTGTCGGTTTTGGAGTCTGGCGTGCCCAAAGTAAAAGGCCTGCCACTCAGGCCCAGAAACTAGAATATGCACATAATTAGTACTATTGGGTAGGAAACACTCTGAAGTTTCTAAGAGTGTTAAAATATTGTCTGTGAGGAAAACAGAACTGATATAGCAGGCGAAAACCCGAGGAATTTCTGTCCTGGAAAAAGTGTTTTTGACACATTGCCTCATTTTGAACCCCTCCCTATTGAAAACAGCTACAGTGAGGGAAAAAAGTATTTGATCCCCTACTGATTTTGTACGTTTGCCCACTGACAAAGAAATGATCTGTCTATAATTTTAATGGTAGGTTTATTTGAACAGTGAGAGACAGAATAACAACAAAAAAAATCCAGAAAAACGCATGTGAAAAATGTTATAAATTGATTTGCATTTTAATGAGGGAAACAGGCTCGCGCGCGCTGTGGTTTTTTTTCCTTTCCTATCGTACAGTTTATAATCCAGTTGAAATATTATAGTACATATACATAAAAGTGTTCCTAAGGATAAATTATCAATGATGTTTGATTGTTCTTGGACAAGTGTATAGGTATAGGTTGAACATGTTCTCTTCACGGTTCAATGGGCGAGTGGACGCTGTATTTTATGAACATAACGCGCCAAACAAACTGAGATTTATGGATATAATAAATTACTTTTTCTAACAAAAGAACCATTGGATGTCTTCGTTGGACACTTGGGAAGCCCTCAGCAGAAGTTCTTCAAAAGGTAAGGGATTTGTTTTCGCTGTGAAATGGGTTTTGTGTGAACCGCGACGGTTTATGAATTTATGCTAATGGATAAATATTGTAGGTGCTATCCTCAAACAATCAAATGTTGTGCTTTTGCCGTAAAGCCTTTTTGTAATCTTTAAACGCTGTGATATTGCCAAGAATCAAAGCTTTTGATGGCTAGCGCCCCACCACTCCCTAAGTAGTTAAATGCGGTGGTTTGCGCTTTCAGTTTTGCGCGAATGCCGCCATCCATCCACTTTCTGGTTAGGGTAGGTTTTAATAGTCACAGTGGGTACAACATCTCCAATGCACTTCCTTATAAATGAATTCACAGAGTCAGCGTATAGGTCAATGTTATTCTCTGACATATCCCAGTCCATGTGATCTAAACAATCTTGAAGCGTGGATTCTGACTGGTCAGAACAGCTTTGAATGGTTCTAGTCACTGGTACATCCTGTTTGAGTTTCTGCCTATAAGACGGTAGGAGCAAGATGGCGTTGTGGTCGGATTTACCAAAGGGAGGGCGGGGGAGGGCTAGAGTAGCAGTGGTCAAATGTATTACCCCAGCACGTAGTGCAATCAATATGCTGATAGAATTTCAGTAGCCTTGTTCTCAAATCAGCTACAATAAATGCAGCCTCAGGATATATGGTTTCCAGTTTCCATAGAGTCCTGTGAAGTTCCTTTAGGGCCATCTTGGTGTCTGCTTGACGGGGAATGTACACATCTGTGACGATAACTGATGAGAATTCTCTTGGATGGTAAAATGGCCGGCATTTGATTGTGAGGAATTCTAGGTCAGGTGAGCAGGACTTGAGTTCCTGTATGTTGTTATGATTACACCATGAGTCGTTAATCATGAAGCATACACCCCTGCCCTCCCTCTTCCCAGAGAGATGTTTATCTCTGTCGGCGCGATGCATGGAGAAGCCCGGTGGCTGAACCGTTGCCTTCCCGAGAGAGCCATGTTTTAGTGAAACAGAGAATGTTCCAATCTCTGATGTCTTTCTGGAAGGCAACCCTTGCTCGAATTTCGTCTACCTTTTTGTCAAGAGACTGGACATTGGCGAGTTGTATACTCGGGAGCAGTGGGCGATGTGCACATCTACGAAGCCTGACCAGGAGGCCACTCCGTCTGCGGCGCCGTTGTCTTGGGTCGGCTTCTGGGATTAGATCCATTGTCCTGGTGGACCAAACAGAGGATCCACTTCGGGAAAGTCGTATTCCTGGTCATAATGTTGGTAAGTTGACGTTGCTCTTATATCCAATAGTTCTTCTAAGCTGTATGTAATAAGACTTAAGATTTCCTGGGGTAACAATGTAAGAAATAATACATTAAAAAAACTAAAAACTGCATAGTTTCCTAAGGACTAGAAGCGAGGCGACCATCTATGTCGGTGCCATCTTTTCTCCAAACTGAGCTGTCATCTGTTTGTACATCCAATTAGTGATGGATGTCACCTGTCTGCAGATTCAATTAGAGATGGATGTCATCTGTCTGTATATCCAATTAGTGATGGATGGGTGTTCGGCGGCCAGGACACTGTTTGAAAGGCTGTTCTCATTCAGGTCATATTTTCCTCATCTCAAGGCGGCCTCATGATCAAAAGATTAGGCTGTTGAAGTATCTCAGTAATGAAGTAGTGTATGTATTAATATCTCAGTAATGAAGTAGTGTATGTATTAATATCTCAGTAATTAACCAGTGTATGTAGTAATATCTCAGTAATGAAGTAGCGCATGTAGTAATATCTAAGTAATGAAGTAGTGTATGTAGTAATATCTCAGTAATGAACCAGTGCATGTAGTAATATCTCAGTAATGAACCAGTGTATGTAGTAATATCTCAGTAATGAACCAGTGTATGTAGTAATATCTCAGTAATGAACCAGTGTATGTAGTAGTATATCAGTAATGAACCAGTGTATGTAGTAATATCTCAGTAATGAACCAGTGTATGTAGTAATATCTCAGTAATGAAGTAGTGTATGTAGTAATATCTCAGTAGTGAAGTAATGTATGTAGTAGTATCTCAGTAATGAACCGGTGTATGTAGTCAATTATTAGGCTGTTAAGTCTCATAGCCTACCTCAGCCAGTTAAGTTATATTATATAGGTCTAGGCTCCGAAGAAATAGACTCCAATTAAGCCCTCTTGTTGTTTGTAAAGTCAAATTCAAAATTCAAAAGGCACTCGCACATCTGAGCAATTTTTTTGCAGGTGCATGGCAACAGCTGGATGAGATGAGGAAAAAGGGGGAACCCGCACACTGCTCTTGATCGTATCACTGATCTTTAATAAGCTTTACGTATCGGCCTCACGGGCTTCGTCAGAGCTTTACGTATCGGCCTCATGGACTTCGTCAGAGCTTTACGTATCGGCCTCCCGGCCTTCGTCAGAGCTTTACATATCGGCCTCACGGCCTTCGTCAGAGCTTTACGTATCGGCCTCACGGCCTTAGTCAATGCTTTAGCTTTAAATTAGCACCCTTATGTAGACCTAGCCACACCCTCATCCGTTCCACGCATCGAAAGGGGTTGGAGGCAAAGGAAAAACAAATAAGTGCTATCAAATATAACAATATGCATTTCATGAATATTCAAATAAAGTGTGTACATAAAACGTATTAAACACGTCTGTAAAACCACAATGAGGACAAGCAAGTTTTCATAAATCATTGGGTACTGTGTAAGAAAAACGTCAGAGTAATCTGAAATAGGGACATAATCAACATTTACGACATAACATACATAGGCATTTCATCACTAAGACCTTTAGGAAATAATGTCTGGAGGGTGAAAATCCCCAAACATTCTGGCTGATTTTCTTTTGTGGCTGGCAGTTGGCATGGACCAATGTATCGCGTAAATAAAACATGCCAGTGTTTCTTGACCGCATCTCCCACTTTTCGCGAGTTCAAAGTATATGTAGTTGTGAACATTCCAGAGTGTTCTTTATCTTTAGCGGGTCTTTTTTTGTAGCAGTTCATCTCGGGTTTCCCCCAATGCCAAATCAAGAGCTTCATCCACACATTGTGGAGAATAGCCTCTTGTTAGAAACCTGTTGCGCATCTCCACTGCTTTTCCTAGATAGACCTGAAAATGATTTGTTGCAAGTTGGGGAGGAGGGGGCAAATCAAAAATGCAAATAAAATGCAAATCAATTTAAAAAATATTTCACATGCATTTTTCTGGATTTTGTTGTTGTTATTCTGTCTCTCACTGTTCAAATAAACCTACCATTAAAATTATAGACTGATCATTTATTTGTCAGTGGGCAAACGTACAAAATCAGCAGGGGATCAAATACTTTTTTCCCTCACTGTAGATATTACTGCACTGTCGGAACCAGAAGCACAAGCATTTCGCTACACTCATATTAACATCTGGTAACCATGTGTATGTGACAAATACCATTTGATTTGATTTGAAAAGTTTTAAAAAATGGCCAGAGGGAATAAGCGAAGACATTTCCCTTCTTCCCAATATTATTTACAGCACTGTCTACATATTTACATATTTATCCAACCTTCGCTATTAGTGAAACCACGTTTTTCTGGCTTCAGAAACTTTCCCTGTGGAGACATGAAAGAAATGCTGTCCCCACAGCTTCTATGTAGCCTTAGTTTAATGACCAGTTAATCATCTCTTTGTTGTCACATACCCAGTTCTCCGTTCTCAATGACCTCGAACGTGGTCCAAAGGTCGACCGGGTTCGTGACCACGTTCTTCGTAACCAGCGTGGACTCTGCCAGCTCGTCTGACCTCATGGTAGGAGACAACTACCACAACACAACCACAAAGATGTTAGAGAGAGGAAAAGGAAACAATCACATCTTAGCAGGACTGGGTTCATTTCCATTTCAGTCCATTTCAATTCACCCAGGAAGTACATTCTTAAAATGTACATTCTTAAAATGGAATTTCCATGAAGTTGCTGAATTTAATAAATTCAAAATAGAACGACTGCAACCCTGCATGTTAGCATGTTAGCTATCCCCATCAGATAATTAGGGAATGGAGGAAAGGTTGGGCATTTGTATCAGTCAAAGATTTTCCATCACTTGCAGTCTGGAAATCGAGAACACAAACACCTACATTTGTTTGTGAAATAGTCTGCGCAAAAAAACTATTCTGTAATCATAGTGTAGAGGTGAACAGAAAGTAAAGACTCAGCATGACTCGAGAGAGAAGAAAATAAGTGTTAATGTCGCAATGAGTCGTAAAACAGTCCACTCTAACCCCCCACCTCCCCTTTTCCACCCCACTGCTGTTCCACACCTGCAAAATAAATCCATTACCTGCAGCTTACCACTGCCTCTGATTAAACGCAATTACTCACACAATTATATCAGAAGTGTCTTTGATTAGCTCGCTTTTGATTTATTTCGCTGGCAGTAATCCCATCAGGTTTAACCACCGACGTCTCGGCCCTATTCTATCATGCCCTCCACTTCTCCACTCCCTCTCTCTCTCTCTATTCCCTCCATCCCTTGCTCTGTACCTCTAACTCCCCCAGACCCCATTACACACCCCTCCACCTCCTTTCCTTCTACTCCCTTTATCCCTCGCTCTCTCCCTCCAACTCATACACTCCCCCTATTTCTCACCCCCTTGCGCACACACACACACACACACACACACACACACACACACACACACACACACACACACACACACACACACACACACACACACCTTGATTAGGCAGCAGTTCTCCGGCTCCCTCCTTTCCAGGTAGACCTCAAAGATCAAGTCCCCGGCCGGAGAAAACTAAATAGAAGGAGAGAAAGAGAGAAACAGAGGAGAAAGAAAAAAACACAACATTCGGATTAATTGGCTTTTGTTCTGAATTCCCACCTCGGTGTGGCCTGAGCCTAAACAGAGGGAACCAAGGGAAGCATTAGACGATTTGAGGAGTGGTAGAGGTCGTATTCTGAGCTACAGGCGAAACTAAATATAGTTATTTTAATTGATGTGATGTTTTGGCAGAATGAGGGAAGCAAGCCAGAGGAAGTCAGAGAGGTGGAAAGGGGAGGTAAGGGCTTCAAATGTAGTCAACAAATCTGCCAAACTTTATAATATCCCAATCAAGTGTTCAGTCTCTCAATCAGGGATGAATACTAACTTGAGCTAACTCTGACCTTTGATTCGTGATTTGGAGTCAATGGAATGTCTGTTTGGAAATCTGATACTCCTCTTAGGATTTAGATATTATTTTAGATTTAACACTGGGACAATGGTATTTTTCAATCTGTGAGAATCTAGTCTGTTCTATAACATTGAGGTAACATACTGTATCAGGCCACATACAGAGTGTCTTAAACACACACAAGAGGCTTTGGAGAAGTCCTTGGGAACCTTCAGACTATCACAGCAGACACTTCTCTCAATTTCCCTTCAACCTTGCTCCGGCATTGTAAAACAACAGCAGAGAGGCCATTGGACACAAAATGACATCGTATCAAGAGTGATATACATTATGTGTCTGTCCCTGTCCTCTGTTCACCTTTCTCTCTTTTCACAACAACAACAAAACTTTTCAAGATCGGGTTATCATGAGCAAACCAACTTCTGAGACAAAAGTGAAAAGTCTGCCTCCCAGGAAACGTTTCTTCTCAACTTTGAACTAAACAACCTATGATGTCCTCAGCAACAGTAAGCCAGAGAGAAATATTGTAAACAAGCGGAATGTGAGAAGTTGTGGCATGAAGGTCATACTTGACGGAGAGGTCTTGGGAACGACAAATGCCATGACAATGGCCGGGCTGCACAGGAAAAATAATAAGTTGGCCTATGACATGTCATCATTCTAACAGGTAGAGTCCTATGTGTGTGTGTGTGTGTGTGTTTCTGTGTGCGTACGTATGCGCGCGAGTGCGTGCATGTGTTCCACACCGGTAGAGATTACAGCCCACAGACAAAGAGCAATCATGCCTCCATTCAGCTGTTCCATTAGCAGAACCAGGGAGAGGAAAGAAGAGAAACACTGAAGAGGAGTTGGTGGAAGCTGGTGCAGGGAATGACAGAGGGATGGAGAGGGGGTGAACCGTAAGTAGAGAAGAATAAGGCCAGAGGGGGGGTGTGGTATATGGCCAATACACCATGTCTAAGGTCTGTTCTTATGCACGACGCAACACGGAGTACCTGGATACGGCCATTAACCATGGTATATTGGCCATATACCACAACCCCAGATGCCTTAATGCTATTATAAGCTGGTCATGCAGCACGGAGAGCCTGGATACAGCCAATCGCCATGGTATATTGGCCATACAGTATACCACAAACCCCTGAGGTGCCTTACATATTATAAACTGGTTAGCAACGCAATTTGAACAGTAAAAATATATTGTTTTGGTAATACCCGTGGTATAGGGTCTGATATACCACAAGTTACAGCCAATCAGCATTCAGGACTATAACCATCAGTTTATAATTATGATTATGAACGCTGAAAAACGTATATTCCGGTCTTTCAGTACCCCCAACAGCACAGATTTGTGTTGTAGCCCCGGACAAACATACCCAATTCATTATTTGGGGCCTGAGGATTAGTTGACAAGTTGAATCCAGACAAAGGTGTGTTTGTCCGGGGCTACAATAAAACTGTACTGTTGGGGGTACTTGAGGACCGGAGTTGGGATCCACTGGCCTACAGTATGATGGCATTAGTCTTATGGGCATTTGCAATGCAACCCTTGACAATGTGCATCTGGAGCAGAGAATAGCTTAACTCACACACATTGTTTACATATTGTTCAGCTATATGTTCTCCCCCCCAAAGAAACTGTAGGCCTATGGCAGCATGGGCATTACATGCCATTATCAGCTGCAAAATGGGTTCACATGGCTGAAATCCTGACAAAATAGTATTTAGTGTTTATTGCAAGATTGTGACATGATTCATTAACATCAACAATAGTTCATCCTAAATAAAAGTTAAGTTAACAATTAAAACTAAAGCATCGTTTCAGGTATTAAAAAAAAGTCCATACCAGAAATGTCCAACCTCGCTCCACTGATCCCTGATCTACTGGGTGAGAAGACTTCTGTTCCAGCCCAGTAACAGCACAATTGATTATTAACTAATTAGGTTTCATACATAGAAGCAGGTGTGTTAGTGCTGGGTTGGAACAGAAGCGTGCACACCTAGCAGGCTTGGCCTGCTCCAGTTGTAATAGGTTTATACATTGTGTGACTTTTAAACTGTATTTCTGTTTACAAAATGTGCTAACATAGTTAGGTATACATAATCCATGGTATACAAGGATGTATCCTTATTCTCCTGGGGCATTCATTGGGACCCTCTTCATCTGCAGACAGGGTTTTACAGGCGTCTCTTTCTGAGGACAGACAACATCACAAAAGAAACAGGCTTCATTATAATCAAATTAGACAGCCCTGAATATTATGTTGCTATATCTCTCTGTCCTCAGTTTTTCCTTGCTAGGGACTGGAACTGGAGAATAGTTTCATAATGTACTCCCACAAATGTACCCGCCCTATTCAGAGTAGACTACTCTCCCTTCTCTGACAGCTGGAAGTGCTAACGTTAGCTAATCCTTTCACACTCTTCCATTGCTGTTAGCTAGCTACCTAGATACAAATGCATTTGGAGTTACAATGACAAATACATCAAGATAACTAACTAGCTAACATGAAGTTAGCAAGCTGGTGATATTTTATTTACATTGCTAGCTATACAGTATGTAAAGTTAGCTAGCTAACTAGCGAACATTGCGTGAGCAGCACATTGGAGTTAGCCTGCACACTGTGTTTCTGTAGAAAGCTAGCTAATAATACATCGTTTTTTATCATTATCAAAATATATTTACTTGCTTGAATAGGTTCTCCCACTGCCTCCATTTTCTGGGTCCTTAGAAAAACTAAATAATGGGCAATCTTCCAGAAGTTTCTGGAAGTAAACTTCAGTGGATGTTGAACACATTTCTACCGACAAATGAACACATATCTAGTGGCAAATGTGTTAAATTGTATAGATGATATGAAAGGGATAATCAACTCGGGGCTCCATGTGTTCTTTGAAAAATAATGCAACTCCATGCAAGGTCAGTTCCATTCCGCTAGCACGTTGTGAAACACACCTTTCACGTTGTTTAATAGTTTTCATAGAACGCATAGCCCCTCGTTTACTTATCACTTACTTATGCAGCTGGTTGATACAGTACCACACATTAAACCACTTCCATAAACTGCCCTGATAACTAAACAGTCCATGTGTGGCGGCCATTTTGAAATGCTGAGTCTTGGCCCCCAGTTAAAGCACACTTCAGTCTGTCTTGACAACAATCACTCTCAGCTGTGGAAACGAGAGGGGAAGAGAAAGGTTTAGAGGTGTTTCTGTGCATCGCGGTACTTATTCCTTCCTCTCCACAGGAAACAAGAAGGTCACAGTAGATTGAAGTGAAGGATTAGTACGCAGGTCCCACGTGGCTCAGACGGTAGAGCATGGCGCTGTGGGTTGTGGGTTCGATTCCCACGGGGGACCAGTACAAAAAAGTATGAAGATATATGTACTCACTACTGTAAGTCGCTCTGCATAAGAGCATCTGCTAAATGACCTAAATGTCAAATGTAAATGAACAGTGTATCATAATGAATAGGCAGAGTTTACCCATAGAAATAAGAATGAATAGAAAGGGTGTTTTAAGTGAATAATATAATGGGTGGACTGGCTGCCATTTTGAGTGTACCGATACCAGGAGGTAAAAAGGTGTGTGCTGTGATTTGTTGAGTCAACAATTTATATGAGCCACATCAGTTTGAATGAACATTCTACATTACCATGGCTACCCAGCCTCAGTTGATAGAACATTCTACATTACCATGGCTACCCAGCCTCAGTTGATAGAACATTCTACATTACCATGGCAATCCAGCCTCAGTTGATAGAACATTCTACATTACCATGGCTACCCAGCCTCAGTTGATAGAACATTCTACATTACCATGGCAATCCAGCACCAGTTGATAGAACATTCTACATTACCATGGCAATCCAGCACCAGTTGATAGAACATTCTACATTACCATGGCAATCCAGCCTCAGTTGATAGAACATTCTACATTACCATGGCAATCCAGCACCAGTTGATAGAACATTCTACATTACCATGGCTACCCAGCCTCAGTTGATATAGCATTTCAAAATACCATGGCAATTATTGCATCACAATACCAGCCAACCATTGGGACTATAGCCATGAGTTCACCAGTCAAATTGCCAGTCAAAATATGGCTGCCCACCTTTATTGAGTTAACTCAGCCAGAGACGAGAGAATGAGGGAGGAAAGAAAACAAAGAGGGTTGTTTTGCTGGCACCCTCACTCGAACTTAAAGTGCTTTCTGACGCATGAAGTCGAGGAGAAAATAACGGAAAGAAAAGAGGGGAAGGGGAAAAACAAAGGACAGCGCTCAATCCTAGTGGGTGTGTTTGTGTGTGTACCCTCCACTCTAAGAGCTACCTCAACAGCCTGAGCTAGCAGGTGCTAGGCTAGGCACTAGGCTAATCACGCTGCTACACAGCAAGCCACTAACAATGAATACCACCACATGGTAGAGCTAGCCTTAATTTCCTCTCCCTCCCTTAGAGAGCCAGTCTTCACTAAAAGCTTTAAATTGAATATCTGACACGTCTATTTTCCTCTTTCCTCTGGTCTCTCAATCCTGTTACCAGGTTACTAAAAACCTCCACTTTTTGTACATGAGACATTTGTCTAGCTCGCTTTCGTTTTTCGGGGGGCAATTTTCCTACAATAGCGTTAACCTTTTAGTTCAATTGGCCAGATTCATTCTGACAGCCTCTGGAAACCAACTTAAGGTGGGAAAAAAACAACCACTTTCAACACTTTGTTCAACCACTTTCAACACTTTGTTCAAACACTTTTCAACGTCAGCAGGCAGCATAAGGTGGAAGATTAATTTGTTTTCCAGGTTATCTGAACAAATAGTTTCCTGCGGCGCATGCGTCCAGGCATAAAGTAGCGGACAATCATAAAGGTTAACAGGCATACAAACCCTCTCATTGCCCTCTGGCTCCGTCCTAACAGCACCCTCCCTGAATCATTGCATAACAGGAAGACAGTTAAAATGCATTTCTGACCTTAGAGCTCAGCTTACACACACACACACACAGCGGTGCAGAGGTCTGATTGTGTTTGTCAGTGGAGCTAAACAGGTTGACTTACTGTGGTGTCTTTCTTGTCATTCCATCGTGTGATAAAACTGTTTTCGCTCTCCATCTGCTTGAGTTGGTCCTCGTTGACCTGGGTAATACATCCAATAACAGACACACACACACACACACACACACACACACACACACACACACACACACACACACACACACACACACACACACACACACACACACACACACACACACACACACAGAGGTAAATACATCAACCCTGTCCATTTACATGAAGAAACACAGACATCGGTCGTTCCTAGGCTGTCATTGTAAATAAGAATTTGTCCTTAACTGACTTGCCTAGTTAAATAAAGGTTAAATATCAAATTAAATAAGAGGAAATATTGAACATATAACACTTTGGGTAATAATAGGAATCCTCTTTAATTATATAGAACCACACAATGTGGAATTACAGTTGTGTCCAGTAACTTGTAACTTTAATTTAAGCTAAAAGGAACGAACTTTAGCAGATGGACTTCCTCAAGTCTCCTAAACTCATTTAGAAGTGGAGTAGGAAGTTCAGTTGGATTGTTCAGCGGATGGTTTATTATCAGCTGAATAAAAGGCTCTTGTAGCCCATCGCTATAGTTTCATCCTTTTAGCTTAAATTAAAGTTAAAAGTTACTGGACACAACTGTAATTCCACATTGTGTGGTTTCAAAGCGTCAAAGCGAGGTAGGGAAAATTGCACTTTTTATTCTAACTTTTCCCCCATCACTTTCAGAGAACAATTTGCTTTGTCAGGGCTATGCATTGCAATGAAGACTGGAGAGAGAGAAAAGACATACACACAAATGTGCACACACACACACGCACACACACAGTGTGTTGGGTTCTGATAAAAAGCCCACATCCACAGCATTCCACCACATAATGGCATTCCTAATTAGCCTGAACGTCTCACTCATTTTATGCCACGGTGGTGGTGTGTGTATTCACTGAGATTGGGTCCTCATTGGTTCAGCTTAATGGGTATTTGTCATGCGAACAACAGCAGCATTCCAACCTGATTAGGAGGGAATGGAAGGCTGAATGGAGGGATGAATGGAGGGAACAGTCCTCCTCTAGGTGGGGAAAAAGAGAGGGAGCCAGGCGTTCCCGGAAGAATTAGTGTGACACTAATAACGCTCTGAAACTTAAAACTCACTGTTTTAAGTTTAAAGACACTCACTGTTTTAAGTTTAAAGACACTCACTGTTTTAAGTTTAAAGACACTCACTGTTTTAAGTTTAAAGACACTCATTGTTTTAAGTTTAAAGACACTCATTGTTTTAAGTTTAAAGACACTCACTGTTTTAAGTTTAAAGACACTCACTGTTTTAAGTTTAAAGACACTCATTGTTTTAAGTTTAAAGACACTCACTGTTTTAAGTTTAAAGACACTCACTGTTTTAAGTTTAAAGACACACTGTTTTAAGTTTAATGAAAATATAAACGCAAAATGCATAAATTTCAACGATTTTACTAAGTTACATTTCATATATGGAAATCAGTCAATTGAAATCAATTCATTAGAACCTAATCTATGGATTTCACATGACTGGGCAGGTGCGCAGCCATGAGTGGGCCTGGGAGGTCATAGGCCCACCCACTGGGGAGCCAGGCCCTGCCAATCAGAATGGTTTTTTCCCCACAAAAGGGCTTTATTACTGACAGAAATACTCCTCAGTTTCATCAGCTTTCCGGGTGGCTGGTCTCAGACGATCCCGCAGGTGAAGAAGCCGGATGTGGTGTCCTGGGCTGGCGTGGTTACACTTGGTCTCCGGTTATGAGGCTGGTTAGAGGTACTTCCAAATTCTTTAAAACGACGTTGGTAGAAAAATTAACATTCTCTTGCAACAGCTCTGGTGGACATTACTGCAGTCAGCATGCCAATTATACGCTCCCTCAGAAATTGAGACATCTGTGTTACTGTGTTGTGTGACAAAACTGCACATTTTAGAGTGGCCTTTTATTGTCCCCAGCAGCTGTTTAATCAGCTTCTTGATATGCCATACCTGTAAGGTGGATGGATTATCTTGGCAAAGTAGAAATGCTCACTAACAGGGATGTAAACAAATTTGTGCACAGAATTTGAGATAAATAATATTTTTGTGCATATGGGAAATGTATAGGATATTTTATTTCAGCTCATGAAACATGGGACCAAGACTTTACATGTTGTGTTTATATTTTTTGTTCAGTATATATGACAGGTAGCTAGATAACCTCTCAGGGATTGCTGGGGCGACACTACCAGGTGAAATGCAAGGCGCCAAATTCTAAATCCAAAAGTTGAATTATTAAACATCCACCAATATACAAGTGTTCCATACTCATCAAAAGCTCTGTTTCTTGGCAATATCACAGCGTTTTCAGATTTCAAAAAGGCTTTACGGCGAAAGCAGCACATTTGATTGTTTGAGGGTAGCGCCACACATATTTTTCCCATAGCCATGAATCCATTAGCCATAATGGCACACACATAACACATTTCACAGCGAAAACAAATCAATTACCTGTTGAAGAACTTCTGCTGAGGTCATCCTAAGTGTCCAACGAAGACAATCCATGGTTCTTTTGTTAGAAAAAGTAATGTATTTTATCCATAAATCTCCATTTGGTTCTCGCGTTATAATCAGAAACGACAGCCTCCACTCCTCCATTGAAACGTGACGAGAACTAGTTCATCTTATACCTATAAACTTGTCCAAGAACAATCAAACATAGTTTTAAATGTATCCTTAGGAACACTTTTACGTATATTTACTATTATAAATCAACCGGAATATAAACTGATCGATAAAGACGGTAAAAAAGACACAGCGTGCCTTGTCGGGAGCGCGCGCTGGCTACTGTTGACATAAAAAGGACACTTCTTGGTTTGCTTTTATTCTCTGGTCTAAAGCATCCAAATTGAAAATGTACACTGTCTCGAGACTGTTGACATCTAAAGGAAGCGATGGGTGCTGCATTCATATGCCCCTATATGGTCATTTTCATGAGGGAGGGGTTCCAAATGAGCAATGTGTCAAAATCACTTTTTCCAGGACAGAAATTCCTCGGGGTTTCGCCTGCCATATGCGTTCTGTTTTACTCACAGACAAATGGTTAACACTTTTGGAAAATTCAGAGTGTTTCCTATCCAATGGTACTAAAGATGTGCATATCCTATTTTCTGGGCCTGAATGGGAGGCATTTTACTTTGGGCACGCCAGGCTCTCCAAAACGGTCACCTCATGAGCCGATCCCTAACAAGATAAAACTTACCCCAAAAAGTTGTACAAAGTTGGTGATGAGGTCTTGGACCACGTTGATCTCTGATGTGGTTTGTCCCTCGGTTTGGAAGAGACAGGAGGAGAAAACACAGGCCAAGTCTCTGGTCTGCATCTGGTTGATATGGGAGCACCTCTGAACCCTACACAGTATAGAGATACAGGAGAACAAACTGATAAACACACATATAGGTGAAATAGACTCATACACATACTGTATGTACAGTACATAAACCCACAAATGCTTAAACACACACAGGAACAGACACACACAGACACAGACACACCTAAAAGTACAGCTATACACAATGTCGCCCTCATACACAACCAAACACACAAACACACTCCCTGCTCAACAGCATGAGCATGTGTGCCGGGAACTAGAGGAAATGATTGGAAGAGATGTTTAAACCAGGCCACAGTCCAGGTAATGATTGGAGGAGATGTTTAAACCAGGCCACAGTCCAGGTAATGATTGGAGGAGATGTTTAAACCAGGCCACAGTCCAGGTAATGATTGGAGGAGATGTTTAAACCAGGCAACAGTCAAGGTAATGATTGGAGGAGATGTTTAAACCAGGCCACAGTCCAGGTAATGATTGGAGGAGATGTTAAGGCAGACAAGTAGTAGAAATACGTTGTATCTACTGTAAGTCCATATCTACTTTACTAGAAGAGTGTAATTGGGGGAGAACGTGTTCAAGACTAGTTCTCAGGGTGATTATCTTTTCGATTTAACCATATCTGGTAAACCATGGGACATGAGAGTCTGGTACAAAAAAACATTTATATTAACTTTTTTGTTTTGTTTACTGTAGTGGGCTGAAAGTAGTGGCATCCTGTGCTGGCACACAATGTTGTATCATTCACACCCAGAGGAGGGTGTGTAATATACAGAATGGTGTTATGGGTAAATGAAGTGACTTCTGCAGAGCAAGGGATTGTGGGTTAAAAGTGTCAATAAGAACAGGTGGCATCGCTATGCCGATGTGCCCTAGTCTGCGTTGTCTCACTTACCACCCACACACAGTTATATGTGTGTGTGTGTGCCATGCATTTGTCATTTATTCCACCACATAATGGCGTATGATATTCAGGCTATATAAATATGATATTCAGGCTATATAAATATGATATTCAGGCTATATATATATATATATATATATATATATATATATATATATTATGATATTCAGGCTATATATATAGTATGATATTCAGGCTATATATATATATATTATGATATCAGGCTATATATATATATATATATATATATATATATATATATATATATATATATATATATATATATATATATATATATATATATATATATATAATGATATTCAGGCTATATATATATATTATATTATGATATTCAGGCTATATATATTCAGGCTATATATATATGGCTATATATATATATATATATATATATGATATTCAGGCTATATATATATTATATATTATATATTATGATATTCAGGCTATATATATATATATATATATATATATATACACATTATGATATTCAGGCTAATATATATATATATATATATATATATATATTATGATACTCAGGCTATATATATTATGATATTCAGGCTATATATATATATTATGATATTCAGGCTATATTTATATATATTATGATATTCAGGTTATATATATATATTATGATATTCAGGATATATATAGGAAGGTGTTTCTTATGGTTTTTTTACACTCAGTGAATAGTATGATATTCAGGCTCTCCTTTTCAGACAAACTACTTGACCTACATGTTTGTAAGTGCTTGTTATTGTGAAATACTCGTCTGAAAATGTGTCTGTAGTCCATTACAGTGAAATGAACAGTGACATGATGAGTGTAGGGTAGCTTTCACCCGAGGGTTTTAGCAGTTTGTACACACACAGTTCCTGTGTGTGTGTGTGTGTGTGTTGACCAGAGGGTGTCTGCAGCCTTGGACCCTCACCTGTAGAGATGTTGCAGCAGAGCAGTCAGGGTGGATCTGTTGATCTTGGGAAGACTCTGGATAAATCTAGAGTACTTCTCCACTCTCCGTTTCTCATCCTCCTCATCTACGCCCACGAAGGAAAGGAGGCCATTAATTAAAACAAAAGACCCAAAAATATAAATAAAGCTACAACAGAGTACATGATACACTGACCCATTTAAAAAACATGCATCCAGGTTAGTGTCACTGATTATCAGTAATATTAATCATACATAAGGTATATAAATATGCATCTCTTCTACAAACAATCAAAGGTAATCAGTGCCTCCACACACCTAGTGCAGACACCCAGTAGGGGTAGAGCTCCTTGGTCAGCAAGGCGTCCTCGGCCTGGGACAGAAAGGTCTTCAGGGTGTCAGTGACGTCCTCCAGCTGGTGCTCCGTGACATGGAGCTTCACATTGCGGGCGTCCTGCCTGAAGGCCTCCAGGAGCAGGGATACACGGCTCGGGTCCCCCTTAACACTGTAGATCCCCTGATGGCACAGACCTAGAGGAGTGAGGAAAAGGTAGGGGAAGGAGGAGGGGGGAGAGAGTGAGAGAGAGACAGCATGAAAACAAGTCCCCAAACTCTCATGTATTCAGCCAGCAGCATACCACCCTGCATCCCACTGCTGGCTTGCTTCTGAAGCTAAACAGGGTCGGTCCTGGTCAGTCCCTGAATGGGAGACCAGATGCTCACCGTACTGAGTGACAAAAGCTATGCAGCTGTCCACAACGATGGGGACGCCCTTTTTACTCAGCTGCTGGTTGCTTAGAGCCCTGCCGTCCGTGCCAGCGGCCATTTTGATCGCAGAGTGCCACAGCGCAAAGTCCACTTTGTTGAAACCGTGGATGTACACAGTTCTGTACGAAAGCAGAAAAAAGTCAGACAAACTAAAAATGTCTAAGAGATACCATACAGAATTTTTGGGAAAATAGACATTGACAAAGCAACAATTAGCAGTTTTAAAAGTTATTTGACACATTTGCCATGTTCTTATGCTATCTTAGTGACCCAGACAACCAATGTGGACCTCATGTTATGACATTTGGGGAATTTAGATTCTCCCTGACTGTCGAGATTTTATTCTGGTGTTTGTTAGTTCTCAAAGACCGAAAACATATATATATATAACTAACTGTATATATATTTATTTTTGTCATATTTTTTTTAAGTGCTAAATGAATATAGGGAAAAACACTGCGATGGAAAATACACACATCAGAACACAGTGTCAACCCTGCAAAGCAGCCTGGAAACAACAAACCACAGATACACATACCTTCCACCCTCCACCATCAAGAGCACTTGGATCCTCTCCTCACCTTCTACATGTGTGGAAACAGCTGAGAAAAGAGAACAATGGGTAGTATGTTCACAGCTGAAACAATGCTGAAACAAAGCATAGCTACACTGCACATAGAGTATTCCTCGCTATATGGGAGGAAAAGTGTTCCTTCTAGAAGCAGCTGTCGTAAAACAAAGCTACACACCCCATGCAGATCTGCTCGGACAGCGGAAAACAGGGGGAACGAGACAGAAAGAGAGGGAAAAATCAAAGCGAGTGATTGTGACGGCTACTATAAATATGCCTCACACTAGAGTGAATAACATTTTCCTGTTTCTGTGTAGCCGACACTACTGTATGCATCTGATCGTTGTCTTGTTGATGTACCTGTGTGAGGTTCACTCTGTAGGGGGAACTGGGGAATGAAGGCTGGGTGTCACAATGAATTGGCCTGGGTGGTGCCAAATCAGATAGCACTGGTTTGCATTATTCTACACCCCCCTACCCCCTTCCTCCTCACACACACACACACACACACACACACACACACACACACACACACACACACACACACACACACACACACACACACGCACAATGTACAGTACATAGCACAACTTGTATGTACTACATGCGCCAATTACTTTCACATCCATGAATCTCCTTCTCCCTTATTTATTCATATTGGCCACAAACTCCACTATATTATAGAACAACCAGATCTGCTTTACTGTCAAGCATTTTAAGAAGATCATACAAAACCCCAGGTGACACTGCGATGACAACATTTACAATGATGCCATTAGCAGACACTTTTATCTACAGCGACTTACAGGAGCAATTAGGGTTCGGTGCCTTGCTCAAGGGCACATCGACAGATTTTTCACCTAGTTGGCTCAGGGATTTGAAGCAGCGACATTTTGGTTACTGGACTAACACTCTTAACCGCCAGGCTAGAAACTCTCAATAATATATGGAGGTAAACAGGCAAAACAATTAATCTCCACCACTCTCTGGTGGCAAATTATGTGCTGATGTTGTGTTTGGCAGAGTTTCAAGGGCAAGGAATTTAGCTCTGTTTCCAGCAACCTGCGGTAAAAAACAGAAGCTTCAGAGATTGCTATTGACTTAAGAAGACTTTATTAATAAAACAGTGTTATCAGGTAAACGCAACAAACACATCAAAATCCCTTTATCCACCTCTCGGCTCTCGCTGAGGAAATGTTATTACATTTTATGCTTCTGGGATAAGGAAGCTAACTCTGCGGCCTTGTAGGCCTGTAATTAGTATTGGGATTCGGCCTGTAAAAAAGTGCTTGCTATGCTTAGTTTCTTCATTCTTCATTCTTCAGAGAAATAAAAAAATGTTTTAAGGTAACAACAGCCCACATTATCACATAGCAATTATGTGTATTAAAGGCCCGGAAATCAACTGTGACCTCGCTTGCGTGCTTACTAGACGATGTGAATGATTCTATTATTTTTCAAAATGTGCAGAGAGAGAGAGAGAGTCGCATAGTTCTGGTTTTACTACACGTCATGTAGTATTTTCATATTTTAGTATACGCTTTTCATATCAATGTGAAATTACTATTCTTCGTCAAATATTTCTCACAATAACAAGCTTATCTCTGTGAAATGTCAACAGAGCAACGAGTGTACCTCAAGCATTTATTTTCAAAGCCTTTTACATGTAAGGCAGCTCGCGTCATGCTAATTTACCTTTTTGCGACTCGCAGAAACATCTTTGCAGATGACCACCGCAACACGTAAATCCTCAAAAGTTGCTGCGAGAATGTGGCACCGCTCTGTCCACAGAGCTCAGTGCTTACTATCGGATGAATTAGGTTACAAAATCTGACATTTTGAATATAATGATAATGATATGTTCGAGAAAGACCCCACTGAACGATTCAGAACATAAGGAATCCTATTTGCCTAAATGTATTTTATAACATAAGGAAGTGAAATGTCATCACCAAAGGGCATTTTCACCCACTCTGGGCAGAGTGAGTAACATCTTACAATAGGGGATAGACACTGAGATCAGATCACTGTGGCAGATTAACTCTATCTAGACTAGAATTTTCTTTTATCATTTTCTCCCATCTCTCTCTCTCTCTGTCCTTGGTCCTGGCTGATGATAAGGTAAGCAGTGTTTTGGATACTCCAGATCAGACCTGAAGTCAATCCCTGGTCCTTTCTAGTCACCATTTCATGTCATAATGACCTCTACATAATACAGTGGAGAGACAGATTAGTGTACATGCACAGTTTTACTCATGGTTCTCCTCTGTAACTCCGTAGGTAGAACATGGCGCTTGTAATGCAAGGAAAGTGGGTTCGATTCCCGGGACAGCCAGTATTAATCTCATGCAGCTGGTTGAGAGAATGCCAAGAGAGTGCAAAGCTGTCATCAAGGCAGGGTGGCTACTTTGAAAAATGTCAAATATCAAATATATTTTGATTTGTTTAATACTTTTTTTTGAATACTACATGATTTCATATGTGTAATTACATAGTGTTGATGTCTTCACCATTATTCTACAATGTATAAAATAGTAAAAATAAAGAAAAACCCTTGAATGAGTACTGTATGTGTATCAAAACTTTTAACTGGTACTACAGTTGGAGTCGGAAGATCATTAAAACCCGTTTTTCAACCACTCCACAAAATTATTGTTAAACCTCTTAAGGCTAGGGGGCAGTATTTTGAAGTTCGGATGAAAAATGTTCTCAAAGTAAACTGCCTGTTACTCAGGCCCAGAAACTAGGATATGCACATAGTAGTATTGGATAGAAAACACTCTGTAGTTTCTAAAACTGTTAAAATAATGTCTGTGAGTATAACAGAACTGATATGGCAGGCGAAAACCCGAGGGAAATCCATCAGAGAAAATGTGATTCTGTGAGCTGGCTCATTTTCCAATGAATTGCTATAGGACATGCTTAAATCCAGCTCCCAGGTTGCAGTACATATGGCTTTCACTAGATGTCAACAGTCTTTAGACAAGGTTTCATGCGTTTCTCATGAAAAATAAGGGAGTAGAAGAAGTTTATATAAGTGGAGGGAGGAAGTGCCTTTTCTCGCGCTCACGCGTTTCTATCGCCCAGGATATTATCTGTGTGAAATTTTATCGTTAATATACATAATAGTGTACCTAAGGATCGATTTATTGTCTTGCTTGGACACATCGGATTGCCATCAGAAGAAGTTCTTCAAAAGGTAAGGGATTTATTTTATCTCTTTTTATGACTTTTGTGACACCCGTGCTGGTTATGTTGTTATGCTAATAGAGGAAGTGCACAGGGTGCAGTCCTCAGACAATAAAATGTTATGCTTTCGGTGTAAAGCATTTTTGAAATCTGACAACGCTGTGAGATTACAAAGATTCTAAGCTTTTGAAGAGTGTGCAACACTTGTATTTTCATG
Organism: Brachymystax lenok tsinlingensis; assembly: GCA_030435695.1. NCBI lineage: Eukaryota > Metazoa > Chordata > Actinopteri > Salmoniformes > Salmonidae > Brachymystax > Brachymystax lenok. Next base: position 21,449,195 of record CM059798.1, read on the forward strand.
AATGTTTAATATTACTATTTTGTATTTGAATTTGGCACACTCCAGCTTCACCGGATGTTGTCAATTTTTGATTATTATTTCACTTATAATTCCCTGTATCACAATTCCAGTGGGTCAGAAGTTTACATACACTAAGTTGACTGTGCCTTTAAACAGCTTGGGATATTAAAGAAAATTATGTCATGGCTTTAGAAGATTCTGATAGGATAATTTACATAATTTGAGTCAATTGGAGGTGTACCTGTGGACGTATTTCAAGGCCTACCTTCAAACTCAGTGTCTCTTTGCTTGACATCATGGGAAAATCAAACGAAATCTGCCAAGACCTCAGAAAAAAAATTGTAGACCTCCACAAGTCTGGTTCATCCTTGGGAGCAATTTCCAAATGCCTGAAGGTACCACGTTCAGTTGTACAAACAATAGTACGCAAGTATAAACACCATGGGACCACACAGCCGTCATACCGCTCAGGAAGGAGACGCGTTCTGTCTCCTAGAGATGAATGTACTTTGGTGCGAAAAGTGCAAATCAATCCAAGAACAACAGCAAACGACCTTGTGAAGATGCTGTAGGAAACATGTACAAAAGTATCTATATTCACAGTAAAACAAGTCCTATATCGACATAACCTCAAAGGCCACTCAGCAAGGAAGAAGCCACTGCTCCAAAACTGCCATAAAAAAAGCCAGACTACGGTTTGCAACTGCACATGGGGACAAAGATCGTACTTTTTGGAGAAATGTCCTCTGGTCTGATGAAACAAGAATAGTTTGGCCATAATGACCATTGTTATGTTTGGAGGAAAAAGGGAAAGGCTTGCAAGCCAAAGAACACCATCCCAACCGTGAAGCATAGGGGTGGCAGCATCATGTTGTGGGGGTGCTTTGCTGCAGGAGGGACTGGTGCACTTCACAAAATAGATGACATCATGAGGATGGACAATTATGTGGATATAATGAAGCAACATCTCATAACATCAGTCAGGAAGTTAAAGCTTGGTCGCAAATGAGTCTTCCAAATGGACAATGACCCCAAGCATACTTCGAAAGTTGTGGCAAAATGGTTTAAGGACAACAAAGTCAATGTATTGGAGTGGCCATCACAAAGCCCTGACCTCAATCTTTTGTGGGCAGAACTGAAAAAGTGTGTGCGAGCAAGGAGGCCTACAAGCCTGACTCAGTTACACCAGCTCTGTCAGGAAGAATGGGCCAAAATTCCCCCAACTTATTGTGGGAATCTTGTGGAAGGCTACCCAAAACGTTTGACCCAAGTTAAACAATTTAAAAGGCAATGCTACCAAATACTAATTGAGTGCATGTAAACTTCTGACCCACTGGGAAGTTTACTGTTATTCTGAAGTCTACTTTTATTCTGACTTTTCAAAAAAAAAAAAGTAAAGTGGTGATCATAACTGACCTAAGACAGGGCATTTTTACTAGGATTAAATGTCAGGAATTGTGAAAAACTGAGTTTAAATGTATTTGGCTAAGGTGTATGTAAACTTCTGACTTCAACTGTATATACAGTACTGTGGGGTCCTAAATTATTGACACCTTTGGTAAAATAAAAATAAAAATGTGCGATAATGACAGAATCAAATAAATTATTCAAATACTGTGCTGTGTTGTACCGGGGGAAACCTACCCCTGCCCTCCAGGACATCAACCCCCCAGAGCCACGACCTGACTGAAAAAGAGCTTCTATCACAAGGCCATCAGACTGTTAAATAGCCATCACAAGCCAGCTACCACCCGGTTACTCAACCCTGCACTTTAGAGGCTGCTGTCCTACATACATAGACATGGAATAACTGGCCACTTTAATAACGGAACACTAGTCACCTTAATAATGTTTACATACTGGTTTACTTATCTCATATGTTTATACTATATTGTATTTAGTCAATGCCACTCCGACATTGCTCAATCTAATATTTACATGTTTCTTTATTCCATTATTTTACTTTTAGGTGTGTGTATTGTTGTTAATTGTTAGATATTACTGCACTGTTGGAACTAGGAACACAAGCATTTCGCTACACCTGCAATAACATCTGCTAAATATATGTATGTGACCAATAACATTTGATTTGGGGAAGAGATTATTACCCACAATTATTACATGCTAACCTCCCCTGTTATTGGTGATGGTGAGAGGTTAGCATGTCTTGGGGGTATGATATAAAATGCTAACCTCCCCTGTTATTGGTGATGGTGAGAGGTCAGCATGTCTTGGGGGTATGATATAAAATGCTAACCTCCCCTGTTATTGGTGATGGTGAGAGGTTAGCATGTCTTGGGGGTATGATATAAAATGCTAACCTCCCCTGTTATTGGTGATGGTGAGAGGTTAGCATGTCTTGGGGGTATGATATAAAATGCTAACCTCCCCTGTTATTGGTGATGGTGAGAGGTCAGCATGTCTTGGGGATCGTTGACCCTCTGTAACTTTCTCACTCATCATTATAAATAAATCATTCAGGACAATCTGTAGCCATGGTAACATCCACATCAATCTAGAAGTGTTGAGAAACATATTCTATTCTTATTTACAGTAAAAGTGACTCCAAAATGACACAATACATTATTTACCCTTCATTTCTATTTGGCACAAAATAATCTGAAACACAACCAAAACAAACTGCAAATGCATCCAACAAGTTTGTAGAGTCACAAGCTTGATGTGGTCACTGCGTGCTACGAATATGGGAACAAATAGGGGTGTCAATAATTTTGACCTCTACCTTTTTGAGAAAAAAAATATATTACTTGATAAACCAAATCTATTTATTTTGTATTAGTATAAAATAATATAATTTTATTTGGGTTTTGTTTCTACAAGATAGCTCAGTGTCATTATTGCTCATCTTTATCAAGCGTGTCAATAATTTAATCCCACTATACAAATTATATATTATATTATACTATATATCCAGACTGGAGCCAGAGAGACCTTTCTAAAGCAGTGCAGCTGGTTAGGTGTCTAGTGAACATCCCAATGCCTCTAAACTGTCTAAAACATGTCTGATCTTTCTGCGGTACACCGCAGCAACCCTCCTGGATGGGGTGTCACAGTGCTACTAATGGGTGCACTCAGATTCCAAAATGTTTCACCCCATAAGAGAACACAGAGAGCCCCTCTGGTACCTCTGAGGCTTCCCGTCTGTGACAAACATGGATTTCAGAGTGCCGGGAGAATCGGGAAAGCCATGGCAGCTCCCAGCTCTCTAATCCCGCCCCAGGTAAGAGGAGGGGGCGGGAACGCAGCAACGTTCCGATTTGATCTACAGTAAGCCTTAAATGGATTAAAGAGATTTATTTATTTATTTTCCTGCCCATACACATAATTCTGCTGCAATCAATTGACATTTTGCAAGTCTAGTTGGCTGCCAACTCTGTGTGAACTTCTTGCCGACACACCCACTGGGCAACTTCTTTGCTCTCCGCTGAGAAGACTTATAAAGGCGACTGTAGTGTGGCGACTATCTCTCAGAAGTAGGATGGCACGCTCACGCTTTCCACAGTAGTGTTGAGATGTCAATACCACATGCCAGCGGAGAGAGACGGTGCCACTTCAAAGATGAGAACTAATGCCAGGCAGGGTCAAGTTGTGATAGACAGGTTACACTGTACTGTATATGTTATATAAGACTATATAGTTCCTCCTTGTGTGTGTGTGTGTGCGTGTGTATGGTTGTATGTGTGTGTGTGTGTGTTTGTTTGTGTATGCGCGCGTGTATGTGTGTGTATGTACATGGTGTGTTTGTGTGTCTTTAGGTATGGACTCTATACTTACTGAGCTCCTGTAGTTGTTTGAGCTGCATGGCCCCCAGTGTCCTCTCCTCCTCCCCGGAACTAAAGTAGAGGGCGGAGCCTTCCAGAGTAAACCAACCAACCCTCCAGTGGTAGAGGTCATGACCTTCCTTAAAGTAGAGCCGACCAATCAGCTCGCAGTCTCTCCTCAACATAGCCTCTACTTTAGATGGGACGAAACACTGAAGGGAACAAAAGAAAAACTCAGACAACAAAAGAAAAACTATTCTCTAGAGTCACAGCGAAAACAACCAAACAGAGACAAAACCCCAAACATCTGTGCACAGGCAACAAACTTTAAGGTTTCCAAACTTCTTTCCCGAGCTGAATTTACTTCTAACATCTCTCTCTCTCTCTCTCTCTCTCTCTCTCTCTCTCTCTCTCTCTCTCTCTCTCTCTCTCTCTCTCTCTCTCTCTCTCTCTCTCTCTCTCTCTCTCTCTCTCTCTCTCTCTCTCTCTCTCTCTCTCTCTCTCTCTCTCTCTCTCTCTCTCTCTCTCAGCTCAAATTGAATCACGAGGGCTTCTAAAGCAATACAGACAGGTGGACTAATACGGCAACCTCTACCACTATCTAACACCAGCTGGGATTAATAGATAGGTTGAGCAAGATAAAAAACAAAAAGGAATTGAGGACATATTTTGTGTAGCGTGCCATTACAAGAGCTTGTCACAGGCAGGAGAAGAGATAGTTAGACTACTATGTCTTCTTGATGGTTCGAAGGGCTGTGTGTGTGTGTGTGTGTGTGTGTGTGTGTGTGTAAGTGTTAAGGAGGGTGAAATGGATCTATTGTGTTATCAAATGTTACACACTGATACACATGCAGATTAACACACACTGATACACACTCAGACTGACCCACAATGATACACACTGTGTAAAACTAGTAAAAAATTTGACTAAAACATACACACATCTACACACACACACCTTGGCGATAGCCTGGACCCAATCTTGCTGTGTCTCCTGTGTTTTAGCGCCAAACAAGAACACTCTGTCTGACTGTAGGTAGATCTCCACCATGAACACAGTCCTGAGAGAACAATGGGACAGGTTAGTCACATTCAGTATGTACCTGGTGCATGCAGGTGAAAAGGATATGAGACTGTAGCTTTAAATACTAACCAGCAAGGAGTCGAAATACTGGCACTATACATACACAAACACATTCTGTACATGACTGTGAATAATGCAAAACGAGACATGTACAGCAACACACACGTGTGTGAAAACACAGAGGCCTTAAATACAGTGTATTCAGAAAGTATTCACACCCCTGGAGTTTTCCACATTTTGTTATGTTACAGCCTGAATTTCAAATTGATTAAATTAAATTGGCCTACACACAATAAACCATAATGTCAAAGAGGTGAAATGTCTCAAGTCAATAAGTATTCAACCACTTTGTTTTGGCCTAAATAAGATGTTCGGGAGTAAAAATGTGCTTAACTTCTCTGGGAGCAGTGCATGAGGTGACCGTTTTGGAGAGCCTGGCGTGCCCAAAGTAAAATGCCTCCCATTTAGGCCCAGAAAATAGGATATGCATATATGTAGTACCATTGGATAGGAAACACTCTGAATTTTCCAAAACTGTTAACCATTTGTCTGTGAGTGAATCAGAATGCATATAACAGCCAAAACCCTGAGGAATCTCTGTCCTGGAAAAAGTGATTTTGACACATTGCTCATTTGGGAACCCCTCCCTATTGAAAATGACCATATATAGGCATATGAATGCAGTACACGTCGCTTCCTTATGATGTCAACAGCCTAGAGACGGTGTTTCCCTCCATTTTGGATGAATTTAGAGCAGAGAAAAACAGCAAACAACGAAGACCCCTCGTTCTGAGAAAAGTTCCCGTGGCGCGCGCACGAGAAGTCACGGAGTGTCTTTTGTAGCCTCGTTATTGATCAGTTTATATTCCGGCTGATTTATAATAGTAAATATACGTAAAAGTGTTCCTAAGGATACATTTAAAACTATGTTTGATTGTTCTTGGTTTATAGGTATAATTTGAACGAGTTCGCGCCGCGTTTCATGGACTAGTGGAGGCTGTCGTTTCTGATTATAACGCGCAAACCAAATGGAGGATTTATGGATAAAAGACGTTACTTTTTCTAACAAAAGAACCATGGATTGTCTTCATTGGACACTTAGGATGACCTCAGCAGAAGTTCTTCAACAGGTAATTGATTTGTTTTCGCTGTGAAATGTGTTATGTGTGTGCCATGATGGCTAATCGATACATGGCTATTGGAAAAATATGTGAGGTGCTAGCCTCAAACAATGAAATGTGCTGCTTTTGCCGTAAAGCCTTTTTGAAATCTGACAACGCTGTGATATTTCCAAGAAACATAGCTTTTGATGAGTATGGAACACTTGCATATTGGTGGATGTTTAATAATTCCATTTTGGGATTTTGAATTTGGCGCTTTAGATTTTCGCTGGTAGTGTCGGGACGAGCCCGCTAGCGACCCAGCAATCCCTGACTGGTTAACAAGTCACATAATACGTTGCACGGACTCACTCTGTGTGCAATAATAATGTTTAACATCATTTTTTTATGACTACCTCATCTCTGTACCCCACACATACAATTATCTGTAAGGTCCCTCAGTCGAGCAGTGAATTTCAAACACAGATTCAACCACAAAGACCAGGGAGGTTTTCCAATGCCTTGCATAGAATGGCACCTATTGGTAGATGGGTAAACATAAAAAAAAAAGTTATCAATTACACTTTGGATGGTGTATCAATACACCCACTCACTACAAAGATACAGACGTCCTTCCTAACTCAGTTGCCGGAGAGGAAGGAAACTGCTCAGGGATTTCACCACAAGGCCAACGGTGACTTTAAAACAGTTCAGAGTTTAATGGCTGTGACAGGAGAAAACGGAGGATGGATCAACAACACTGTAGTTACTCCACAATGCTAAGGGAAATGAGTGAAAACAAGGAAGTCTACAGAAGACAAATATTCCAAAACATGCATCCTGTTTGCAATAAGACACACAAAATGTGGCAAAGAAATTTACTTTATGTCCTGAATACAAAGTGAAATGTTTGAGGCAAATTCAACACAACACATCGCTGAGTAACACTTCCTATGTTCATGCATGATGGTGGCTGTATCATGTTATGGGTATGCTTGTCATCGGCAAGGACAAGGCAGTTTTTTTTAGAATAGTATAGAGTTAAGCACAGGCACCATCCTAGAGGAAACATCCTGCTTTCCAACAGACACCTTTTCCTACCAAGAAGACAACGAAATGTTCCTGAGTTTACTTATGTAAATTAGATATTTCTGTATTTAAATTTCAATATATTTGCTAAAATATATATATATAAAAATAAAAAATAACGGTTTCACTTTGTCATTATGGGGTATTGTGTGTAGATGGATGAGGAAAAAATCTATTTAATCCATTTTGATTTCAGGCAGTAACACAACAACATGTGGAAAACATCAAGGGATATGAATACTTTCTGAAGACACCGTATATATACCAACACCTTTACCCACGTATACACAAATACTTCAACACATACACACATTTAAACACACACAAAAGGTGCTAATACCTGCTGTTTAAGAGAGGAACAACCCTGCTGCCGGAAGCCAAAAGGCAGCTATTAATCTTTGTTTGTCCTTTTCCCTCATCTCTCTTTCACCGGCTCGCCTCTGTCTCCAAAAGCAGAGGAGGTCAGAGTATCACTTTCTTAATGGTTTCAACACAGAGGCAGGCGATCGCTAGAATTTTGGGGGGTTGGCGGGCGAGGGGTATAGCGCGGTGGTGCTTCTAAGGGGTTATAAGGGGTTATAAGGGGAACAGCAGAGCGTGTCTAAAGGAGCATGTCATGAGGGGTCCCGGTAGCGCTGAGGCGTGTCTCCACTCACGAGCGCCGGGGAAACATGGCGGGACACGGGTGTTTGTGTGACCCCACTGGACCCCTGACAAGTGTACAGGCGCTTGTTAGTGAGTCCCAGAGGACAAGAAGGCGAGGGGGAGAAAGAGAGAGAGAGAGAGAGAGAGAGAGAGAGAGAGTGAGAGAAAAAGAAAGGTAGAGAGAGAGAGATTTAAAAATAGAAGTTTAGGTTTGAAGAATATCTAACAAAAACATTTTGTGGTGTAGTCTTTAGACCCACAGAATCAAACTTCACCATCCAAAACTACTTCAACACCCACCCACTTCATCTAGCATACACACGATTCTCCCCCCATCAAAATCTATGTGCATATTTTTATATAATATTCTGAAAACGTGGGCTGGTAATACTCATCGGAGATCAGCGGACAAGGTAGAGGGGGCACAGTGATTTGCAGGTCTCATACCTGATGAAATTACCAAAGCAGTCTATATAATGTAAAATGACGCCCACATGGTTCTGTAGTGCAGAGCCATGCAGGGCGATGCAGAGTAAGGACAGTTGGGGAGAGTCTATTCTGCATACATTAATATGTATGAGCCATAGACAGACGGATGTCCCCTGTATAGCACGAAGGCTAATCTCTCGCAGAAAGATCTACAGTACCAGTCAAAAGTTTTAGAACACCTACTCATTCAAGGGTTTTCTTTATTTGTACTATTTTCTACATTATAGAATAATAGTGAAGATATCAAAACTATGAAATAACACATATGGAATCATGAAGTAACCAAAAAAGTGTTAAACAAACCAAAATATATTTATATTTGAGATATTTGAGATATTCTTCAAAGTAACCACCTTTGCACACTTGGCATTCTCTCAACCAGCTTCATGAGGTAGTCACCTGGAATGCATTTCAATTAACAGGTGTGCCTTGTTAAACGTTAATTTGTGGAATTTCTTTCCTTAATGCATTTGAGCCTATCAATTGTGTTGTGAGAAGGTAGGGGTGGTATACAGAAGGCCAAAGTCCATATTATGGCAAGAACAGCTCAAATAACAAATGGAAACAACAGTCCATCATTACTTTAAGATATGAAGATCAATCCGGAAAATTGAGAGTTACCTCTGCTGCAAAGGATACGTTCATTAGAGTTACCTGCACCTCAGGTTGCAGCCCAAATAAATGCTTCACAGTGTTCAAGTAACAGACACAACTCAACATCAACTGTTCTGTGTGGATCAGTCATCATGGTCGAAATGCTGCAAAGAAGCCACTACTAAAGGACACCGACAAGAAGATGAGACTTGCTTGGGTCAAAAAGCACGAGCAATGGACATTGGACCGGTGGAAATATGTCCTTTGGTCAGATGAGTACAAATGTGATATTTTTGGTTTTAACTGCTGTGTCTTTGTGAGACACAGAGTAGGTGAACGGATGATCTCCGCATGTGTGGTTCAAACCGTGAAGCATGGAGGTGTAATGGTGTGGGGGTGCTTTGTTGGTGACACTGTCAGTGATGTATTTAGAGTTCAAGGCACACTAAACCAGTATGGCTACCACAGCATTCTGCAGCGATACACCATCCCATCTGGTTTGCGCCTAGTGGGAATATCACTTGTTTTTCAACAGGACAATGACCCAACACATCTCCAGGCTGTGTAAGAACTATTTGATCAAGAAGGAGAGTGATGGAGTGCTGCATCAGATGACATGGCCTCCACAATCACCCGACCTCAACCCAATAGAGATGGTTTGGGATGAGTTGGACCACAGAGTAAAGGAAAAGCAGCCAACAAGTGCTCAGCATATGTGGGAACTCCTTCAAGAATTTTGGAAAAGCATTCCAGGTGAAGCTGGTTGAGAGAATGCCAAGAGTGTGCAAAGCTGTCATCAAGGCAAAGGGTGGTTACTTTGAAGAATCTAAAATATACTTTGATTTGTTTAACACTTTTTTGGTTACTACATGATTCCATATGTGTTATTTCATAGTTCTGACGTCTTCACTACTATTCTACAATGTAGAAAATTGTAAAAATAAAGAAAATCTCTTTGAATGAGAAGGTGTGTCCAAACTTTGGCTGGTACTGTAGGTAAGCATAATTGGTACTGTAGACTCTGTTGGGACTGAACGGGACACGTAGGATAAAGAACATGAGTAGTTACGGTGTTTTTCGTAAACTGTCCCTCGTTCTAGCATCTCTTCTCTTAACATGTATGGACCCAGAACATAATCAAGCAGCTGAACAATATACTGAAGACTTTAGCTCTGGGTTAACCAAGAGTACACTGAGGCATTCTGGGACTGTGGAGGTGCAGACCGTTTTTTTTATTTACATTTTTATTTAACCTTTATTTAACTAGGGCAAGTCCGTTAAGAACAAATTCTTATTTACAATGATGGCCTATGAACAGCGGGTTAACTGCCTTGTTCAGGGGCGGAACGACAGACTTTTTGGGCCAGTAACCGAAAAGGTAGACCGCTCAGCGTGTGGGGGGTTTCATCTATGATACTGATCTGTAGTCAATGTACAGTTGAAGTCGGAAGTTTACATACACCTTAGCCAAATCCATTTACACTCAGATTTTCACAATTCCTGACATTTAATCTTAGTAAAAAAATCCCTGTTTTAGGTCAGTTAGGATCACCACTTAATTTTAAGAATGTGAAACATCCGAATAATAGTAGAGAGAATTATTTATTTCCGCTTATATTTCTTTCATCACATTCCCAGTGGGTCAGAAGTTTACATAAACTGAATTAGTATTTTGTAGCGTTGCCTATAAATTGTTTAACTTGGGTCAAACGTTTCGGGTAGCTTTCCACAAGCTTCCCACAATAAGTTGGGTGCATTTTGGCCCATTCCTCCTGACAGAGCTGGTGTAGCTGAGTCAGGTTTGTAAGCCTCCTTGCTCACACATGCTTTTTCAGTTCTGCCCACAAATGTTCTGTTGGATTGAGGGCTTTGTGATGGCCAATCCAATACCTTGACTTTGTTGTCCTTAAGCCATTTTACCACAACTTTGGAAGTATGCTTGGGGTCATTGTCCATTTGGAAGACCCATTTGCAACCAAGCTTTAACTTCCTGACTGATGTATTGAAATGTTGCTTCAATATATCCACATAATTTTCCTGCCTCATGATGCCATCTATTTTGTGAAGTGCACCAGTCCCTCCTGCAGCAAACCACCCCAACAACATGATGCTGCCACCCCTGTGCTTCACGGTTGGCATGGTGTTCTTCGGCTTGCAAGCCTCCCCCTTTTTCCTCCAAACATAACGATGGTCATTATGGCCATACAGTTCTATTTTTGTTTCATCAAGTACAAAGTACGATCTTTGTCCCCATGTGCAGTTGCAAACCGTAGTCTGGCTTTTTTATGGTGGTTTTGGAGCAGTGGCTTCTTCCTTGCTGAGCGGCCTTTCAGGTTATGTCGATATAGGACTCGTTTTACTGTGGATATAGATACTTTTGTACCTGTTTCCTCCAGCATCTTCACAAGGTCCTTTGCTGTTGTTCTGGGATTGATTTGCACTTCCTTCCTGAGCGGTATGACGGCTGCGTGGTCCCATGGTGTTTATACTTGCGTAGGCCTTGAAATACATCCCCAGGCACACCTCCAATTGACTCAAATTATGTCAATTAGCTTATCAGAAGCTTCTACAGCCATGACAATTTTTTTCTGGAATTTTCCAAGCTGTTTAAAGGCACAATCAACTTAGTGTATGTAAACTTCTGACCCACTGGAATTGTGATACAGTGAATTATAAGTGAAATAATCTGTCTGTAAACAATTGTTGGAAAAATTACTTAAGTAAGTAGATATCCTAACAGACTTGCCAAAACTATAGTTTGTTAACAAGAAATTTGTGGAGTGGTTGAAAAACAGGTTTTAATGACTCCAACCTAAGTGTATGTAAACTTCTGACTTCAACTGTAGCTCTTAGTTACTCTCCCACTGAAGGATAGGGAGAGACATGGGGAGACAGAGAGGCTGGGGGAGAGATGAGGAGACAGAGGCTGGGGGACAGAGCTATAGATGAGGAGACAGAGACGCTGGGGGACAGGGAGAGAGATGAGGAGACACCATTTTACAATGATCGTGTCGCCGTCAAACAAAACACACAGAGAGACACACACACACACACACACAGAGAGACACACACACACACACACACAGAGACACACACACACACAAACAGAGAGAGACCCACACACACACACAGAGACCCACACACAGAGAGAGAGAGAGAGAGAGAGAGAGAGAGAGAGAGAGAGAGACACACACAAATACACTAACAACTACACACTCAAGTGCATAATGTAGGCCCCACACAAACACGACACCCCCGTCTACCCGCCACACAAACACTCCAATAATAAGCCGAAAAATTAACTAGGCTTGATTGTGTATCTGAAACCATTGCATGGGGCCAGAGTAGTGAGTACAGCCAGATGTCCATAATGAGAGCATAAATAACATGTACAAATCAAGACATTGTTCCCTCTCCATAACATCTGCTGGGGTATTAATGGACCCATTATTTGAGCCACACACACACAAGAAATGGACATATGCACACACACATTCAGCGCACGTACATGCACACACTCAGAAATTGCATAATGGTCCCCTCTTCAGAATGATTACTCATTGTTTGAAGGTTTGAAGCGAACAGATAAGACAAGCTATATTTTGCCTAAACTGCAGTCAGAGAATATATATACAGCTATTGTTCTTCTGTTCACACGTCTGTCTTAGTTTACGTCCCTCATAGTAAGTGATTTAGTCAGCTTATCAACTTTTTTTTTCGCAACTTTTAATTGATAGAGTGGCAAGTTCATTGCAAAGATTAATCGGTAAGCAAGACACTTGGTGGTTTTCTGCACTTTTAATCTAGTTTTGCTGATGTCAATACAATTCATAACATTATGAAATATGCAGTGAAGTTTTTTTATGTAAGGTCAAAGAGAGAGGGGGGGGGTGTCAAAGAGTGTGTGTGAGAGAAAGTGTGTGTGTGCGTGAACGCATGTGTGTGTGTGTTTCTATGTGTGTGTATGTGTGTGTGTGTGTGTGTGTGTGTGTGTGGGGGAGGTTCTGTGTGTGTTTGTGTGTGTGTGTGTGTCTATACCCAGCTCCAGTCATGGTCTCGGTGTTGTTGACGGCCAGACTGACCACCTCAGTGATGTTCACTCTGCCGGTGGCCATGGGGCTCCGTTCATTCTCATAATAGCTAAGGAAGCCCCCCTCCAGTGTACACCAGCGTCGCACCACGTCTGAAACACACACACACAGACGTGTTAGTTCACTAAAACCATGTGTAGCGGAGTTAAGAACCTACTGTGAACTCACTCCACAGCTATCTTCAAATGTAGACGGGGCTATTGAATTAGATATATTTTTCAATAGCTCAAACGGTTGGTACGTTGTCAAGGAGGGCGGCCAGGTGTGTTTTTTGCGAGCAGATGATCACTGGTTCGTGCCCAGTATGGGGACAGGGACAGTGGAGGAAGATATACAGTTAGCAGCACACTAACCTACGTTTCACATACAGTACAAAGACACACACATTTATTTAAATACGAACCCGCTCCAAGACAGTCCTAGCAAAATCTTCGCTTGAGAAATGCAGTACCAGTCAAAAGTTTGGACACACCTACTCATTCAAGGGTTTTTCTTTATTTTTACTATTTTCTACATTGTAGAATAATAGTGAAGACATCAACACTATGAAATAACTGTATGGAATCACGTACTCACCAAAAAAAGTGTTGATGCAACCAGCTCCACCTGGAACGTTTTTTATAAACATTCCAGGTGAATCTCAAATATAAAATATATTTGTATTTGTTTAACACGTTTGGTTACTACATAAGTCCATATGTGTTATTTCATCATTTTTGTCTTCAGAATTATTTTACAATGTAGAAAATAGTAACTTTTGATAAACAGTAACTTGGTAAACAGTAAAATAGTAACTTTTCCAAACTTTTGACTGGTATTGTATATATACAGTACATTCGAAAAGTATTCAGACCCCTTCTCCACATTTTGTTATGTTACAGCCTTATTCATCAATCTACACAAAATACTCCATAACGACAAAAAGAAAACAGGTTTTCTGAAATTTTTGCAAATGTATTAAAATAAAAAAACAGAACCTTATTTAAAAAAGTAACTAGATCCTTTGCTATGATACTCAAAATTGAGCACAGGTGCATCTTGTTTCCATTGATCATCCTTGAGATGTTTCTACAACTTGATTGGAGTCCACCTGTGGTAAATTCAATTGATTGGACATGAATTGGAAAGGCACACACCTGTCTATATAAGGTCCCACAGTTGACAGTGCATTTCAGAGCAAAAAACAAGCCATGAGGTCAAAGGAATTGTCCGTAGAGCTCAGAGACAGGATTGTGTCAAGGCACAGATCTGGGGAAGGGTATCGAAACTATTCTACATCTTTGAATGTACATCTTTGTCCCCAAGAACACAGTGGCCTCCATCATTCTTAAATGGTAGAAGTTTGGAACCACCTAGACTCTTCCTAGAGATTGCCGCCCAGCCAAACTGAGCAATTGGGAGAGAAGGGCCTTGGACAGGGAGGTAACCAAGAACCTGATGGTCACTCTGACAGAGCTATAGAGTTCCTCTGTGGAGATGGGGGAACCTTCCAGAAGGACAACCATCTCTGCAGCACCAATCAGGCATTTATGGTAGAGTGTCCAGACGGATGCCACTCCTCAATAAAAGTCACTTAAAAATACTTTTAGACCACGAGAAACAAGACTGTTTTGATGAAACCAAGATTGAATAATTTGGCCTGAATGGCAAGCGCCACACCTGGAAGAAACCTGGCACCATCCTTACGGTGAAGCATGGTGGTGGCAGCATCATGCTTCGGTGATATTTTTCAGCGGCAGGGACTGGGAGACTAGTCAGGATCGAGGGAAAGATGAACAGAGCAAAGTAGAGAGATATTGATGAAAATCTGTTCCAGAGCGCTCAGGACCTCAGACTGGAGTGAAGATTCACCTTCCAACAGGACAACAAACATAAGCACACAGCCAAGACAATGCAGGTGTGGCTTCGGGACAAGTCTCTGAGTTACCTTGAGATGCCCAGCAATAGCCCGGAAAGAGAAACCGATCGAACATCTCTGGAGAGACCTGAAAAAAGCTATGCAGCGACACTCCCCATCCAACCTGAAGGAGCCTGCCAGGATCTGCAGAGAAGAATGGGAGAAACTCTCCAAATAGAGGTGTGCCAAGCTTGTAGCATCATACCCAATAAGACTCAAAGCTGTAATCACTGCCAAAGATTATTTAACAAAGCACTGAGTAAAGGGTCTGAATACTTATGTAAATGTGATATTTAAGTTTTAAAAAAAATTGATATTAGCAAAAATGTCTAAAAACCTGTTTTTGTTTTTTCATTATGGGGTATTGTGTGTAGATTGATGAGGTGGAAAAATGATTTAATCAATGTTAGAATAAGGCTGTAATATAACAAAATGTGGAAAAAGTCAAGGGGTCTGAATACTTTCCGAATGCATTTTATTTATATAACAGAATGTTATTTGTTAGCTAGCTGGCTAAGGCTATTTAACACAGTAACACTTTCAAGTCAAGGTAAGCTTTTCAGTTTTATAAATGTATTGCCAATGGGGCCCGCCGTACACTGTACTGAGTGATTGTACACATGAATTGGATTGTGGGTTCAAGATCTTAACTAACATTAGTATACTGACAATGATGTAGTGGTTAGTGGTTAGTTATGGTATGACGGTTTGGCTTGGATAGGTTTTTGCGCCTGGTCACAGACAGTTGATGTGTTGTGCACTGCACAACTGAAGGGAAAAGGTAAGAGGAGGAGAGCGGGTAGATGCAAGAAGGAATTATACAATGAGCAAACTGATGATGCTGTATGTGGGCTGCTATGAAAGCGAACTGTGGGTGATCAGGGGTGCATTCATTCCGCCGATTATGTCGCAAAACGTTTCTGAAACGGAAGCAAATGGAGCGAAACGTGGAGGGACTTACCTGAATTTGTCCAATATAAACTTGTTCAAGTTGCCAAACGGAACGTTAGATGCAGGCAAGAGTGTACAAGGCGGTACTGAATGTGTCACTGTCTGTCCCTTTGATAACTCCAATGTGTCTCTCGACCTGTGCACCTACATTAAAAACTTGAATTTGTTGAGTAGGTTGGAACAACCTCATGAAGGGTACAGGGCAAATTTGAGTGTCATGTAGTAGCCTAAACCTGTTGATGTTACATTGAGCTGGGTGAATGGAATATGAATAACAGTCATCCAGTATGCTGTACTAGAAATAAGACCATGCACATAAAAACAAAAAATGGTCCTCCTTAATCTTAAACTGACACACACTTACACCCAGTATACTAACAATAGTAAATACATCTAAGCTCCCTGCAGGTTTCTATCAACAGAGCCAAAGTTGATCTCTGGAAAGTTGGAAGGAACAAATGTATTTCATGATTGTGAGGATTTACTTAACAAGCATGAAGTGCATGAAAACATTTTGGATTTCAAAGTCACTGTCGCCATCTGCTTTTTTTTGTTTCTGCCACCAACAGACATGCACACGCAAACATGCAAACACACACACACACCATGGTTTTCAACTCCAAAAGTTTAGACTCTTATTCATCTCATGAATATGCTAATTATTGATTCCTTTGTCAAACAGTGTGTGACGAGTCAGATATTTTTCTAATAGACAACATGAAAAAGACAGGAGAAAAGGTTCTCTCCCTCTTCCGGATTCTCTCTTTCATCTCTCCATCCCTCTCTTCCACCAAACCGTGATTCTTCCGATGGCATTGAGGAGTACATCACATCAGGCACTGGCTTTATCAATCAGTGCATCGAGGACGTCGTCCCCACAGTGACTGTACGTACATACCCCAACCAGAAGCCATGGATTACAGGCAACATTCACACTGAGCTAAAGGGTAGAGCTGCTGCTTTCAAGGTGCAGGATTCTAACCCGGAAGCATATAAGAAATCCTGCTATGCCCTCCGATGAACCATCAAACAGGCAAAGCGCCAATACAGGACTAAGATTAAATCGTACTACACCGGCTCTGATACGCGTCTTATGTGGCAGGGCTTGCAAACTATTACAGACTACAAAGGGAAGCACAGCCGCGAGCTGCCCAGTGACACGAGCCTACCAGACGAGCTAAATCACTTCTATGCTCGCTTCGAGGCAAGCAACACTGAGGCATGCATGAGAGCATCAGCTCTTCAGGACGACTGTGTGATCACGCTCTGTAGCCAACGTGAGTTAGACCTTAAAACAGGTCAACATTCACAAGGCTGCAGGGCCAGACGGATTACCAGGACTTGTGCTCCGGGCATGTGCTAACCAACTGGCAGGTGTCTTCACTGACATTTTCAACATGTCCCTGATTGAGTCTGTAATACCAACATGTTTCCCAGCAGACCACCATAGTCCCTGTGCCCAAGAACACTAAGGCAACCTGCCTAAATGACGACAGACCCGTAGCACTCACGTCCGTAGCCATGAGGTGCTTAGAAAGGCTGGTAATGGCTCACATTAACACGTTCATCATAGAAATCCTAGACCCACTCCAATTTGCATACCGCCCAAACAGATCCACAGATGATGCAATCTCTATTGCACTCCACACTGCCCTTTCCCACCTGGACAAAAGGAACACCTATGTGAGAATGCTATTCATTGACTACAGCTCAGCGTTCAACACCATAGTGCCCTCAAATCTCATCACTAAGCTAAGGATCCTGGGACTAAACACCTCCCTCTGCAACTGGATCCTGGACTTCCTGACGGGAAGCCCCCAGGTGGTGAGCGTAGGTAGCAACACATCTGCCACGCTGATCCTCAACACTGGAGCCCCTCAGGGGTGCGTGCTCAGTCCCCTTCTGTACTTCCTGTTCACCCACGACTGCGTGGCCAGGCACGACTCCTTGGAGTTCTCATCACCAACAAACTAGAATGGTCCAAACACACCAAGACAGTCGTGAAGAGGGCACGACAAAGCCTATTCCCCATCAGGAAACTAAAAAGATTTGGCATGGGTCCTCAGATCCTCAAAATGTTCTACAGCTGAAACATCGACAGCATCCTGACTGGTTGTATCACTGCCTGGTAATGCGTACTGCCCAGAACATCACTGGGGCTAAGCTGCCTGCCATCCAGGACCTCTACACCAGGCGGTGTCAGAGGAAGGCCCTGAAAATTTTCAAAGACCTCAGCCCCCCATTCATAGATTGTTCTCTCTACTACCTCATGGCAAGTGGTACTGGAGCGCCAAGTCTAGGACCAAAAGGCTTCTCAACAGTTTGTACCCCCAAGCCATAAGACTCCTGAACAGGTAATCAAATGGCTACCCAAATGGCTACCCCGAACCCCTCTTGTACGCTGCTGCTACTCTCTGTTTATCATATATGCATAGTCACTTGAACCATATCTACATGTACATACTACCTAAATTGGCCCGACTAACCGGTGCCTGTATATAGCCTCGCAACTGTTATAGCCTCTCTACTGTATATAGCCTCTCTACTGTATATAGCCTCTCTACTGTATATAGCCTCGCTACTGTATATAGCCTCGCTACTGTATATAGCCTCTCTACTGTATATAGCCTCGCTACTGTATGTAGCCTCTCTACTGTATATAGCCTCTCTACTGTATATAGCCTCGCTACTGTATGTAGCCTCTCTACTGTATGTAGCCTCTCTACTGTATATAGCCTCTCTACTGTATATAGCCTCGCTACTGTATATAGCCCCTCTACTGTATATAGCCTCGCAACTGTTATTCTTCACAGTCTTTTTACTGTTGTTTTTATTCCTTTACCTATCTCCTGTTCACCTAATACCTATTTTTTACTTAAAAATTGCACTGTTGGTTAAGTAAGCATTTCACTGTAAGGTCTACACCTGTTGTATTCGGCGCACCTGACAAATACACTTTGACTTGAAACACTTTCCTGCTTGACTTTTACACTACAAATGTTCATTCCAATAGTAAATTGTTGTCTGAGTGAGAGACACTGTGGACAACATTCCACTAATAACTTACCAAAGTGTTGTCATGTTTCCAGAGATGACATTTCAGAAAATGCTAGGTATGTGACCCCATTCTCCATCCTTGTTTCTCACCACTACCATAACACTCTGAAGTGAATTCCCACTTATTGTCACCCCCCACCCCCCCACCCCCCCACGCACGTAGTTGCCGTGGTGACAGCTGGTATTTAAAGTCATTACCAATTCTATCTACCTGCGACAACTGCTTCCATTGTCTTGACGATATTATCGGACACACCAAAATGCCATGTCTATCACTCCACCGGATGAATATTTCTTTTGTTTTTCTTGTTGTTTGGTGTTTCTTTCCTGTCGTTTCCTTCCCTATGGTTTTTTAAATTCAGGCTACAACAGTCTTCTTCTGGACCTGGGGATGATAGCTCATGTACACCTCAGCCATGTAAACTGCTATATAAGAGGGTTTTCCATACAGAGAGAAAGCATACTTGAATGAAAATGCAGTCTAGTTGATTTTGGTCACAAATTGTGAAACCTTGTTTTGTTGGTCTGCCTGAATCCTAAGAGGCAGTTTTGTGAGAAGAATGCTGTTTCTGAACCTGGAAACACGGATGCAGATATTAATTAATTTCATATAAATAAGGTCTTTAATCATTAGGTATTAGAGTGGGCATGTGAACAGTCATATGGCATGAAATTGTATGATAATATCGGTTAGAAGACTAATGACACACCCGGGTGCATGTAGGGTGTGAAACACTTATTATTCGTTTAAACAGAAAGATGAAACATATTGGGACTTTTTAAAGAGTTTAAATCTCCTGTATCACGAACCCGTGTGACCTCTATCGCTGACAGTCAACAGAATTCCATTATCCTCAATGGGGAAATAAAACCCATCCAGTCTCCATCCCATGGAAAGGTGCGTTGGGAAAACCCTAGCGGGAATCTAGGACTGTAATGACGGCCACAGAGGAACGCTACGGACAGACCTGAAAAATGAATGAGAAGACATCAGGGAAGGATGGTTTTTCCACAGAATCATCCCATTACTGGTCTTCATCATCCCATTACTAGTTTATGGCCTTCAAATAGAGGGGGGAGAGAGAGAGAGAGAGAGAGAGAGAGAGAGAGAGAGAGAGAGAGAGAGAGAGAGAGAGAGAGAGAGAGAGAGAGAGAGAGAGAGAGGTTAAGAAGGGGAGAGGAGAGTATGGGATAAGACAGACAGAGAGAAGGGTAAAGGAAAGAGAGAGAGAGAGAGGAATGGGGGCGAGGCTTTGCTTTGACGCACGCAGGGGGAAATCTACCGGGGGCTTGAACTGCAGCTGAACGAGGGATGGTAAGAAACAGAGAGAGGAAAAAAATAGGCAGAATTTGCCCTTTTCGTATAGGGCTTTCTGACAGGAACTGACATCACCCAAACCCACTGCCACCCTCACCACTGTCGGCATTCACCAAAGTGAATATCTGTGTGCTTCTCTCTCTCTCTGTTTCCACCAGCAGGCTCCACGTCAACAGTTAACGGGTGGCGCGGCACTACTCTAACCCCTGCACAGTGCTAGCATGGTAGAGGGAACAATACCAAGCTGATTTACAATCAGGCAGCTGCGTCCCGTCTCCAGCTGTTCTCCTCCCCATGCACACACACGATGAGCCCCGCAGCGTTGTCGAGCGCCATGGGGGGTCACTACCAACCTCCAGAGAGAGTGTAGCTAGGGAAAACTAGGGCGGCGACTAAAAGAAAACCGCCTCCGCCCGACGTCTACAAATTAGCTAACGTTCCAGACGAGTTCCTTGCTCCCCCACATTACCGGTTTTCAGACAAATGAGGATGGGACGGGACCACATATCCGCAATTTAGAGTCCCTGGTTTCTTCTTTTGTCAAATGTTCTGAAAGTGTTCAACATAGGGATATTGATTGTGCTAATGAAGTCATCAACGGACCAATTAAGTAATTAATTAGACAATACCTGAACAGAGGGACTAGGAAGAGTTTTGAAGAAAGGGAAACGACCTACATAAATTCATAAACTCCTATTAATTAGCACCTTTGTAAAAACAAAAAAGTTGGAACATCCTATACAATCTGATCACTCTTTTGTTGCTGAGAAGTTTCCTGCACAGCAGGAAATGGAAACGTGAAGTGCATGAGGTTTAAAAAGGCTTCTAAAATTCTTTTCCATTTTAAAATGTCCATTAGAAATAACCCACATAATGCTGCAGGATTCTTTTCCTACTGTCGCAAACTGGCTCAAATTAAGATCCTACATCTGTATGTAGGTTTACAAATGTGTGCATTTCGTCATGTTAAAACACACCATTTAGTCTGCCACAAGATGCACAACCAACGTATAATCAACGTTGCAAAAAAAAAAAAGTTATCCACACTCAAAGAGCAAACTACACACTCCTCCAATGAGTCATAATCTTTCCTCCCCTCCTCCCTCGCTCCTTCCCCGGCATCCTCCCTCTCTCTGTATCCTCCCTCTATCCCCCTCTCTTTCCACCATCAGACTAAAACATCTTGCGATGAAGACATCTGCTAGACAGCATGTCAGTTGGGCTGAACATGGAAATAGCTCAATAGTAAGGGTCTGAACGATCTGTCTGCGTTGGTAGAGAACATGCTGGAATCACTCTTCATTGCATTAACAGAGCAGAGGAGACCAAGAAGATGACACTATCCACCCACAGTTAAGGTCAGATCAACAGGCCTAGGATACATCCGGAATGGCACCCTAAACACTATATAGTGCACTACTTTTGACCAGGGCCCATACCATTACATAGGGACTAGGGAACCATTTTGGATGCAGACCTAGATGTTTTTAGCCGTGGAACAATGTGATGAAGGGATTAGGGAAATGGTCTATGACCCTCACAGATTTTTGAGTAGGCAAGCTGATTTTATAAAATTATTTGGGACAGAAATAAATGTAAGTAATGAAATTACTAATTAAAAAGTCATTTTGATTTTTGTTTTAAAGTAGCCTAAACTTCAATAGTGTAAACTGAACAACGGCTTCAACCTTCATAATATCTAAGAACAAAGACAAAGTTTCACTATGTAAATCTGAGCCCGGAATGTTTTTAAAAGTCCCTTTGAATGGAAAATACATTTTAAATCGGAGGAAAAAAGATGATGATAATAACTAAAAAAAAAAATCTGGATCTCTCAAGTCAAGTACAAAATAGACATTTGTAATTCACAGGAGAGACATTTAAAAATATATACAGTACCAGTCAAAGGTTTGGACACAACTACTCATTCAAGTTTTTTTTTTTTTTTACCATTTTCTACATTGTAGAATAATAGTGAAGACATCAACACTATGAAATAACACATGTGGAATCATGAAGTGACTAAAAGTGTTAAAGAAATCAAAATATATTTGAGATTCTTCAAAGTAGCAACCCTTTGCCTTGATGGCAGCTTTGCACAATCTTGGCATTCTCTTAACCAGCTTCACCTGGAATGCTTTTCCAACAGTCTTGAATAAGTTCCCACATATACTAAGCACTTGTTTGCTGCTTTTCCTTCACTGTGCAGTCACAATTGGGGTTGGGTGATTGTGGAGGCCATGTCATCTGATGCAGCACTCCATCACTCTCCTTTTTGGTCAATTATCCCGTAAACAGCCTAGAGGTGTGTGTTAGGTCATTGTCCTGTAGAAAAACAAATAATAGTCCCACTAAGCACAAACCAGATGGGAATGCTGTGGTAGCCATGCTGTTTTAGTGTGCCATCACACCTCCACACTTCACGATGGGAAATACACATGTGGAGATCATCCGTTCACATACTCTGCGTCTCACACGGCAGTTAAAACCAAAAATCTAAAATTTGGACTCATCAGACCAAAGGACAGATTTCCACCGGTCTAATGTCCATTGCTCTTGTTTCTTGCCCCAAGCAAGTATCTTCTTCTTATTGGTATTCTTTAGTAGTGGTTTCTTTGCAGCAAACCGACCACAAAGGCCTAATTCACGCAGTCTCCTCTGAACAGTTGATGTTGAGATGTGTCTGTTACTTGAACTCTGTGAAGCATTTATTTGGGCTGCTATTTCTGAGGTGCAGTTCATTCTAATTAACTTACCCTCTGCAGCAGAGGTAACTCTGGGTCTTCCTTTCCTGTGGCGGTCCTCATGAGAGCCAGTTTCATCAAAGCTTTATGGTTTTTGCGACTGCAATTTTCCGTATTGACTGACATTCATGTCTTAAAGTAATGATGAACTGTTGTTTCTCTTTGCTTATTTGAGCTGTTCTTGCCAAATATGGACTTGGTCTTTTACCAAATAGGGCTATCTTCTGTATAACACCCCTACCTTGTCACAACACAACTGATTGTCTCAAACGCATTGAGGAAAGAAATTCCACAAATTAACTTTTAACAAGGCACACCTTTTAATTGAAATACATTCCAGGTGACTACCCCATGAAGCTGGTTGAGAGAATGCCAAGAGTGTGCAAAGCTGTCATCCAGGCAAAGGCTGGCTACTTTGAAGAATCTCACATATAAAATATATATTTTTTAACACTTTTTGGTTACTACGTGATTCCATATGTGTTATTTCATAGTTTTGATGTCTTCACTGTTATTCTACAATGTAGAAAATAGTAAAAAATAAACCAAAACCCTGGAATAAGTATGTCAGTCCAAACTTTTGACTGGTACTGAATATTTACATATATATATATATTTTTTATGATACAAAAAATTGACATAGTGACACAAGGAATAAATATTGAATAAGAAATAATAAACATAACAAGTAAAAATAATATGGCTAAATACAGGGAGTAGTAAATAACATGGCT
The DNA here is from genome assembly GCA_030435695.1 of Brachymystax lenok tsinlingensis. Classification (NCBI taxonomy): domain Eukaryota; kingdom Metazoa; phylum Chordata; class Actinopteri; order Salmoniformes; family Salmonidae; genus Brachymystax; species Brachymystax lenok. The sequence goes on from CM059798.1 coordinate 21,472,770, forward strand.
TTATACAGGGAGTAGAAAATAACATGGCTATATACAGGGGGTAGAAAATAACATGGCTATATACAGGGAGTAGAAAATAACATGGCTATATACAGGGAGTAGAAAATAACATGGCTATATACAGGGAGTAGAAAATAACATGGCTATATACAGGGGGTAGAAAATAACATGGCTATATACAGGGAGTAGTAAATAACATGGCTATATACAGGGAGTAGAAAATAACATGGCTATATACAGGGATTAGAAAATAACATGGCTATATACAGGGGGTAGAAAATAACATGGCTATATACAGGAGTAGTAAATAACATGGCTTTATACAGGAGTAGAAAATAACATGGCTATATACAGGGGGTAGAAAATAACATGGCTATATACAGGAGTAGAAAATAACATGGCTATATACAGGGAGTAGAAAATAACATGGCTATATACAGGGAGTAGTAAATAACATGGCTATATACAGGGAGTAGAAAATAACATGGCTATATACAGGGATTAGAAAATAACATGGCTATATACAGGGGGTAGAAAATAACATGGCTATATACAGGGAGTAGAAAATAACATGGCTATATACAGGGGGTAGAAAATAACATGGCTATATACAGGGAGTAGTAAATAACATGGCTATATACAGGGATTAGAAAATAACATGGCTATATACAGGGGGTAGAAAATAACATGGCTATATACAGGGAGTAGTAAATAACATGGCTATATACAGGGAGTATAAATAACATGGCTATATACAGGGAGTATAAATAACATGGCTATATACAGGGAGTAGTAAATAACATGGCTATATACAGGGAGTAGAAAATAACATGGCTATATACAGGGGGTAGAAAATAACATGGCTATATACAGGGAGTAGTAAATAACATGGCTATATACAGGGAGTAGAAAATAACATGGCTATATACAGGGAGTAGTAAATAACATGGCTATATACAGGGAGTAGAAAATAACATGGCTATATACAGGGAGTAGAAAATAACATGGCTATATACAGGGAGTAGAAAATAACATGGCTATATACAGGGAGTAGAAAATAACATGGCTATATACAGGGAGTACCAGTACCGAGTCAATGTGAAGGGGTACAAGGTAATTGAGGTATGGGTAAAGTAACTAGGCAACAAGATAGATAGTAGACCGTAGCAGCAGCATATGTGGTGAGTGTGAAAGTGTGTTTGTGTGTGTGTGTGTGTGGCATCAGTATGCATGTGTGTGCATTGTGTGTGAGTGTGTGTGTGTGTGTTATGTGTCAGTATGTGTGAGTCTGTGGGTAGGGTCCAGTGTGTATGTGCATAGAGTCAGTGAAAAACAGGGTCAATGCATGTATTCCCGGTAGCCATTTGATTAGCTATTTAGCAGTCTTGTTTAGAAGTCTTATGGTGTGGGGGTAGAAGCTGTTCAGGGTCTTGATGGTTCCAGACTTGGTACGTTGGTATTGCTTGCCATGTCATGGCAGAGAGAACAGTCTGTGCTCTCTGATACACTGTGGCAGACAGTAGAGAGAAGAGCTCTCTGATACACTGTGGCAGACAGTAGAGAGAAGAGCTCTCTGATACACTGTGGCAGACAGTAGAGAGAAGAGCTCTCTGATACACTGTGGCAGACAGTAGAGAGAAGAGCTCTCTGATACACTGTGGCAGACAGCAGAGTAGAAAGAAGCACTCAAGAGGAAAATACAAACTAATCAGAAATTAGAGGTGTCATTTACATTCTGCCACTCACACTTTCAGGCAGTTACTTCCTCTGTTCTTCCCTCCCTTCGTCCTCCCTCCCTCCCTCCTTCCCACACTACCTCCCTCCTCCCACCGTGACTACCTGGCTGGGAGTAGAGGAGGCGTAGTCATTCACCCAGCTACTCACGGTAAGACTGTAACGCTCCAGGGGACTGGGTTTCCTGTCTACCCCTACACTGATCCAATCACAACAAGGATGAAGGTTGTTGTGTTCACAATTTCATTTAACACTAAGTAGTTACCTGTATTTTGTTGCTCCCAGCCTACAGACAGAAACTAAAACAGGAAACGCCCGTTCTCAGGTCTGTTCAACCATGGTCCGACCAATCTGATTCCACGCTGCAAGATTGCTTCGAGCACGTAGACTGGGATATGTTCCGGACAGCATCAGACAACAACATTGATGTATACGCTGATTCGGTGAGCGAGTTTATTAGCAAGTGCATCAGTGATGTTGTACCCATAGCAACTATTAAAACCTTCCCAACCAGAAACCGTGGATTGATGGCAGCATTCGCGCAAAACTGAAATCGCGAACCACTGCTTTTAACCAGGGTAAGGCGACCGGAAACATGACTGAATACAAACAGTGTAGCTATTCCCTCCGCAAGGCAATCAAACAAGCTAAGCATCAATATAGAGACAAAGTAGAGTCACAATTCAACGGCTCAGACACGAGACGAATGTGGCAGGGTCTACAGTCAATCACGGACTACAAAAAGAAAACCAGCCCCGTCGCGGACCACAATGTCCTGCTCCCAGACAAACTAAACAACTTCTTTGCTCGCTTTGAGGACAATACAGTGCCACCGACACGGCCCACTACCAAAACCTGCAGGCTCACCTTCACCGCAGCCAACGTGAGTAAAACATTTAAGCGTGTTAACCCTTCCCAGATGGCATCCCTGGCCGTATCCTCAGAGCATGCGCAGACCAACTGGCTGGTGTGTTTATGGACATATTTAATCAATCCTTATCCCAGTCTGCTGTTCCCACATGCTTCAAGAGGGCCACCATTGTTCCTGTTCCCAAGAAATCTAAGGTATCTGAGCTAAATGACGATCGCCCCGTAGCACTCACTTCCGTCATCATGAAGTGCTTTGAGAGACTAGTCAAGGATCATATCACCTCCATCCTACCAGACACCCTAGACCCACTCCAATTTGCTTACCATCCCAATAGTTCCACAGACGACGCAATCACAATCATACTGCACACTGCCCTAACCCATCTGGAAAAGAGGAATACCTATGTAAGAATGCTGTTCATCGACTACAGCTCAGCATTTAACACCATAGTACCCTCCAAACTCATCATTAAGCTCGAGACCCTAGGTCTCGACCCAGCCCTGTGCAACTGGGTCCTGGACTTCCTGACGGGACGGCCCCAGGTGGTGAGGGTAGGAAACAACACCTCCACCCCGCTGATCCTCAACACTGGGGTCCCACAAGGGTGCGTTTTCAGCCCTCTCCTGTACTCCCTGTTCACCCATGACTGCGTGGCCAAGCACGCCTCCAACTCAATCATCAAGTTTGCTGACGACACTACAGTGGTAGGCTTGATTACCAACAACGACGAGACGGCCTACAGGGAGGAGGGCCCTCGGAGTGTGGTGTCAGGAAAATAACCTCTCACTCAACGTCAACAAAACTAAGGAGATGATCGTGGACTTCAGGAAACAGCAGAGGGAGCACCCCCCTATCCACATCGACGGGACAGTAGTGGAGAAGGTGGAAAGTTTTAAGTTCCTCAGCGAACACATCACGGACAAACTGAAATGGTCCACCCACACAGAGAGCATGGTGAAAAAGGCGCAACAGCGCCTCTTCAACCTCAGGAGGCTGAAGAAATTTGTCTTGTCACCAAAAACACTCACAAACTTCTACAGATGCACAATCGAGAGCATCCTGTCGGGCTGTATCATCGCCTGGTACGGAAACTGCTCCGCCGACAACCGTAAGACTCTCCAGAGGGTAGTGAGGAGTGCACAACACATCACCGAGTGTAAACTACCTGCCCTCCAGGACACCTACACCACCCGATGTCACAGGAAGGCCAAAAAGATTATCGAGGACAACAACCACCCGAGCCACTTCCTGTTCACCCCGCTATCATCCAGAAGGGGAGGTCAGTACAGGTGCATCAAAGCTGGGACAGAGAGACTGAAAAACAGCTTCTATCTCAAGGCCATCAGACTGTTAAACAGCCACCACTAACATTGAGTGGCTGCTGCCAACATACTGAGTTAAATCTCTAGCCACTTAAATAATAGAAAATTGTATGTAACAAATGTATCACTAGCCACTTTAACCAATTTTGTATATAATGTTTACATGTCCGACATTACTCATATCAAATGTATACACTGTACTTTATACCATCTACTGAATCTTGCCTATGCCGTTTGGCCATCGACTCAAATCTCTAGCTACTTTAATAATTAAAAAGTGGATGTAAAAAATGTATCACTAGCCACTTTAAACGATGCCATTTATATAATGTTTACATATTCTACACTACTCATCTCACATGTATATACTGTACTATATACCATCGACTGCATCTTGCCTATGCCGGTCAGCCTTTACACTGTGTGTATAATTTAGTTGTTGTGAAATTGTTAGATTACTTGTTAGATACTACTGCATGGTCGGAACTAGAAGCACAAGCACTTCGCTACACTCGCATTAACATCTGCTAACCATGTGTATGTGACAAATAAAACTTGATTTGATTTGTAAACAACTTGGGATTCATGGCATATTGTGTCTCAATATATTCTATTTTCTATAGCGTGACTACTGCCACTGGAACATTGGACTATAAAACATTGCATTTCCATCAACAAAGACCAGCTCCAAAGTATGTCTCTGGTAAAACCCAAACACATTTCCCCCAAATGTATTTCCGACCCCCATCTGCTCAATATAGCTCAGATCAACGAGAGGGAGGTAAAGAGGCTGCCTATTGGAGTCGATGTCTCGGTGAGAGGAGAAGAAACCTAAAGTCGTTCCCATCGCTACTCACTGTGCATTTATTAAACCACCATCGTTGCCTTACGCATAATTAAGAGCTGTGGTGTATCTATAAACCATCAAGCTGTGGGTGAGTGAGTGACTGAGTGGGTGAGTGAGTGAGTGAGTGGGTGAGTATCTATTAGACCATTAAACCATAAACTTAAGAAACTCTAAAGACATGACATGACAGCAGTCAAATTACACGTGACCGTTTAGTCATGGAAATTAGGCTGGTGGTCATTAGTAGCCTACCAAACTTTCTAACTGCCTGGTACTCAGCACTCCATTGTCCCTCTAATCACTCTGACATCAATGCAAATGTGTTGGAAAATCTAATCAAACACTTCCTGAGAGCCCATGAGCTGATGTTGCGCAACATTTCTTTAGGCTATGCAATTGTGTGAGAAAACAGAGTGATGGTCACTAATAAAAAGAGGAGGATCCCATCAGCCTTCTACAGGTCAGGCCTGCTATATTTATTTCTCAACTTTCCTAATATAAGTTTCTCTTTACAACAGGAGTATAGCCTACCTGGCTGGCATGAAAATGAAACTCAGGAAAAACGTCCTCCATTAGCTATTTAAGTGCATAGATGAGATGTATTTTCCCCCCTTGTCCCTGTTTTGAGACAGGCGCATGATAATGATCCATTCTAAATCAAAACACATTTCACATATATATAATTTAGTATATGTAAAGACAAGATTAAATCAAGAATAGTTTGATGGGTGACAATATTAGCCTATTAGCAAGAACCAACGCATGCCTTTTTTTAGCGCCATTTTCAAATCATAGTCGCACACCTCATGTAGCCTAGCCCATAGGTCTATATGGTTTGCTTTGTATCACAAATAAAGTGGCCAAATAACTTAAAATTCAAATTAAGCACATTAATCCGTTTTACAAGGGTGTCGAGCCTAACTGTCACACAGTACATACGCAGCGCTAGAGTTTTAAAGTTTGGGGGAAATAATTTTGACCATAAATAATGCACCTGTATAATAAAAGCAATACAAGCATAATCACATTTGTTTTGAGAATGGTGTTTTCCCACTAATGGATCATTCACGTTTAGGCCTACTGCCGTGTGACATTGCTGCGCTTATAATGTGAAGTAATAGACTCAAAGTTTATCAGCATTTTAAGCAAAATGTTCTGATCTGCTGCATCAGCCTCATTGCTTATTTTTTATTTTTGCTAGTGGTTGTATTAATTTGGGATCTATTGCATCCCACAACTGTCCCAGACTATTGTCATGACGTTGCCCTGTTGGTGACGTTTATGACACCCATAAATACCTTTCCCCCTTTTCTCTCTGCACTCTACAGAATGGACTCTTGGAAAGCCATTTGTTAACCTAGAGAGAGTGGAATTGTTGTGCAATTTAAAGGTTTAAATATGAAACTATTTGTGAAAAGATTGCATATAATTTTAGGTTCTAAATGAGAGAATTGTATTCATAAGTGAACTATACTCACTCAGTGGCCCCGCCCAAGTGAACAGACATTGGTTGAGAACCATAAAACCCCCCTTCTCTACCCCACTACAAAGGCCTGTTGACGAAAGTAAACCTGGAGTTCCCGACGACGTGAGGACTGGTGTCTATATGTTTAAAAGGGCTCATTTCAACTTGGAGGTGACGATCACCATGCTGGAAGGATGAAATTTGACTACACCAGCCAGAATATAGCACACGCTGAGTATGGCAACTTGAACTTTTATTCACTAAAGAAGTGATACATCCTAGACGTCGAGTTATCAGCAGCAGCTGAAAACGTGTGTGGCTAAGGAAAGGACGGACAATCTCTTCAGAGCGACAGGGTACTACAACGTATCCGTTCTACCACAAGACGACAGATTACAACGTATCCGCCCAGAAATATTCTTCATATGACAACCCAGCCTTCCATCTTCAACCAATCTTCCATCTTCAACCCAATCTATAGAAGTGCAGCTCAGAGTAAATATATTTCTTGCATTTTCCTTTTCCGAATGGGCGGTTATTTAGAATGCATAAGATTCTGCATTTACAATAGCATAGCTTCATGAGGTCCGATAGAGACCCAATCCTTTTGTTCCTCAGTTTTCCCACTCTTTCATTCAAACCCAACCCCCTTTCTTTGTGTAAACAGTCGTCATATCGATTTCGTCCACTAGGGACATTTTCTTTTATGAAATGATTAGTAATCAATGTTGGATCCATCCTGTGTATGTCATTCTATGTGATTATTTAGCAATTTAGTAAATAAATAATTGTATTGATGTTGTATTGATGATTCAACTTGTTAGCCAGGTTTCGTGAAGATAACCAAGAATTTTTACAACGTTCAGATGAGACTGAATAAGGTGACAAATAATTGACTGCTATTGATATAAAAGATTATCAGGTCTTTAAGAGTTTATTCGAAAGACAACAGCTCTATAAACATTCTGTGGTGCCCGGACTTCCTAGTTAATTACATTTACATGATTACTTTAATCAGGTAATATTAATTACAGAGAATTTATTTGATAAAATAGCATGTCATATATAATTTAATCCATAGTAGAGACACAACACTATGTTTGGAATATTTATTTCTCGCACAGAATAGAATAGGTAAACTTTTGTACTGTGGGGGATAGTAGACTGACATAGCCTAGTGCTTTTTCTGTTTGTTAGGCATAATCATCTTGTTGGCTTACGAAAAGTAAATGTGGACTGTTCTTCCAATATCTTTAATATGAGCCTTGGAATTGGATAAGGACGGACGCAGTTGCGTCCCCAATATGTCTCTCTTCACTGTGAGAAAGACCAGATCACGTGACGGAGAGCCATGTGAGTGAGAGGTGCTTCGGAGCACCCAGCCGGAAGAAGTGAATTATAATTATTATTCAGCCCAAGGGCACAATGGCGACTGACCGCAAAAGGCATGGAATCCCCCCCGCTGGGAAATTCGAGACATGATCAAGTGCTCATCAAATTGTGAATGAGAGACTGATGAAGTGTGTACAGCTTGCACAAAAAACAAAGAGACCTCATGCCTTTCATGCAACTTTTTTCAAATCATCATTAGAGTCGCATCACGCAGCCTTACAATGTATAAAACATATAGCCCAACGTTTGTATCACAACTAAAGTGACAAAAATAACTCTAAATTAAGCATATAGGAGTACCTGTTCTTTATTAAGCACTCACATAACAGCCACATGTGGGTACTCCCTAAAATAATTTGGAGAAAATATCCTTTCTATTTTATATTCAGCTATATTCAATTGAATTCTTCATTCTAGAAAACAATATAAAATAATGCCATGGAATTCTGAGCAAACCTTGTCTGCTAAATGAACTAGTGTAGCCCTCTGCCATATGGCCTAGCCAGATCAGGACCTAACATAAGGACAACTCAGAGTATGCTATTCTGTTCTTCTGAAATAGACCACATTTTCTTCATATCATGTTTCTTTAGACCGGTCTATAATAAATTATGAATTTATTGTGATGGTGTTGGTCATATTACATGGATGTATTACTTTTTTAAATGTAGATGTTCCAAAGGTCTGCATCAGTGGCAAGAAAGGCTATGCGTGGAAGCCAGGAGATGCTAAATGAGTTTATGTTAATTAACAGTCAATTACCGTGAGACAGGCAGTTATTTACGTGACAATCACCGGCTGAAAGAAATGTAATGATCGCCACAGCCCTGTATTCTTCTGCACAAAGAACCAGAGAGTTGTATAAGGCTAACTAAATAGTTTATATTGTAACAAAAGTCCATTGAATTTCTAATAAGGTTGCTCTCTACACAAAGCTGTTAGCTAATACAGCTTCCTACCCCACTGAACCCCATCAGCATAAAGCAGAACAGAGTATGAAGCTCACTGTTTTATAACCATTAGTACGATGTTGTGTGATTCTCACTCAGAGGACAATAGAAATGTGGAAGCTTCCTTGACCACTCGCTCTTACAATTCCCCAATGGTGAATCTATATGAAGTTCATCAAATCAAAGACCTTCCACCGGTGCAAATCTACACAACGGTTGACTTTCCACTCTCTATTGATATAAGAGAGGCTGGTGGAGGAGGGGGGAGGGAGGACGAGAAAGAGGGGGATACAGTGCCTTCGGAAAGTATTCAGACCCCTTCCCTTTTTCCACGTTTTGTTCCTTTACAGCCTTATTCTAAAATTGATAAAAATGTATTGTTTTCGTCATCAATCTACACACAATACACTACAATGACAAAGCAAAAATAGGTTTTTAGATTTTTTTGCAAATGTATTGCAACAGACCCAAATATACACTACTGTTCAAAAGTTTGGGGTCACTTAGAAATGTCCTTGTTGTTGAAAGAAAGCAAAAAATACCATACAATTGATCAGAAATACAGTGTAGACATTGTTAATGTTGTAAATTACTATTGTAGCTGGAAACGGCTGACTTTTAATGGGATATCTACATAGGTGTACAGAGGCCCATTACTCCTGTGAAGGGAGTAGTACACAGCGTTGTAAGAGATCTTCAGTTTCTTGGCAATTTCTCGCATGGTATAGCCTTCATTTCTCAGAACAAGAATAGACTGACGAGTTTCAGAAGAAAGTCCTTTGTTTCTGGCCATTTTGAGCCTGTAATCGAACCCAGAAATGTTGATGCTCCAGATACTCAACTAGTCTATAGAAGGCCAGTTTTATTGCTTCTTTAATCAGGACAACAGTTTTCAGATGTGCTAACATAATTGCAAAAGGGTTTTCTAATGACCAATTAGCCTTATAAACTTGGATTAGCTAACACAACATGCCATTGGAACACATGAGTGATAGTTGCTGACAATGGGCCTCTGTACGCCTATGTAGATATTCCATAAAAAAAATCTGCCGTTTACAATAGTCATTTACAACGTCTACACTGTATTTCTGATACATTTTATGTTATTTTAATGGACAAAAAAATGTGCTTTTCTTTAAAAAAACAAGGACATTTCTAAGTGACCCCAAACATTTGAACGGGAGTGTAGGTGTGCCAAGCTTGTAGCGTCATACCCAAGAAGACTCGAGGCTGTAATCGCTGCCAAAGGTGCTTCAACAAAGTACTGAGTAAATGGTCTGAATACTTATGTAAATGTGATATTTCCATTTTTAATACATTTGCAAAAATGTCTAAAAACCTGTTTTTGCTTTGTCATTACGGGGTATTGTGTGTAGATGTATTTGATCAATTTCAGAATAAGGCAGTAAAGTAACAAAATGTGGAAAAAGTTAAGGGGTCTGAATACTTTCCGAAGCACTGTCTACTCTCCTCTCCCCCCTCTCTCTGGAGGAAGGAGATCCAGCCAGTAGCAGATAGAGCGCCATGCCCCCCATCTTCCCTCTTCTTTTCTGTCCCAGGAGGGCCATCCAAACCTGGCTCCGTCTTCTTGATTACCCAGGGGCCACAGCTCCAGATGTTGGATAGGAGGCATGGGGAGGAATGGGGAAGGATGGGGATGACGGCTAACAGGAGCAGGAGTTGCAGCCGAGTTTGGAAAAAAGCCTGATTAAAAGTTTTAAACGACCTCGGATGAGAAGCAGGGGAGCAGAGGGATAGGTTGGGAGTTTTAGGTTCGTTTTGTAGATAGTTATATATGGCGCCATCTACTGGATAGATGTTGTATTGTGTTTGGTCCTCCGTAGCTCCGTTGGTAGAGAATGACACTTGTAATGCCAGGAAAGTGACTTCGATTCCCAGGACAGCCCGTACGCTAACGAAAGTGTGTGCACGCATAACTAAGTAGCTTGTGTATCAAAGGTGTCTGATGAAGGGCAAATGCAGGGTTTGATACCTGAAGGTTTCTCAACCATGCTGCCTTGTCTCAACAAGGACATTGTTATTAGAAGGCTTTGGGGGGAAAGATGGCTACGGCCTTCTAGGACCTCTCTCTCTCTAACTGATTATTTAAAGACCCAACAAAGAGTACATTTGATGGAATGGATAATGATTGTTCCAATAGGATATTTGATTCATAGATGTATTGATTCTCAGTTTGACAGACTGATTGACTGACCGACTTGACATAAATTGATCGATTGCAACGGTTTCACTAACTACATATTTGATTAACTGCCAGTTGGAGTTATTGACTGACTGACTGATTGATTGATTAGCTGACTGGAGGTCAGTGTCGCGTCGGTCCACTCACCGTCTCTGGCTCTCTTGTCCAGGGTGGCCTTGGCTGGACCGGCGGAGCAGTAGAGGAAGCCGTCCATGAAGGACGGAGCATCAGACTGAGAACTGGTCTCTGAGGACGACTCCAGCTTGGGGAAATCTACACAGAGATAGAGACAGTGAGCCTATATGTGCAACATAACATAAATACACAGTGATAGAGAGAGAGACAGTGAGCCTATACGTGAAACATAACATAACTTCAACATAGATGTACAGAGAGACAGTCTGTGTATGTTGGCCTTCACTTAGACAATCATAAGAGATGAGAGAGAGAGAGAGAGAGAGAGAGAGAGAGAGAGAGAGAGAGAGAGAGAGAGAGAGAGAGAGAGAGAGAGAGAAACTAAGCCTGTGTAAGCCTATGTGTACCTTCCCACATCTTTAACATAGACACACATAAACACACAGAAGGACAATGAGTCTGTGCGTGTGCATCATCAAACAGAATCAACACAGTTACACAGTGAGTAACCGGAACTGTTCAGAACAACTGTTCCATCCCACTTAAACAGTAGTAACTGTTCCATCCCACTAAACCAGTAGTAACTGTTCCATCCCACTAAACCAGTAGTAACTGTTCCATCCCACTAAACCAGTAGTAACTGTTCCATCCCACTAAACCAGTAGTAACTGTTCCATCCCACTAAACCAGTAGTAACTGTTCCATCCCACTAAACCAGTAGTAACTGTTCCATCCCACTAAACCAGTAGTAACTGTTCCATCCCACTAAACCAGTAGTAACGGTTCCATCCCACTAAACCAGTAGTAGCTGTTCCATCCCACTAAACCAGTAGTAGCTGTTCCATCCCACTAAACCGTTCCACTAAACAAAACTCTACAAGAGTTTTATTGCTTCTTTAATCAGGACAAAAGTTTTCAGATGTGCTAACATAATTGCAAAAGGGTTTTCTAATGACCAATTAGCCTTATAAACTTGGATTAGCTAACACAACATGCCATTGGAACACGAGTGATAGTTGCTGATAATGGGCCTCTGTACGCCTATGTAGATATTCCATTAAAAAAAATCTGCCGTTTACAATAGTCATTTACAACGTCTACACTGTATTTCTGATACATTTTATGTTATTTTAATGGACAAATTTTTTAGCTTTTCTTTAAAAAAAACAAGGACATTTATAAATGACCCAAAACATTTGAACGGTAGTGTAGGTGTGCCAAGCTTGTAGCGTCATACCCAAGAAGACTCGAGGCTGTAATCGCTGCCAAAGGTGCTTCAAAGGTGTAGTAACTGTTCCATCCCACTAAACCAGTAGTAACTGTTCCATCCCACTAAACCAGTAGTAACTGTTCCATCCCGCTAAACCGTTCCACTAAACCAGTAGAAACTGTTCCATCCCACTAAACCAGTAGTAACTGTTCCATCCCACTAAACCAGTAGTAGCTGTTCCATCCCACTAAACCAGTAGTAGCTGTTCCATCCCGCTAAACCAGTAGTAACTGTTCCATCCCGCTAAACCGTTACACTAAACCAGTAGTAACTGTTCCATCCCACTAAACCAGTAGTAACGGTTCCATCCCACTAAACCAGTAGTAACGGTTCTATCCCACTAAACCAGTAGTAACTGTTCCATCCCACTAAACCAGTAGTAACTGTTCCATCCCACTAAACCAGTAGTAACTGTTCCATCCCACTAAACCAGTAGTAACGGTTCCATCCCACTAAACCAGTAGTAACGGTTCTATCCCACTAAACCAGTAGTAACTGTTCCATCCCACTAAACCAGTAGTAACTGTTCCATCCCACTAAACCAGTAGTAACTGTTCCATCCCACTAAACCAGTAGTAACGGTTCCATCCCACTAAACCAGTAGTAACGGTTCCATCCCACTAAACCAGTAGTAACTGTTCCATCCCACTAAACCAGTAGTAACTGTTCCATCCCACTAAACCAGTAGTAACTGTTCCATCCCACTAAACCAGTAGTAACGGTTCCATCCCACTAAACCAGTAGTAACGGTTCCATCCCACTAAACCAGTAGTAACTGTTCCATCCCACTAAACCAGTAGTAACGGTTCCATCCCACTAAACCAGTAGTAACTGTTCCATCCCACTAAACCAGTAGTAACTGTTCCATCCCACTAAACCAGTAGTAACGGTTCCATCCCACTAAACCAGTAGTAACGGTTCCATCCCACTAAACCAGTAGTAACTGTTCTATCCCACTAAACCAGTAGTAACGGTTCCATCCCACTAAACCAGTAGTAACTGTTCCATCCCACTAAACCAGTAGTAACTGTTCCATCCCACTAAACCAGTAGTAACTGTTCCATCCCACTAAACCAGTAGTAACGGTTCCATCCCACTAAACCAGTAGTAACGGTTCCATCCCACTAAACCAGTAGTAACGGTTCCATCCCACTAAACCAGTAGTAACTGTTCCATCCCACTAAACCAGTAGTAACTGTTCCATCCCACTAAACCAGTAGTAACGGTTCCATCCCACTAAACCAGTAGTAACGGTTCCATCCCACTAAACCAGTAGAAACGGTTCCATCCCACTAAACCAGTAGTAACGGTTCCATCCCACTAAACCAGTAGTAACGGTTCCATCCCACTAAACCAGTAGTAACGGTTCCATCCCACTAAACCAGTAGTAACGGTTCCATCCCACTAAACCAGTAGTAACTGTTCCATCCCACTAAACCAGTAGTAACTGTTCCATCCCACTAAACCAGTAGTAACTGTTCCATCCCACTAAACCAGTAGCAACTGTTCCATCCCACTAAACCAGTAGCAACTGTTCCATCCCACTAAACCAGTAGTAACTGTTCCATCCCACTAAACCAGTAGTAACGGTTCCATCCCACTAAACCAGTAGTAACTGTTCCATCCCACTAAACCAGTAGTAACTGTTCCATCCCACTAAACCAGTAGTAACGGTTCCATCCCACTAAACCAGTAGTAACTGTTCCATCCCACTAAACCAGTAGTAACGGTTCCATCCCACTAAACCAGTAGTAACTGTTCCATCCCACTAAACCAGTAGTAACTGTTCCATCCCACTAAACCAGTAGTAACGGTTCCATCCCACTAAACCAGTAGTAATGCAATACGGGGGTTTAGAGAATGAAAGAAGGCAAGGACTATTGGTAAAGATGATCTAACCTAAAATAATTTGCCCATCGTTGATTTATTGGATTAAATGTAACTTTATTTCAATGCTTCTGCTTATTTGTGTTTTTTGGTGGCTTGCTGTTCCTGTAAAGCACCTTGGGATGTTTTTGAGTCCCTCCTCAGGAGCTTATTGATAACACTAATCCCAGCTGTGCCTCTTTACTCAAATATCTACCGTTTTATTTATTTATATATTTATTGACGCACTCATTCATCTATTTATGTATTGCTGTCGCTCAGGCGTTTAATCCCAAGGTTATTCGCACAAGGTGTTTCGTGAAAGTTTTGAGGCAGAGTGAAAACTCTTGAGTCTCTTGATAAATGAAAGAAATCCTCAGTTTTGCCTCTTTTTGTTATCTTTTTCTCTCTCGTTTCCTTCTCTCTCCTTTAATTTTCTCACTCTCTTTCACTCTCTCTGTCTCTCACTCCCTCTTGCTTCTTTTAAGAGCTCCCCACGTTCAACCTTATCATTTTCAAATTCAATTAGCTCCCATGCTTGGGTAATTTTTTTTTGCAAGAGCCCTAGTTATACCTCAAGAGATTTTATCACCTACCCGAGCCCCCTCATCAAACAAGGTAAAATTACTTCAATTGAAATCCTTTTAATTGAAGGACCCAACCTCCCCTCCTCCCTCGATCCCCCTCTCATGCCCTTTCCAGCTCCACATCCCTCTTCTCTAAAATGAAAGGACCTGCAACTGCTACGAGAGTCAAAGCCGACGTGGAGATTCCGAAATTGTGATTATTTGTGATCTTGTTAAGATCCTGATTCTCCATTGGCTACTCACTGATGTGAATCTCACACAGGCATTTTAGAATTGGAGCTTCCAATTATGTTCAAAGTCGACTCAGAGGGGACCAATACCCATCAACCTTTGGCAGGTAAACAACATGACTACAAATCTAAGTAGTCCTTAGCTACTGTAACAGATTCTGTGTTTACTGAATCTGAAAGCATCAGTTCCAATAGATGTAGCTGCTTAGCGAGAGACCCTGTGTTACAGTGTGTGTTTGGCCCTTTAAACAGTCCCTTTGGGCCCCTTAGATGACCATGTAAAGTGCTGGCTCTATAGCTCTGTCCCGCTTTTATTTTTTTTTGGTAGTCACAGCCTATTTCTCGGCTGTGCTGATTGGCTAACTCCCCAGTGAGGGAGGTGACATGACAGAGTTTCCAATTAGCTGTCGGAGCTGGGACGGTCGGCACTGTAACGGTCCTGTAACGATCCAAAACCACAACAGTCTGTCTGTGACCCTGGCCTTCGGAACAGGACACTGTGACAACATCGCACACAAACACACACACACACACACACACACACACACACACACACACACACACACACACACACACACAAGGATACACACACACACACCAGGATATATACACACACCCACCCCCTAGGATATATACACACACCCACCCACTAGGATATATACACACACCCACCCACTAGGATATATACACACAACCACCCACTAGGATATATACACACACACACCGACTCGGACACACACGCACACACAGGCTTACATAGCTAGCTAGCTCTTCCTGGGAACAGCTCCCGGTGACCCTGTCATGACCCCTAATGAGCTGAGGGGGTTAGCTAGGATGCAGACTGTAGTGTGTGTGTCTCTAACACAACAATAAACAACCCAGCAGCTAATACCACTGTGCGGAGCGATGAAAATAGTTTATTTTGTATTACCCACAGAAAGAAGGAGGATTGTTTAATGTGGCTGGAGATATGAGGCGACCGGGACGGTGGTGTTATCCATAAAAGTTATGCTTTTGACTCTGTTGATAGAACATTCTACCAAGAGTCTGGATGATCATCCAGGTGCTTCTTGGCCAAACTGGAGTCAACTTTTTGGACGAGACGGGTCCCATTATGTCTGGCAAAAACCAAACACTGCATTCCACAGTAAAAACCTCATACCACCTGTCAAGTATGGTGGTGGTAGTGTGATGGTTTGAGGTTGCTATGCTGCCTCAGGACCTGAACGACTTGCCTTAACAGAAGGAACGATGAATTCTGCTCTGTATCAGAGAATTCTACAGGAGAATGTCAGGCCATCTGTCTGTGAGCTGAAGCTGAAGCACAGCTGGGTCATGCAGCAAGACAATGATGCAAAACACACAATCAAGTCTACATGAAAATGGCTAAAAAGCAACACATTGAACATTTTGGAATGGCCTAGTCAAAGTCCAGACCTAATCCCAATTGAGATATTGTGGCAGGACATGAAACCAGCAGTTCATGCTTGAAAACCCACAAACGTCACTGAGTTAAAGCAGTTCTGCATGGAAGAGGGGTCCAAAATTCCTCCATGCGATGTGAGAGACTGATCAACAACTACAGGGAGCATTTGGTCATTGCAGGTAAGGTGGAACAACTAGTTATTGAGTGTAAAGGGGCAATTACTTTTTCACACAGGGGCATTGGGTATTGCATAACTTTGTTTATTAAATAAATAAAATAAGCATAATTTTTTTCTCCGTTATTTGTAAACTCAGGTTCCCTTTATCTAATTGTAGTTTTGGATGAAGATCGGATAACATTCAGTATCAAAAGTATGCAAAAACAGAGAAAATCAGAAAGGGGGCAAATACTTTGTCACAGCACTGTAGGTCCAGTGATGCTAAGATGTCATCATTAGGTCTGTAATTATCTATAATAGATACTGACTGATACATAACTACAATTTAAACCTGGAATCTTACAAAAACCTTACTTGATAATAAAGCCAACAGTTGAAACGCGGCGAATACAACAGGTGTAGACCTTACAGTGAAATTATTACTTACAAGCTCTTAACCAACAATGCAGCAAAGAAAAAATACCAACCAAAAAATTATAAGAAATAAAAGTAACAAAGAATTAAATAGCAGCAGTAAAATAACAATAGTGAGGCTATATACAGGGGGTACCTCTCTCTGAATTCTCCCCCTTATGCCAAACTCTCTGTTTAGCTCCAAAGGAGGAACCTCTAAAAATGATCTCCCAGTTTTGAGACAACAGTCAGTGTTGGTTTACTAGACACTAATGGATGGTCGACATTATCGATCCGGCCCTACACTATTCCCCAACCAGGAAGAGACATTGCTTCAGAGAGTCAACATTGGCCCTATCAACCGACTCAGGGGGCCAGTGCTCAGCCTAATGAGGCCAGCACTCAGCACAGAGGAACACAGGGGGTTTTCTTAACGTTGGGCCAGACGTTGGGGGAACGTTGGGGGAAGCTCTAAATGAGCCCCCCAGAAGGGATGAGAAGAGGGGAGATTCTCCGTGATGGCTTAGTTGAATTTACACTGCACAGCACACAGTGTGTCACAGTGACAACAACAATATCTGATTGGACAACTTAGTTTGTATGTGCGCACGCACGCGTACACACACACACACACGTATCTTTGTCACACACACACACACCTTTGATGACGGTGAAGAAAATGTTTGTGTCTGTGTGTCTGTGTGTATGTATGCATGTCTGTGTGTGTGTGTATGCATGTGTGTCTGTTTGTTTTCGTCTGTGCGAGAGCGCCTGTGCACACCTCCAAGTAATGGGCATCACCATGGCGACCAGGTGACCCAAGCAGGCAGTTAGTAGGCCTTAACAGCCTCAGAGCAGCAGAGTGTGAACAGACGCAACGCATACATTATGCAAAATCAGGGTCCCTGGGAAAGTATGTCCTTCCTTTCGACAGAGCGGCTCTGTCGCTCCTCGACTTAATTCACTCTTATCACCACGCCCCGCAAGGAACCATCCGAGCACAACATGTGCGTCATGGGGGAATCATAACAGCGCAACACATCTGTAACATGCATCCTACTACAGAAAGCTAAAGGGAATTACCCTTATAATCGGTCGTTGTAGGCAATTCTGGGGAGGAAACGGCGGAGAGAGCAGACGACGGAGAGGTATTTTATTCTTCTCCACCTCCTTTCATAAGCCGCCTCCCTTTGTTCACTCCTGCCTTCGCTCTCTACTCATGAGAATGAGGGGAAAAATATAACGTCTCTCACTGTGCTTTTATGACTGGGAAGGCTGGCATGAGTGAGAGTTTCAAACATGATTGGATTGTAAAAGTAAAAAAATACGACAGTCTGATTGTGTGCGGAGTAAGGGAGGGAAGAAAGGGAGGGAGGTGCTGGACTGGGCTTGTCTGTGCTCTCGTAAAACACCCAACATCTAGCCACTACTTTCAACAACCTTTTCACAGATTTATATGTGAGAGACAGGACTGGCATGCCTGAATAGCGTATCAATGAGCGGTTACTGCCCCTGTTGAAAAGGTTTGTGGCAGTACAAAGGGTGTCCAATGTGTGGCTGAAACGCTGGCGGATGACAATGTGCTTTGTATGATGACTTAAAGACGCCCCTTTTCTGAATACACACTCAGCGGCTGACAGACGTGCTGCACATGCCCACACACATAGGGTTTAGCAACACACGATGGTATGGGAACACACAGACACAGCTATCTACCTGAGAGCTTGTTGTGGTGTAAGAACTCCATTTGTAGCCTCTGCCCTGCCCTCTGGGCCAGAAGGTAGGGAGTCGAGTAGGTTGGATCTCCTGTAGCACACATCACATCAGCTCCACTGAACACCAATGCCATGGTCTCTACCACGTCAGGTAGAACCACAGCAGCACACAGCGCCTAGAGAAAGACAGAGAGAGAGAGAGACAGAGAGACAGAGAGAGAGACAGAGAGTCAATTAGCAGACGCTCTTATCTAGAGCGACTTACAGGAGCAATTAAGGTTAAGTGCCTTGCTAAAGGGCACATCGACAGATGTTTCACCTAAATAGCCAAGCAACAATATTCACAAACACAATCCCCCAACACATGAGAAGAGATTTGGAGATAAATGAACCTTTATTGAGTATTTGAGTGTCACACTTGGATAGAAAAGCATTTGCTATTTGAAATGGGCTGTGAAATACCCTGAATACATTTTAAAGGCTGTTGAGAGAACCACTTTTGGGACAAGGGGAAGAATGCTATCCAGCCAATTAAAATTAGATCTCTCTCTCTAACCCCCTCTCTCTCGCCCCCTCTCTCTCTTGTCCATAAACATGTGCATCCCCTAAACCAAAGAAGAGAGGCAGAGGTGTGGAATGGTGATAGTGTAATTCTGCCCAGCACAGAGCCGGCGCGTTTTATCGATCCGCCAGAAACAAGGAAGGTCTGAAAGTCTGAAAGTGAGGCTCAGCACGTACACACACACACACACACACACACACACACACACACACACACACACACACACACACACACACACACACACACACACACACACACACACACACACACACACACACACACACACACACACACACACACACACACACACACACACACACACACACACACACACACACACACACAGTCAACAAAAAAACTTGCCGCCCACACAATTTTACACAAGCACACATTATCCATACACATAACGTGGGCCTATACACACGCAGGTACTCTATAAAGCACAGGAACAAGACACAGGCTATAAAACATTAACCACACAAACACTAAGGGCAGTGTTCTGTCAGTCACATCATAGGACAGGTTTCATGTAGTTCAGTAGTTGTCCCCCAATGATGAAATCAGGGAGGTTGTGCTGAGCGATTAACCCAAATGTCCGTTATTTTTGTTTTTCAAACAATAATTTGACCTATGTCGGTTCAATTATTCAAATTCCATTTTGTTAGTATTTTGTATTTTTTTCCCCCTGTGAGCTCAATGTGCACGTTGCACAGTTTCTCTAGAGATCCAACCTAAACTGTGAAATGTAGTAGGGAATGTAGTAGGGAATTTCCAACAGGCCAATATTCTATATAGTTTAGTGGAAAAAAAACACGATGCGTGATCGTGAGGGGATATAGAGAGCAGCTGTTGCTTCGGGAGGTATCTCTACCATGACCTAAGTGATTGATAGTTGGTATTCAGCAGTCATAGTAGTATGCCTTATTTACTTTGAAGAACTACTAAAATAGTGATTTTGTCAGACAGCAGCTCTATAGAGATGAGATGACTTGGAATGAAATAATAAAGTCATCAAATAAAACAAATGTAATATACACAACTGAAATATTTAGTTAAAGTAAAGTAATGTGAATAAATGATGGTTAATGAGTGATCAGCAGTAATGGACAGTCACTACCATCATGGGACTTGTATTCATTGTTTTATTCTGTGGTGTTCAACCCACATAATGCATAGTCCATTTAATGTAAAAAAATTAAGAAATAAATGGAAACGGGAACCAAAAACCTCCCATTGTTTTAGATAATCGAACCAAAACTGAACCGAACTCAAAAAGCAGTAACCACTCAGCACCACAAGGAGGACATACAGTACTTTAGTCACTCGCAATCTCTGACAGCACCGGACCGAGTTTGACAAAACTTGGGTGAAATGATGAGTCTTGCCAAAAAGATCCGGCATTTACAAAATAACACTGATTGGTTCGAAAGCAGGAACTATAGTAATGTACTGAAATGTATTAGTCACACACAATATCTTAATTGGCCCAAGGGGGGCGTAGCATCATTCCTGACATGTTTACTGTTGCCTTTTTTCTTCTGTACCATCCAATATCACTGTATCATCCCATTCGCATATCACTGTACCATCCCATTCCCATACCACTGTACCATCCCATTCCCATATCACTGTACCATCCCATTCCCATACCACTGTATCATCCCATTCCCATATCATCCCATTCCCATATCCCTGTACCATCCCATTCCCATACCACTGTACCATCCCATTCCCATACCACTGTACCATCCCATTCCCATACCACTGTACCATCCCATTCCCATACCACTGTATCATCCCATTCCCATATCACTGTACCATCCCATTCCCATATCACTGTACCATCCCATTCCCATACCACTGTACCATCCCATTCCCATACCACTGTACCATCCCATTCCCATACCACTGTACCATCCCATTCCCATACCACTGTATCATCCCATTCCCATATCCCTGTACCATCCCAGAGAAAGAGAGAAAGAGAGAGAAAGAGAGAGAGAGAGACATAGGGAAAGTACAGACACACACACACAAACACACTCAACCCACTCTATGGCAAGTCATGTTCAGTGTATGATTGTTCTCTGAAAGACAGGTCCCTATCATAGCTGTGTTGAGCCCTTTTAAATAGGGAGGATGAGAGACAGAGAGACAGAGAGAGAGACGGAGAGACACGGAGAGAGAGAGACAGAGAGAGAGAGAGACAGAGAGATGGAAAGAGAGAAAGATAGAGAGAGAAAAAGATGGAGGGAGACAGAAACAGAAAGAGATGGAGAGACCCCACAGAGCCCAAGGACAGCAACAATTAGATCCAACCAAATCATGAGAAAACAAAAAGATAATTACTTGGCACATTGGGAAAAATTAACAAAAAAACAGAGCACACTAGAACGCTATTTGGCCCTAAACAGAGAGAACACAGTGGCAGAATACCTGACCACTGTGACTGACCCAAACTTAAGGAAAGCTTTGACTATGTACAGACTCAGTGAGCATAGCCTTGCTATTGAGAAAGGCCGCCGTAGGCAGACCTGGCTCTCAAGAGAAGACAGGCTATGTGCACACTGCCCACAAAATGAGGTGGAAACTGAGCTGCACTTCCTAACCTCCTGCCAAATGTATGACCATATTAGAGACACATATTTCCCTCAGATTACACAGATCCACAAGGAATTCGAAAAACAAACCCAATTTTGATAAACTCCCATATCTACTGGGTGAAATACCACAGTGTGCCGTCACAGCAGCAAGATTTGTGACCTGTTGCAACAAGAAAAGGGCAACCAGTGAAGAACAAACACCATTGTAAATACAACCCATATGTATGTTGATTTATTTATTTTTGTACTTGTACTTTTTCCCTTTTGCACATCGTTACAACACTGTATATATAAATAATATTATTTTGTGCAATGTTCACTTTTCATTTTTATTGTTTAATTACCTTTGGATCTTATCTATTCCACTTGCTTTGGCAATGTTAACTTCTTAGGGAGCAGTGCATGAGGTGACCGTTTTGGAGACCCTGGCGTGCCCAAAGTAAAATGCCACCCATTCAGGCCCAGAAAATAGGATATGCACATATTTAGTACCATTGGATAGGATAATTTTCTAAAAGTGTTAACCATTTGTCTGTGAGTAAAACAGAACGGATATGGCAGGCGAAACCCCGAGGAATTTCTGTCCTGGAAAAAGTGGTTTTGACACATTGCTCATTTGGAACCCCTCCCTTATGAAAATGCCCATATAAGGGCATATGAATGCAGTACCTATCGCTTCCTCTGGATGTCAACAGTCTCGAGAAAGTGTTCTGATTCTTTTTAGATGCTTTTAGAGCAAAGAAGAAGAGGAATCAGGAAGTGTCCCCAGAGATGTCAATAGAAGAGGACGCGCGCTCTCGCCAGGCACGCTCTGTGGTTTTTTCCTTTCTTATATCCCAGTTTATATTCCGGTTGAATTGTTATAGTAAATATACATAAAACTGTTCCTAAGGATACATTAAAACGGATGTTTGATTGTTCTTGGACAAGTTTATAGGTATAAGTTGAATGAGTTCTCTTCACGTTTCAATGGACGAGTGGAGCCTGTAGTTTCTGATTATAAACGCGCGAACCAAACGGAGATTTATGGATATAATACATTACTTTTTCTAACAAAAGAACCATGGATTGTCTTCGTTGGACACTTGGGAAGCCATCAGCAGAAGTTCTTCAACAGGTAATTGATTTGTTTTCGCTGTGAAATGTGTTTTGTGTGAACCGTGAAGGCTAATGAATTCATGGTAATGGAAAAAATAGTGAAGGTGCTACCCTCAAACAATCAAATGTGGTGCTTTCGCCGTAAAGCCGTTTTGAAATCTGACAATATAACTAAACCTGTGATATTGCCAAGAAGCAGAGCTTTTGATGACTATGAAACACTTGTATATTGATGCATGTTTAATAACTCTCCTCTGCTACTCCTCACCCTATAAACACTTAGTATGGCTCTCCTCTCCTCTCCTACTCCTCGCCACTCTATAAACACTTAGTATGGCTCTCCTCTCCTCCTCGCCACTCTATAAACACTTAGTATGGCTCTCCTCTCTTCCTCGCCACTCTATAAACACTTAGTATGGCTCTCCTCCTCGCCACTCTATAAACACTCTCCCTCACACTTTCTCTCCTACCACCCTCTCCTACCACCCTCTTATACCACCCTCTCCTACCACTCTTTAAACAGCACATTCACAGTTTTTAAAGCACCAAGGCTAACACACGTGCACAAACACACACACACACACACACACACAGAGTAAAGCCGATGGAGAACCGACTGAAGCATTTCTGTTGTGGATCCTAATCCACTTTTCCATTTAATGAGAATCTCTCGTTCTCTCCCGCTACCTCTCCTTCCCTCGACCCTTCTCTTTTTCGCAAAACAATAAGCGAGGACTGATCT
This sequence comes from Brachymystax lenok tsinlingensis, assembly GCA_030435695.1. Classification (NCBI taxonomy): domain Eukaryota; kingdom Metazoa; phylum Chordata; class Actinopteri; order Salmoniformes; family Salmonidae; genus Brachymystax; species Brachymystax lenok. Next base: position 21,496,359 of record CM059798.1, read on the forward strand.
GTGTAAACGCTGACGCAGGTGTAAACTCAGCCTTTTAAAGGCTCAGTACTGCGGTTTTTTTAAACACACTTTGGTTCCGATTGTGGGGCCAAAATAACTAATGTGCTACAGCGTGACATACACATTAGCAAACTAACTATGGAGAGAGGGGTTATAACTAAACCATCTGATTATACATGGAGACTAACTATGGAGACTAACTATGGAGAGAGGGGCTATAATTAAACCATCTGCTTATACATGGAGACTAACTATGGAGACTAACTATGGAGAGAGGGGTTATAACTAAACCATCTGATTATACATGGAGACTAACTATGGAGACTAACTATGGAGACTAACTATAGAGAGAGGGGTTATAACTAAACCATCTGATTATACATGGAGACTAACTATGGAGACTAACTATGGAGACTAACTATGGAGAGAGGGGCTATAATTAAACCATCTGATTATACATGGAGACTAACTATGGAGACTAATTATGGAGAGAGGGGTTATAACTAAACCATCTGATTATACATGGAGACTAACTATGGAGACTTACTATGGAGACTAACTATGGAGAGGGGCTATAATTAAACCATCTGATTATACATGGAGACTAACTATGGAGACTTACTATGGAGACTAACTATATAGAGAGGGGTTATAACTAAACCATCTGATTATACATGGAGACTAACTATGGAGACTAACTATGGAGACTAACTATGGAGAGAGGGGTTATAACTAAACCATCTGATTATACATGGAGACGGCACACGTGAAGCACATTTTCTTTTGTCAGTTAGATTGGTTTACTTCTTAGTGTACAGTAGAGGAACACTGAAGAAGCTGTTGCGCATTTGGGAAAGATTACAAAACTAGAAACATGAACCCAGTGTCACCCAGTTTCAACCAGTTTGTATCTATTCAGATAGGATCCAGCCAGTTCCCACATGATTACACCAGTTCAGTTACTACCTGATTGAGCTGCTCCTGGTCGTGAAGGCTTTCCAGGACCCTCCGGTACTTCCTCTCTCTGTACTTCCTGCGGTGGAAGGTGGCCCGCTGCTCGGGCGACGCCCCCATGTGAAGCTCTTCCTCCAGGGGCAGGCTGGCTGCCCAGAAGCTGTTGGCGTTCTTATTTCCCACCTCCAGAAAGAGCTGCAGTGTCAGAGGGCAGAGGTCAGATGTCTAATTAACTATTATAATTGTGAAGCATCAACTACCAGAGAACAATCATGTAACAATTTGTTTAACATTAAAACTTTATTTTAAAACTAAAAGTGTTATATTCAAATATTATATATTAAAAACTTTATTTGATCAGGTAAGTCTTTGAGAACCTCAACACATTCCTTGTGATCTGGAGAACACACCAAACACATCTCCGTACCTCCACCAGCTCGTTGCTCCAGATACTACTGTCTAACTTCAGGCTCCTAACTTTAGAGAGGCTAGGGCCCAGGAACCGGTGCTGACCTGGGGGTTCAACGACAAACAGACATCATAGAGGCATGGCTGGCAGCTTTTTTACTGCTCTAATACTCTCTAGTTGAAGACATATTTACAGCGTTCAACACAGCTAATTGGAAATGAAAGCAGAGAAAAAGAGAGAGAGAGAAGAGGTCATTAATTGCTAATGATTCATGAGTAATTCATTGTGTTTGTTGGTCGGTGTTTATTTGGGTGAACCGAAGGGTTAGGGTTGTTCATGCGTTAAGATGGATGGATGAATAAAACATCATGGAGGAGGAGAAGAAGAGATTGATATGCATATGGATCAGAGTCTCTCGTTCCGACTCTCTCATGTGATTAGTGTGGTAGTGTGAAAGACATTATCTATCAGATAGCATTACTGATAGACAAGACAGACTATAGACACGGGCTGGCCAAAGGGGCCAATGACACACTTAACATGAGAAGGGCCTCAATTATGAGAGTGAGTGAGTGAGTGAGTGAGTGAGTGGTTGAGAAAAAGAGAGAAAGAGAGAGAGAGAGAATCAAAGCTGTGTTTGAGACTTAGTGATAAACTATGGGTAGCTTGGGGTAAAAGCATCTGTTAAATGACCATATCATCGTCCGTACTCTTTGTAACGAGCTGAAATGCTCTACCCAAAACAAACAACAAGGTATTTCCTGCTTCCGCAGAATTCTAAATCTCGCCCAGTTGCCAAATGTCCAACTGAAAACGTCTTAACCGTCTGCTGTTATGAGCACCGTGCTCACTTTGTGGCATTTCACAAAAGCACACTTCCTTCCTCCGCTCAATCGGCACAACAGGAGATGCATTTGTGGTTGCCACGGAAACGGTTGCCGGGTTGTTTGATGTAAAGGGTTGAATACTATTATTATAAAGGTGTCATTCAACGCAGTTGTCGTGTTTGATAATAGGAAGAGAGAGAGGGGACAGGTATCAGATACATTTAATATATGTAAAATCAGACACTGGGGGAAAAGGGGAATATAATAAGACAGACAGACAGACAGACAGACAGACAGACAGACAGACAGACAGACAGAGAGAGAGAGAGAGAGAGAGAGAGAGAGACCTACCTGGAGGTGACAGCATTCATTCCCCCATATGCCCCCCTAGACACAACTACGACAACATGACCAACAAAAATGAGTCACAACTCCTGCTGCTCTGTCGGACGCTAGGTCTGTACATAGTCAATGGTAGGCTTCGAGGGGACCCCTATGGTAGGTAGACCTATAGCTCATCTCTTGGCAATAGTACTGTAGACTACTTTATCACTGACCTCAACCCAGAGTCTCTCAGAGCGTTCACAGTCAGCCCACTGACACCCCTATCAGACCACAGCAAAATCACACTCTACTTGAACAGAGCTTTGCTCAATCATGAGGCATCAAAGACAGAAATGCTAGATGGAAGGAAAGTAGTGTAGAAATATACCAAAAAACAATTAGGCAACAACATATTCAATCCCTTCTAGACAACTTCCTGGACAAAATGTTTAAATGTAATAGTGAAGGTGTTAACTTGGCAGTAGAAAATCTAAACAGTATATTTGACCTCTCAGGATCCCTATCAAATCTAAAAATGTCAAGCAGTCAACCTAAGAAAATTAACAACGCTGACAAATGGTTTGATGAAGAATGCAAAAACCTAAGAAAGAAATTGAGAAACCTATCTAACCAAAAACATAGAGACCCAGAAAACCTGAGCCTACGCCCTCACCATGGTGAATCACTAAAACAATACAGAAATACACTACGGAAAAAGAAGGAACATCACGTCAGAAATCAACTCAATGTAATTGAAGAATCCATAGAATCTAACCACTTCTGGAAAAATGTGAAAACTCTAAACAAACAACACGAAGAGTTATCTATCCAAAATAGAGATGTATTGATTGTCATGCTGTGTACTGACGACAAAAAGGAGTCAGATGCGTGGAAACCAACGTATTTAATAAGCCACCAGTACAAAACAAAGTACAAAGGTGTAGGCAAAATACTGTCCACGACAAATATAAACTTGGGCGAATAAACAAAACACCCGGAATAATAAACAATGCCGTCAACACACAGAATGAAACAAACGAAATAATCACTCACAAGGACAAGAAGGAAAACAGAGGAATAAATACACGCAGACTGCTGAGGGGGAATGAGCAACAGGAGTGAACTGAGAAACAAGACAAAACCAATGGATAACGGAAAAAGGAGCGGTGATGACTAGTAAACCGGTGACGTCGACCGCCGAACACCGCCCGAACAAGGAGAGGGGTCGACTTCGGCGGAAGTTGTGACATTGATAAACCACTTCTCCAATGGTTTTGACTCTATTACAAAGAACAAACAGCAAAAATATAAACATGATCAAATACAAATCTTAGAATCAACTATTAAAAAGACTACCAGAACCCACTGGATTCTCCAATTACCTTGAATGAACTACAGGACAAAATACAAACCCTCCAACCCAAAAAGGCCTGTGGTGTTGATGGTATCCTAAACAAAATTATAAAATAAACAAACAGACCACAAATTCCAATTGGCTATACTTAAACTCTTTAACATCATCTTCAGCTCTGGCATCTTCACCAATATTTGGAACCAAGGACTGATCACCCCAATCCACAAAAGTGAGACAAATTTGACCCCAATAACTACCGTGGGATATGCGTCAACAGCAACCTTGGGAAAATCCTCTGCATTATCATTAACAGCAGACTCGTACATTTTATCAGTGAAAACAACGTACTGTGCAAATGTCAAATTGGCTTCTTACCAAATTACCGTACAACATACCACATATTCACCGTGCACACCTTAATTGATAAACAAACAAACCAAAACAAAGGCAAAGTTTTCTCATGCTTTGTTGATTTCAATAAAGCTTTCGACTCAATTTGGCATGAGGGCCTGTGATACAAATTGATGGAAAGAGGACTTGGGGGACAAACATACTTTATAAAATCCATGTACACAAACAAGTGCGTGGTTAAAACTGGCAAAAAACACACACATTTCTTTCCACAGGGCCATATCGACGAATTGGTGAGGGCACTAGAACAGTCTGCAGCACCCGGCCTCACCCTACTAGAAGTTGTCTGTCAAAAGTGCACTGTTTGCTGATGATCTGGTGCTTCTGTCCCAACCAAAGAGGACCTACAGCGGCACCTAGATCTTCTGCACAGATTCTGTCAGACCTGGGCCCTGACAGTAAATCTCAGTAAGACAAAAATAATGGTGTTCCAAAAAAGGTCCCGTTCTCAGGACCATGAACACAAATTCCATCTAGACACCGTTGCCATAGAGCACACAAACAATTATACATACCTCGGCCTAAACATCAGCGCCACAGGTAACTTCTACAAAGCTGTGAACGATCTGAGAGACAAGGCAAGAAGGGCCTTCTATGCCATCAAAAGGAACATCAAATTCGACATGCCAATTAGGATCTGGCTAAAAATACTAGAATCAGTTATAGACCCCATTGCCCTGTATGGTTGTGAGGTCTGGGGTCCGCTCACCAACCAAAAATCTGTCTCAAAATGAGACAAAAAAACAAATTGAGACTCTGCATGCAGAATTCTGCAAAAATATCCTCTGTGTACAACATAAACCACCAAATAATGCAGAATTTGGCCGATACCGGCTAATTATCAAAATCCAGAATTCTACAACCACTTTAGAGGAAGCAATTCCCAAACCTTCCATAACAAAGCCATCACCTACAGTGAAATACAACTGGAGAAGTCCCTTAAGCAAGCTGGTCCTGGGGTTCTGTTCACAAACACAAACAGACCCCACAGAGACCCAAGACAGCACCACAATTAGACAAAAAGAAAATTACTTGACACATTGGAAAGAATTTACCAAAAAAACAGAGAAAACTAGAATGTTATTTGGCCCTAAACAGAGAGTACACAGTGGCAGAATACCTGACCACTGTGACTGACCCCAAATTAAGGAATGCTTTGACTATGTACAGACTCGGTGAGCATAGCCTTGCTATTGCTATGTGCACATTGCCCACAAAATGAGGTGGAAACTGAGCTGCACTTCCTAACCTCCTGCCAAATGTATGACCATATCTGAGACACATATTTCCTTAAGATTACACAGACCCACAAAGAATTTGAAAACAAATCAAATTTTGATAAACTCCCATATCTACTGGGTGAAATACCACAGTGTGCCATCACAGCAGCAAGATGTGTGACCGGTTGCCACAAGAAAAGGGCAACCAGTGAAGAACACCACTGTAAATACAACCTATTTTTATGTTTATTTATTTTCCCTTTCGTACATTAACTATTTGTACATCATTACAACACTGTATATAGACATAATGACATTTGAAAAGTCTTTATTCTTTTGGAACTTTTGTAAATGTGTAGTGCTTACTTGAATATTATTTTTAATTTTTTTCACTTTTGTTTTTATCTATTTCACTTGCTTTGGCAATATAAACATGTGTTTATATTACATTGTTTATATTACATTTTAATTGAGAGAGAGAGAGAGAGAGAGAGAGAGACAGACAGAGAGAGAGAGAAACAATTTTGTTCGAGGACACAGTTCTGGACACACCACTTCCTAAGGGGAAGCCAAGGAGAGATCCCAGTAGCATAACAGACCACCATCAGAGCTTGGCTACACGTCGCATCAGCTGTCTATTCTCTCTCTCCCCTTTTCATTCTCCACTCGCATTAAGAGAAGAAAGACAATCTAGAATAATTGAATCATTAGTCTTATCATTAGAGTTTCTGTCACGCCCTGATCTGTTTCACCTGTCCTTGTTTTTGTCTCCATCTCCTCCAGGTGTCGCTTATTTTCCCAAGTGTATTTATCCCTGTGTTTCCTGTCTCTCTGTGCCAGTTCGTCTTGTATGTTTCTAAGTCAACCAGCGTTTTTCCAGCACCCAACCTCATCCATCCGGACCCCTCGCGTCAATTTGTTGTGGAAGTGGATGCTTCGGATGTTGGAGTGGGGGCCATCCTGTCCCAGCGATCTGCCCAGGACCAGAAGCTTCATCCCATCGTCTCAATCCTGCAGAGAGGAACTACGATGTTGGCAACAGAGAACTCCTGGCGGTGAAGATGGCGTTGGAGGAGTGGAGGCACTGGCTGGAAGGAGCAGAACAGCAATTCCTGGTCTGGACCGACCATAAAAACATGGAATATCTCCGTTCAGCCAAGCGCCTCAACTCAAGGCAGGCCCTGTGGGCCCTCCTGTTTACCAGATTCAACTTTACCATTTCCTACCGTCCTGGGTCTAAAAATGTGAAGCCTGTTGCTCTCTCCCGCCTATACAGTTCCTCTGCCACACCCTCGACTTCCCAAAACCATTCTCCCTACCTCATGCTTTGCTGCCACTGTGGATTGGGGTATTGAGAACCTGGTTACTGTCACACCCTGATCCGGTTCACCCGTCCTTGTGATTGTCTCCACCTCCTCCAGGTTGAAGTCGGAAGTATATATACACTCAGGTTGGAGTCAATAAAATTTGTTTTTCAACCACTCCACAAATTTCTTGTTAACAAACTATAGTTTTGGCAAGTCGGTTAGGACATCTACTTTGTGCAAGACACAGATATTTTTTCAAAGAATTGTTTACAGACAGATTATTTCACTTATAATTCACTGTATCACAATTTCAGTGGGTCAGAAGTTTACATACACTAAGTTGATTGTGCCTTTAAACAGCTTGGAAAATTCCAGAAAAAAATTGTCATGGCTGTAGAAGCTTCTGATAAGCTAATTGACATAATTTGAGTCAATTGGAGGTGTGCCTGGGGATGTATTTCAAGGCCTACGCAAGTATAAACACCATGGGACCACGCAGCCGTCATACCGCTCAGGAAGGAAGTGCAAATCAATCCCAGAACAACAGCAAAGGACCTTGTGAAGATGCTGGAGGAAACAGGTACAAAAGTATCTATATCCACAGTAAAACGAGTCCTATATCGACATAACCTGAAAGGCCGCTCAGCAAGGAAGAAGCCACTGCTCCAAAACCACCATAAAAAAGCCAGACTACGGTTTGCAACTGCACATGGGGACAAAGATCGTACTTTGTACTTGATTAAACAAAAATAGAACTGTATGGCCATAATGACCATCGTTATGTTTGGAGGAAAAAGGGGGAGGCTTGCAAGCCGAAGAACACCATGCCAACCGTGAAGCACAGGGGTGGCAGCATCATGTTGTTGGGGTGGTTTGCTGCAGGAGGGACTGGTGCACTTCACAAAATAGATGGCATCATGAGGCAGGAAAATTATGTGGATATATTGAAGCAACATTTCAATACATCAGTCAGGAAGTTAAAGCTTGGTCGCAAATGGGTCTTCCAAATGGACAATGACACCAAGCATACTTCCAAAGTTGTGGCAAAATGGCTTAAGGACAACAAAGTCAAGGTATTGGAGTGGCCATCACAAAGCCCTGACCTCAATCCTATAGAAAATTGTGGGCAGAACTGAAAAAGCGTGTGCTTAAGGACAACAAAGTCAAGGTATTGGAGTGGCCATCACAGAGCCCTGACCTCAATCCTATAGAAAATTGTGGGCAGAACTGAAAAAGCGTGTGCGAGCAAGGAGGCCTACAATCCTGACTCAGTTACACCAGCTCTGTCAGGAAGAATGGGCCAAAATTCACCCAACTTATTGTGGGAGGCTTGTGGAAGGCTACGCAAAAATGTTTGACCCAAGTTAAACAATTTTAAGGCAGTGCTACCAAATACTAATTGAGTGTATGTAAACTTCTGACCCACTGGGAATGTGATGAACGAAATAAAAGCTGAAATAAATAATTCTCTCTACTATTATTCTGACATTTCACATTCTTAAAATAAAGTGGTGATCCTAACTGACCTAAGAAAGGGGATTTTTACTAGGATTAAATGTAAGGAATTGTGAAAAACTGAGTTTAAATGTATTTGGCTAAGGTGTATGTAAACATCCAACTGTATTCCTGTGTTTCCTGTCTCTCTGTGCCAGTTCGTCTTGTATGTTTCCAAGTCAACCAGCGGATTTCCCGTTCTCCTGCTTTTGCATTCTCCTTTTTCTAGTCCTTCCGGTTTTGACCCTTGCCTGTTTCTGGACTTTGTACCCGCCTGCCTGACCATTCTGCCTGCCTTGACCACGAGCGTGTCTGCCACTCTGTACCTCCTGGACTCTGATCTGGTTTTGACCTTTTTGCCTGTCCACGTCCATTCTCTTGCCTACCCATTTTGGATTAATAAACATTGTAAGACTCCAACCATCTGCATCTGGGTCTCCCTGTGCCCTGATAGTTTCCTCTTCCTCCAGTTCTATAATACATTTTATTGTCTGTGACACCTGAAACCTAATTAAAAGCATTTTTTGCCATTGATTTTCCAAACCAGGTCGGGTAATTTAAGGCGAGTGGTCTGTCCGAGGATGGCTTACTCATCTTGACGCTGCCCTACGCAGCTCACCTCCGTGTGTCGATAATATTAAACATTCCTGTAAATGAAATAATTAAGTACCGCTTGAAAAATCTGCGGCAGAAACTTGAGGAATACCAATTACATGGGTTATAAAGAGAGGTGACGTGTTGAATTAAAACATATGACAGAGACAGGGTATCTGAGACCTCCCTGAGGAGAGAGAATGGGCGAATGAAAAACGGTGTGTTTAAGTGTGTGTTTGCTTGCATACATGTCTGTGTGTGTGTGTGTGTGTGTGTGTGTGTGTGTGTGTGTGTGTGTGTGTGTGTGTGTGCATAGTGCTACGTGTGTGTGTGTGTGCGCAAAGGTGGTGTCCTCTTAAACAAATCTAAAAGACAAGGATAAGTCACCAAGACTCCCATTTCATAACGGATTGGTCTAAAATATATTACCACCATGCACTGGGAGATCTGTCTAATACATATTACCACCATGCACTGGGAGATCTGTCTAATACATATTACCACCATGCACTGGGAGATCTGTCTCTGATACATACTACCACTATGCACTGGGAGATCTGTCTCTAATACATATTACCACCATGCACTGGGAGATCTGTCTCTAATACATATTACCACCATGCACTGGGAGATCTGTCTAATACATCAGCGTTTGTGTGTGCATTTTTCACTCTAATCTTTGACTGGGCCATTCCAAGACATTTAAATGTTTCCCCTTAAACGGCTCAAGTGTTGCTTTAGCAGTATGCTTAGGGTCATTGTCCTGCTTGAAGGTGAACCCCCATCCCAGTCTCAAATCTCTGGAAGATTGAAACAGGTTTCCCTCAAGAATTTCCCTGTATTTAGCGCCATTCCTTCTTTCATTCAATTCTGACCAGTTTCCCAGTCCCTGCGGATTAAAAACATGCCCACAGCATGATCCTGCCACCACCATGCTTCTCTGTGGGGATGGTGTTCTCGGGGTGATGAGAGGTGTTGAGTTTGCCCCAGACATAGCGTTTTCCTTGATGGCCAAAAAAGCTACATTTTAGTCTAATCTCACCAGAGTACCTTCTTCCATATGTTCGGGGAGTCTCCCACATGTCTTTTGGCAAACACCAAACGTGTTTGCTTATTTTTTTCTTTAAGCAATGGATTTTTTTTCTGGCCCAGCTCTGTGGAGTGTACGGCTTAAAGTAGTCCTATGGACAGATACTCCAATCTTCGCTGTGGAGCTTTGCAGCTCCTTCAGGGTTATCTTTGGTCTCTTTGTTGCCTTTCTGATTAATGCCCTCCTTGCCTGGTCTGTGAGTTTTGGTGGGTGGCCCTCTCTTGACAGGTTTGTTGTGGTGCCATATTCTTTCCATTTTTTAATAATGGATTTAATGGTGCTCCGTGGGATGATTAAAGTTTCAGATATTTTCTTATAAACCAACCCTGATATGTACATCTCCATAACTTTGTCCCTGACCTGTTTGGAGAGCTCCTTGGTCTTCATGGTGCCACTTGCTTGGTGGTGCCCCTTGCTTAGTGGTGTTGCAGACTCTGGGGCCTTTCAGAACAGGTGTATATATACTGGGATCATGTGACAGATTATGTGACTTCTGAAGGTAATTGGTTGCACCAGATCTTATTTAGGGGCTTCATAGCAAAGGGGGTGAATACATATACACACACCACTTTTCAGTTTTTTATTTTTTAGAATTTTTTGAAACCAGTTATTTCTTTCATTTCACTTCACCAATTTGGACTATTTTGTGTAAGTTCATTACATGAAATCCAAATAAAAATATTTTTCAATTACAGGTTGTAATGCAATTATTATTTTTTTATGCCAAGAGCGATGAATACTTTTGCAAAGCACTGTAATCTCTGTTTTCATTTAATCTAATCCGTCCAGCTAGTCAGCGGCTAGGAAAACACACACAAATTCCCCTTAGGTGGTGTAACACATGAGCTCTTAATAGTCTTCCTAGGTGACTTAGCACATGAGATCAGTTAGGCCTCACTTTCTTTTTTTCTCTCTCTCTATCGCACACCTGTCTTTTCTCTTTTCCTCTCGCTACCTCTCTCTTCTTTATCTCTTTCACTCTCTCCCCGGCTTGCTCTCTTCCTTTTTTCACCCTCTCTCTCCATCTCTCTCTGAAATGGTTCGTTTCACCCTCCGTCCACCCATCCCCTGTTCCATTTGTGAAAACTGAGGCGAGGAGTCAAGCTCTATTTTCATGTTCAACAGAGTCTATCAATCAGTTAAAGTGAAGAGCGAGAAGGAGGGGGAAGGATAGGAAGAGAAGGACACGGTGAGGAACAGAAGAAGGAAAGCAGAGGACAAGGGGCAAACGAGGACAGAGGGGATGCATGAGTGAAGGAGAGGTATGGAGGGAGTGGACGTAGTGTCTATACATAGAAGGCTAGAGAATAAAGGAATGTAAAGTTTGGAGAGGGATATTGGCATAGCGGCAGTCTCTGTAGTACCTGCACACTTCTTACAGATGACAACCCCCAGATTGATGGAGGCCCATTCGGGCTGCGACGCACGGCAGTCGGCACAGCTCCTGTTGGACTCGTTGAACCAGATCTTCTCCGCCACTTCATAATCGGAGAGCGTTTCGGCTATCGATTCCTGGAATGCTTCAACCCACTCCTCTTTCTCGCTTTCCGACTCGGCCGTGAAGCTGCAACAACATATATATTTTTTTTTACAGCACATTATTGATTTTAGCAGACCAATTAAACAGTACATACAATTTTTGTTGCTTCATGTGGTGGGGTTATATGGTTTCTTTACATTGTGGGTGATGTGTACGGGTTGAATAGGTTCAGTGCACTGACGCATATCAAAACCTGTATTGCTGATGGTATGCATTGGCCAATTAGAGGTTTTGAGGCAAACGGTCGGCCATATTGGTTCTCCTCAGAAGTAGCAGTCCTACATTGGAATGAATAGGGTCTAGAGTATTTCAATTAAATGTTTCAAGGTCAAAATGAGATGTATTTAAGTATTTATTTTTTTGTAGTGTGGACAGTAACATTCGTACTCTGTAAAATAAATACTTATATTTATTATTTTATTTAAAAATGCCACTTGCTTAGTGGTGTTGCAGACTCTGGGGCATTTCAGAACAGGTGTATATATACTGAGATCATGTGACAGATCATGTGACACTTAAATAAAGTCCACCTGTGTGCAATCTAACTAATTATGTGACTTCTGAAGGTAATTGGTTGCACCAGATCTTATTTAGGGGCTTCATAGCAAAGGGGGTGAATACATATGCACGCACCACTAATTTATTTATATATTTTTTAAACAAGTAATTTTTTTTCATTTCACTTCATCAATTTGGACTATTTTGTGTATGTCCATTACATGAAATTCAAATAAAAATCTATTGAAATTACAGGTCGTAATTCAACAAAATAGGATAAATGCCAAGGGGGGGGGTAAATACTTTTGCAAGGCACTGTAAGCAGGTCCTTCGACATCTCCATCACTGTAATATGAAACACTAATGGAGAACATTGGAATAATATTCTCACATGAGAGGGAGAAAGAAAGACAGAAAGAGAAAGTGAGAGAAAGAATGGAGAGAGAAAGGAAGAGCAAGACAGCGTGGAAAATGAGAAAACAGGGAGGGAAGATGAGAACATTGGGAGAAAGATGTTGATATGTCAGCCATTAGAGTCTATAAGTGCATGTGTGCAAAATAATAAATGTCTCAGTGTGTGTGTGTGTGTATATTTCAATCTTAGACACACACACACACACACACACACACACTCTCTCCTTATCAGCCATGTTGCTCTTTTTATACCATTCAGAATCCTTTAGCACACAATTCTTTTCCCTCCGCTTTCACAGAAACACATTCCTATCCCCCTGCCACTATCTCGGGCTGGGAGAGAAAGAGCTCCCAAATTGGGAGCCTATCAGGGCCTAAAGTGACTGGGAGTCATTTGAGACTGCTGCTATCCTGTCACTTACTCCAGCCATGTCTCACTCATTTGGGCTTCCAGCAAGACAACTACTGAGCGGAGTACTTCCCCCAAATCTCTTCAACATAACTATTACTTTCTCTCACAGGCACGCATAAAGATGCGTACATTGCAGCTGCGAGTAGAGCTGGTAAATCTCTCTCTTTCTCTCTCTTTTTTGCTTGCTGCTGGAGAGAATGAAGGAAGAGAGGGAGGATATGAGATGAGGGAGGAGAGAAGAGAGGAGAGAGGCTGAGATAAAGTTAGTCTGGTGGTTTCTATGGTAACCATCCCCCCCCCCTTTCCTGTTGACACAGAGGGTTGGCGGTAGTATATCCCAGAGCAGCAGCAGCAACAGCAGCAGTTGGGATCGATTGGAGAGCATCTGAACTCAATCAACCTATCTGCTTTCTACTGAGGGCAATTCCAACGGGATGACTGCTACCATCAGGACTTCAACAACTGCCTCCAAGACCAGAGAAGAAGAGGGAGAGTGAACTATTGCCTCCAAGACCAGAGAAGAAGAGGGAGAGTGAACTATTGCCTCCAAGACCACAGAAGAACAGGGAGAGTGAACTACTGCCTCCAACACAACAGAAGATGGAGAATGAACTACTACCTCCAAGACCAGAGAGGAAGAGGCAGAGTGAACTACATCCTCCAACACCACTGAGGAAGAGGGAGAGTGAACTACTGACTCCAAGAGCACAGAGAAATAAACACATTTGACCTTGGTGCAGACGGAAGGACACGCTCACTTCTCACTATGATTTGGCACAGAGCGAGTCAATTCATTGTTGTGCCGTAAGCCATCATTACTGCTTCTGTTCAGTGTTCTGCTATTGCTGTATGAATAATCCATAGAGGCCAGTGCTAGCATATGCCAACCTGTGCCCTTCCATTAGCCATTACCACTGCAAATGATATACCAATACAGCAAAAAAACATGTTCTACAAATAAAAACTTGAAGAGTGATACATTTAAATTCTCTGTGTTTGGTAACACCGTAACAAACCATTCATCAGGCATTTATAAACCATTCATCTTTCATTTATAAACCATTCATCTCTCATTTATAAACCATTCATCAGGCATTTATAAACCATTCATCAGGCATTTATAAACCATTCATCTCTCATTTATAAACCATTCATCTCTCATTTATAAACCATTCATCAGGCATTTATAAACCATTCATCAGGCATTTATAAACCATTCATCTCTCATTTATAAACCATTCATCAGGCATTTATAAACCATTCATCAGGCATTTATAAACCATTCATCTCTCATTTATAAACCATTCATCAGGCATTTATAAACCATTCATCAGGCATTTATAAACCATTCATCAGACATTTATAAACCATTCATGAGGCATTTATAAACCATTCATGAGGCATTTATAAACCATTCGTAAGGCATTTATAAACCATTCATCAGGCATTTATAAACCATTCATCTCTCATTTATAAACCATTCATCAGGCATTTATAAACCATTCATCAGGCATTTATAAACCATTCATCAGACATTTATAAACCATTCATGAGGCATTTATAAACCATTCATGAGGCATTTATAAACCATTCGTAAGGCATTTATAAACCATTCATGAGGCATTTATAAACCATTCATGAGGCATTTATAACCCATTCGTAAGGCATTTATAAACCAAATTTGAGGCATTTATAAATCATTCTTGAGGCATTTATATGCCATTCATGAGGCATTTATAAACCATTCGTAAGGCATTTATAAACCATTCATGAGGCATATATAAACCATTCATGAGGCATTTATAAACCATTCGTAAGGCATTTATAAACCAAATTTGAGGCATTTATAAACCATTCTTGAGGCATTTATAAACCATTCGTAAGGCATTTATAAACCATTCATGAGGTATTTGTAAACCAATCATAAGGTATTTATTAACCATTCATAAGGTGTTGATAGTTTATCATTTAATACATCACTACTCCCACATCAGTAAAACTGGAGTTTGAGTTTATTTGTTCTTTACAGGGACAGTGCACATAAATCAACGTTTCAGTAAAACTGACGGTTTTAGCCAGCTGGATCATTTTCAACCACAGTCGCTTGGCAGGTTATTAAAAACGATTCCAATAACAATACAGACAAACAATGAGCACATGCAGAGCAACATAGGACAAGCATCAAGTAGCAGGCAGGCAAAGCAACATAGAACAAGCAACACGTAGCACGCAGACAGAGAAACATAGGACAAGCAACACGTAGTACGCAGACAGACAGGGCAACATAGGACAAGCAACATGTATTACACAGACAGAGCAACATAGGAGAAGCAACATGTAGCACGCAGACAGAGAAACATAGGACAAGCAACACATAGCACACATTCAGAGAAACATAGGACAAGCAACAAGTAGTGCACAGACAGAGAAACATAGGACAGGCAACATGCAGACAGAGAAACATAGGACAAGTAACATATAGCAGACAGACAGAGAAACATAGAACAAGCAACACGTAGCACGCAGACAGAGAAACACAGGACAAGCAACATGCAGACAGAGAAACATAGAACAAGAAACACGTAGCAGGCAGACAGAGCAACATAGGACAAGCAACATGTAGCAAGCATACAGACAGAGCAATAGCACAAAAAGAAGCAAAGTGTTTCCACACCCAACCAGCTACAGACAACACGAAGACAAGCTAGTAAGCTAGTTATTCAGACGTGTATAAGGTGGTAAGCTAGTTATTCAGACGTGTATAAGGTGGTAAGCTAGTTATTCAGACGTGTATATGGTGGTAAGCTAGTTATTCAGACGTGTATAAGGTGGTAAGCTAGTTATTCAGACGTGTATAAGGTGGTAAGCTAGTTATTCAGACGTGTATAAGGTGGTAAGCTAGTTATTCAGACGTGTATATGGTGGTAAGCTAGTTATTCAGACGTGTATATGGTGGTAAGCTAGTTATTCAGACGTGTATATGGTGGTAAGCTAGTTATTCAGACGTGTATAAGGTGGTAAGCTAGTTATTCAGACGTGTATATGGTGGTAAGCTAGTTATTCAGACGTGTATATGGTGGTAAGCTAGTTATTCAGACGTGTATAAGGTGGTAAGCTAGTTATTCAGACGTGTATATGGTGGTAAGCTAGTTATTCAGACGTGTATATGGTGGTAAGCTAGTTATTCAGACGTGTATAAGGTGGTAAGCTAGTTATTCAGACATGTATATGGTGGTAAGCTAGTTATTCAGACGTGTATAAGGTGGTAAGCTAGTTATTCAGACGTGTATATGGTGGTAAGCTAGTTATTCAGACGTGTATATGGTGGTAAGCTAGTTATTCAGACGTGTATAAGGTGGTAAGCTAGTTATTCAGACGTGGATATGGTGGTAAGCTAGTTATTCAGACGTGTATAAGGTGGTAAGCTAGTTATTCAGACGTGTATATGGTGGTAAGCTAGTTATTCAGACGTGTATAAGGTGGTAAGCTAGTTATTCAGACGTGTATATGGTGGTAAGCTAGTTATTCAGACGTGTATATGCTGGTAAGCTAGTTATTCAGACGTGTATTTGTTTCCTTAAACATTGCGAGTTGTGTGCTTATTATTTTACCAGGTACTGCTGGAATGTCTACCAAGTGCATGCCCATCTTTTTGTGAGAAATTACACTGGTGATTCAACACATTTATAAAGTATGTATTAACTTCTTAGGGAGCGGCTCCCAAGGTGACGGTTTTGGAGAGTCTGGCGTGCCCAGGCCCAGAAAATAGGATATGCACATAATTAGTACTATTGGATAGGAAACACTCTGAAGTTTCTAAAAGTGTTAACATAATGTCTGTGAGTATAACAGAACGGATATAGCAAGCGAAAACCCGAGGAATTTCTGTCCTGGAAAAAGTGTTTTTGACACATTGCCTCATTTTGAACCCCTCCCTATTGAAAACAGCCATTTCTGGGAGTAATATTGCAGTACCTATTGCTTCCACTGGATGTCAACAGTCTCTAGACATTGTTTGATGATGTTAGGTTGCTCTGGATGGTAATAGAAGAAGAATTTCGAACTAGTCATCAGATGTAAACAGAAAAGGAAGCACGTTCACGGGCTCGCGCGCGCTGTGGTTTTTTCCTTTCCTATCGTCCAGTTTATAATCCGGTTGAAATATTATAGTAAATATACATCAAAGTGTTCCTAAGGATACATTATCAATGATGTTTGATTGTTCTTGGGCAAGTGTATAGGTATAGGTTGAATGCGTTCTCTTCACGGTTCAATGGGCGAGTGGACGCTGTATTTTATGAACATAACGCGCCAACCAAACGGAGATTTATATAATAAATGACTTTTTCTAACAAAAGAACCATTGGATGTCTTCGTTGGACACTTGGGAAGCCCTCAGCGGAAGTTCTTCAAAAGGTAAGGGATTTGTTTTCGCTGTGAAATGTGTTTTGTGTGAACCGCGATGGTTTATGAATTTATGCTAATGGGAAAATATTGGAGGTGCTACCCTCAAACAATCAAATGTTGTGCTTTCGCCGTAAAGCCTTTTTGAAACGCTGTGATATTGCCAAGAAGCAGAGCTTTTGATGACTATGCAACACTTATAATACACTGTTGACAGAGGTCTGAGCCTAATGCTAATACACTGTTGACTGAGATCTGAGCCTGATGCTAATACACTGTTGACGGAGGTCTGAGCCTAATGCTAATACACTGTTGACTGAGATCTGAGCCTGATGCTAATACACTGTTGACTGAGATCTGAGCCTAATGCTAATACACTGTTGACAGATATCTGAGCCTGATGCTAATACACTGTTGACTGAGATCTGAGCCTGATGCTAATACACTGTTGACTGAGATCTGAGCCTGATGCTAATACACTGTTGACTGAGATCTGAGCCTAATGCTAATAAGCTATCGCTGGAGCTAACCGTTGAGTAGAGGAAGAGGAACTGCTTTTGATGACATTTTGGCTGTGATGTTTTGTTTTCCTGGCCCCGTCACATTCCCCCTAGCGGTGTATGTGTGTGAGGCTCGGTGGGACACACACTGCGAGGGGGAACGTGACGGGGCCAGGAAAACGACACACAATCTGTCTCATTACTGTATGACCGCCCTGCCATGTGTACGAGGAGAGAGCAGGGCTCCAGGAAGACAAGCGCTAATAATTTATCTGGTTTATTTTTTTAACAAACCCCCCGGGAGGGTTGTGCACGCCTGGCGCTGTGATGCAACAGCATCCTTTGTACGGGCTGCCGCTATGGAGGACGGGGCGGATTAAGTGTTTTGAGCAACCCCGGGACCTACACGGCTATAATCGATGAGCCGCTTGCTTGTTTGTCTGTTAATGGCCCATTTAAAGCCCAACCGCCGAGACAAAACACTGCCTGTTCGCTAGAAATGTTTTGGATTGTTGCCGCGCGTTAAATATTTTGTTGTTTCTTCACCTGGCATATATACGACCGATCAATCTGTTTATCTGTCTCTCCTTAATGGCCGTGTTCGTTTCAGTTCTATAAAGAGATGGGTATAATTGTGATTTTGTGCTTCAAAGAGGACTCTGTGAGAATAATCGTGGAACATCCTGATGAGGTGATGGGCACCTGAGGGGTTTTCATGGATCTAAATCAATTTCAACCCTACTAGCATCTCCTACCTGGGATTTAGATAAAACTCATTTAATCACTTTAAGCTGTAAAGACTCACTCTGTGAGTGGTTTCATTGTTTTTAATGGCGGAATTCACCCTGGGGTGTTTTTTTGCTTTTCTTCACCAATCACCACCAGACTAGCGATATGGTACTTTAAAGCAAGCAAGCTATGTTTGCCATGAGTACAGACATTAAGAGAGAAGGGGAAGAGGTGTTTTGAGGTGGTTGTTTTACAGTCACACAGATTTTGTTTTCATTAACATAGCCTACAGTAGAGGCAATAAAGTACAGTACTTTATGACATTCAACTTCTATTCATATTCAGCATCCAGACCTCACACTCTGTTCCCTTACTTAAAGGCCCAGTGCAGTCAAAAACATGATTTTCCTGTGTTTTATACATATTTGAAAATTATGATAACACCCTTTTAGTGTAAAAGCTGTTTGAAAAGAATGCCTGTAATTTCAGCCTGTTTTTGTAGGATGGAGTTTTGGCCTGCCTGGTAACTTTAGTTATTAGACCAATAACAAAGAGAGTTCCAAACCTCTCTGCCAATAACCTCTCTGCCAGTTTTTCCCTCCCTACTCAGAATGCTCCCAGACAATCCTAGCAAAATTCTTGCTTGAGAAATTGCTCTTTGTTAAGAAGCTATTTTATATATTTTTGACCATTTTAATTGAAAACAATCACATTAAGGTACTTATTTGTTACCTAGATATGATTTGATACTGAGATAAAAACAGCTGCATTGGACCTTTAATGTACTCCTTAATCATAACATTCAAAAGGTAACATTCCAAGTAGTAACCTTTTTACAGAAGCTTCTCTTGAACAGCTTACAGTAGAAATACAAGTAACTATTCAACTTCACAGTTGGATTCATATTGAGCTTCAATACCTCACACTTTGTTTAACTATCAATGTGTTATCTAATAATGACATTCCACGGCAGCCTTTCTATTATGAGTAAATCACCTTTAAAACCCTGACCTTGAATGTGAGTTTGGATTGTTTTGGGAGATATGATTATTGTAGGTAAAATAGAATAAGATGCTTAAGTTTGAAGGGCAATTTTTGATTGAAATGAATGTGGTTACGGTAGAAATAAAATCATATATTAACTTTGAGGGATTTAGCTTAGAACTATCTTAAACAGAGCATTGACATCCTACGTATTGCTTCATAAAAGACTCAATAAATATTGACTGTAATTTATCATTTCAATCAGTGACCTCACCACACTTTCTCAAAGAACCAAGTCTAGCCTCAACAGTGGATAACTGTTCCAGTTAATATATTTAATAATGAACACTTCAGCAGCAGAGAGGAATAACGTGTGCAAGAACACTCTCACAAGTGATGGACTAGTCCAGAGGGCCTTGGTTGTGTGAGCCTAGCGGTTAAGAGCGTTTGGCCAGTAACCAAAAGATGGCTGGTTCGAATCCCCGAGCAGACTAGGTGAAAAATCTGTCGATGTGCCCTTGAGCAAGGCACTTAACTCTAATTGCCCCTGTAAGTCGCTCGGGATAAGAGTGTCGGCCAAATGACAACAATGTCAAAATGTGAGTAACACGCCCTGACCACTGCGCTGAAACAGAGGCAGTGTAGTTTTAGAGTTCAGGGAGCTGGCTGGCTGGAGTGGCACCCCCTGTCTCTCTCTGCCTTTAAACCAGAGATGATACTAATCACCTTTAATACCCTGACCTTGAATGTGTTTGGATGGTTTTTGGGAGATATGATTATTATAGGTAAAATAGAATAAGATGCTTATGTTTGAAGGGCATTTTTGTTTTTATACTAATCTTCTTTTTTTTAGGCCCGGAGGAGAAAAGGAGTGAGAGGTGGGTATGAAAACAGCAACACACACAAACATACACAGACACACCGGAACGCAAACTCACCAGAAGTTTCTGAAGGGAGTGTTGATTTGGAAGAGCCTCCTGTCTGTATCTTTAATGTTAGCAGCAGTCAGCTGGATCAGGGAAATACCCAGGCCAGCTCTGAAGTCCTGTAGAACAGATACAACTATGACTTTCAAAGCAAACATAAGTAAGACACGGCTATGACACAAGGGAAGAGAAAGCAGAAGGTGATTGCTCATGGCAGTTCCATGAGGCCAAGTGCATTATGGGAAAACAGAGGGGAGAGAGAGAGAAAGAGAGAGAGAGAGAATGGGAGGTTATAGGTCATTCACATGGAAGTCACTCACTGACAGAAAACAAAGTAATTCAACGGATACCTGTATTGGTCACAGTGATGAACTGGTCACCAAATGTTGCCATGCATGCATGCTCTGTCAATACATTTTGCTTCCCGTCTTAATCAAGTTTCCGCCTCGTTTTACCATGAATGCAGTCTCCACTAAGGCGAGAATATTGCCTTTGAATACAATTCTTGTGTAGTCTTAACATTATGTATACTCCCCTTGTCCTAAGTGTAGAAAATGACCCGCCTTCACTAAACCGCTAAAATAAAGCAGCTTAATTGAATTTTAAACCCCAAATCTATTTTGCATGAAGAAAAAACCTTTCATTCATCACAAACTTTGTGAATATCTGGGTTTTCCCTCTTCACAATGCAGACAGACTGCATTTAATCAGTGGACACCACTCGTTTTTATTACAACACACCTGTCATAATTGTTTTCTTTACTAAAGTAGAGGTTTATTATTATTATTGTTATTATTATTGCTAAAGGTACTGCATAGGTGTAGACATGTTTTTTTTAGCAAGACATAGCACTTGTATAGCTTTAAGAAAGTAGCAGAAATGTGCATAAAGTAGTTTAAATTCATTGTATTGAAGGGAAACAATCAAAGTCACCATTATTAGTCAGTTGTACAACCTAATGCCTTCAACTGAAATGTGTCTTCCGCATTTAACCCAACCCCTCTGAATCAGAGGTGCGGGGGGCTGCCTTAATCGACATCCACATCTTCGGTGCCCGGGGAACAGTGGGTTAACTGCCTTGTTCAGGGGCAGAACAACAGGTTTTTACCTTGTCAGCTCGGGGATTCGAACTTGCAACCCTCCGGTTACAAGTCCAACGCTCTAACCACTAGGCTACCTGCCGCCAAGTCATGAACTTTTTTGGCAACATAGTGATATATTACATTTTTTTGCGCTATTGCTCCTACCCACAAGGTGTATAAACAACAACAATAAATAAGAATACAATAAGATAAGATACAAAACAAAACAAAAATGTGAAGAACATGAATCAATCAACTCTAATTAGCACATGTAGGACAGTATGCAAATGTGTGTGCATGGACTTTGCAGATGTATTTCTCACATATGCAGCACATAGTATTTGTTTTTGGGGGGCAGAATTGGTATCTCCTGCTCTTGCCTGCCCCAGCTGCAGCCTCAGGTGGATCAGGACAAGATTCAGCCCCCTGAACAGCTTTCACAAGCGCTGCAAAGGCTGCTGTGTGGGGGAGGCACTCCCTTCTTTGAATGTACGGGGTTACAAGTGCCTTTCCCAGCTGCTCCAGGAACACCCTCATCTTGGTCCGATTATCAGGCATCCAGGTAGGGTGCAGAAACCGTGGATTGATGGCAGCATTCGCGCAAAACTGAAAGCGCGAACCACTGATTTTAATCATGGCAAGGCGACCGGAAACATGACTGAATACAAACAGTGTAGCTATTCCCTCTGCAAGGCAATCAAACAAGCTAAGCGTCAGTATAGAGACAAAGAAGATTCGCAATTC
Source organism: Brachymystax lenok tsinlingensis (assembly GCA_030435695.1). Lineage (NCBI taxonomy): Eukaryota > Metazoa > Chordata > Actinopteri > Salmoniformes > Salmonidae > Brachymystax > Brachymystax lenok. Next base: position 21,518,577 of record CM059798.1, read on the forward strand.
AACGGCTCAGACACGAGATGTATGTGGCAGTGTTACGAATCCCTTTTACCCCGTGGTCTAGGGGGAATGGAATAGAGACCCGCAACATATCTTGTGCAAATTACTATGGTGAAAAGGGAACAGTGAGAACAAAAACACAGACAACTTAAATCTACCGTCAAACACAAAAGGTTTATTTTAAACACACGGTATAGAGGTGTGAGGAAAAGGGGCTGAGCCGGACCCAAGGAAAGAAATAATATATATTCAAAAACCCCTAAGCTAATCTACCTGCGTCACTAACAGCTAGCTAACTAAGTAAATACAATGGGTGGTCCGCCCAGTTCTAACTAATGTATTTAACACAGGGTTTCCTACGGGTAATGTATGCCCAAGGGCGACTTGTCTGGTTATCCCCTTTTCCACCAACAAACACACAGCAATATATCACCACAGTACATACTCACAGTTAATGTGAGATGTTGGCACCTACACAAAAGCGATAGCGCACACAACCAAACCAACATCAACTAGGCTTCACCCAGATACTACACCGAGCTAAAGCTCTGTAGCTACAAAACAAGCCAGCTACTAAACAACAATAGAGAGCAATGCATACACAAAAGTCAGTTACTAACCAAGAGTGCTACATACCAAAAACAAGCTAGAGAGAGAGATAACTGACTGGGGTTTTAAACCAAGGGAAAGGGGATGTGATTGGGTAAGAGAAAAGGAGCAGGTGTGTCTTCTGATGGGGACTGATTGGTGATTGATGACGGCTGAGGAGTGACACCTGTGAGTAGGGCAGAAGGAGAGAAAACAAACACACACAGGATACCTGTATCCGTAACAGGCAGGGTTTACAGTCAATCCCGGACTACAAAAAGAAAACCAGCCCAGTCGCGGACACCGGTGTCTTGCTCCCAGACAAACTAAACAACTTCTTTGCTCGCTTTGAGGACAATACAGTGCCACTGAAACGGCCCGCTACCAAAACCTGCAGGCTCTCCTTCACCGCAGCCAACGTGAGTAAAACATTTAAACGTGTTAACCATCGCAAGTCTCCCGGCCTAGACGGCATCCTTATCCGCGTCCTCAGAGCATGCGCTGGCTGGTGTTTACGGACATATTTAATCAAACCTTATCCCAGTCTGCTGTTCCCACATGCTTCATCAAGAGGGCCACCATTGTTCCTGTTTCCAAGAAAGCTAAGGTAACTGAGCTAAATGACTATCACTCCGTAGCACTCACTTCCGTCATCATGAAGTGCTTTGAGAGACCAGTCAATGATCATATCACCTCCACCCTACCTGACACCCTAGACCCACTCCAATTTGCTTACCACCTCAATTAGGTCCACAGACAACGCAATCGCAACCACACTGCCCTAACCCATCTGGACAAGAGGAATACCTATGTAAGAATGCTGTTCATCGATTACAGCTCAGCATTTAACACCATAGTACCCTCTAAACTCGTCATTAAGCTCGAGACCCTGGGTCTCAACCCCGCCCTGTGCAACTGGGTCCTGGACTTTCTGATGGGCCGCATCTTCACCCCGCTGATCCTCAACACTGGGGCCCCATAAGGGTGCATTCTCAGCCCTCTCCTGTACTCCCTGTTCACCAATGACTGCGTGGCCATGCACGCCTCCAACTCAATCAACAAGCTTGCAGACAACACTACAGTGCTTGATTACCAACAATGACGAGACGACCTACAGGGAGGAGGTGAGGGCCCTCGGAGTGTGGTGTCAGGAAAATAACCTCACACTCAACGTCAACAAAACAAAGGAGATGATCGTGGACTTCAGGTAACAGCAGAGGGAGCACCACCCTATCTACATTGACGGCACAGTAGTGGAGAAGGTGGAGCCTCTTAAACCTCAGGAGGCTGAAGAAATTTGTCTTGTCATAAAAAACACTCAAACCTTTACAGATGCACAATTGAGAGCATCCTGTCGGGCTGTATCACCGCCTGGTACGGCAACTGCTCCGCCCACAACCGTAAGGCTCTCCAGAGGGTAGTGCGGTCTGCACAATGCATCACCGGGGGTAAACTACCTGCCCTCCAGGACACCTACACCACCCGATGTCACAGGAAGGCCAAAAAGATCATCAAGGACAACAACCACCCGAGCCACTGCCTGTTCACCCCGTTGATCATCCAGAAGGTGAGGGCAGTACAAGTGCATCAAAGCTGGGACCGAGAAGCTGAAAACCAGCTTCTATCTCAAGGCCATCAGACTGTTAAACAGCCATCACTAACATTGAGTGGCTGCTGCCAACATACAGACTCAATCTCTAGCCACTTTAATAATTAATAATTGGATGTAATAAATGTATCACTAGTCACTTAACAATGCCACTATATATAATGTTTACATTACTCATCTCATATGTATGTACTGTACTCTATACCATCTACTGCATCTTGCCTATGCCGTCCAGCCATCGCTCACCCATATATTTATATGTACATATTCTTAATCGTTCCTTTACACTTGTGTGTATAAGGTAGTTGTTGTGAAATTGTTACTTTACTTGTTAGATATTACTGCACGGTTGGAACTAGAAGCACAAGCATTTCGCTACACTCGCATTAACATCTGCTAACCATTTGTATGTGACCAATAACATTTGATTTTATTTGATCCTGTTCCATATCACAAAGGCATTGTATGAGCACACATCAATGATGTTATGGAAGATGACCAGGGGCCAGCGGGAAGTCATCCTCATGCAGCTGTAAGTTCCAATCACCTTGTCCAGGTTGTCCACGCCTCCTTTGTTGTGGTTGTAGTCCAGGATGATGGCTGGCATCGTGTCCTCACGATTACTGATCTCAGCCGTTTTGTGCACTGTGCTCAGGAGGACCACATTCTTGTTCCTCTTTGGGAGGTAAGAAACTAGAGTGGTGGTGGTGGTGAAGGAAAACTTTGATGAGAAGGCCTCTCTCCCCCTTGTCTGCTGGCTGAGTTCAGTCAGTAGCACACGTAATCTCAATTTCTGATTGTCTGTGTGTGTGTGTGTGTGTGTGTCTGTGTCTTTGTGGTTTGTAAATGATTTTAACTGCCTGGTCAAAAATGAACCTAAGACAATCCTTGTACCCTGGTGGTGTACAGCTTTCATGGAATTATGAACAAAGGCAATGTTTCACTTTTTCTAATGTTGGGGTCACTCTAGGAAAAGTCATACAATTTCAAAGATATAATTTAGGGGTTTTTCTCTGCTGTTAAACATAGTGGCGGGTCATTTTTGACCCTTAAGACAACACAAGGGTTAAATCACGCTGTAATGCTGAATTTCCGCCATACGGATTGAATAAATTAGACTATTGATGCATAAATGTACCTGCGGGAGGAGGAGCTTGTTTTATAACAAGCCCATAGCCACAAGGGACCCTAGATAGGGACCCTCCTCTCAGACCCTTCTCCAGGTAGAATAGAACATCATAATGGATATGAAACTCATCTCATCTCATTAGAACTAAATCTGGCCTCTCCTACGAGTGTAATTTGGTCTAATAAACAAACACAGTACAAGCCAGATTGATTAAAGTCTGCCCCCATGCCCTATTTCCCAGGGGCCTTAGCACAGAGATACATGAGAATGACATAGTAAAATGTGTGAGAAGAGGAGACTGAAGAGGTGGCTGAAAGAAAACAGTTAGATAAGATAATTACTAAAAGGAATAACCATGTCCATGCATTGTTTTAATGAACCTTTCCTTTCGTGTCTGTGTGTCTGTGTGTCTGTGTGTGTGTGTGTGTGTGTCCGTGTGTCAGTGTGTGTGTTTGTTTGTCTGTTTTTGAGTGTCTGTTTTTGAGTGTGTGTTTTTGTGTGTGTGTTTTTTTGTGTGTGTCTGTCAGCCAGTAGTAGCAGAGTGGGATGCTAAACTAACGCAGGCTGTCTCCTCCTTCTCCTGCACTCAAAAGGGCTGAGGATACACTTTCTCATCGCCCCCAGACAGAGAGGGAGAGGAACAGATGAGAGAATGAGAGAGAGGAAAGTAGGAAGATAGAGAGAGGAAGACAGAGGGAAGACAGAGAGAAAAGAAGGAGGAAGATAGAGAGAGAGAAAGATGGAGAGAGTAATATATAGAGAGCAGAGGTAGAAACAGAGAAAGAAGAGAGAGGAAGATAGAGAGAGACAGGGAAGGAGAATAAAAATGCCCCTCGAGTTGAAAACCGCTCCAGTGGCACCAAACATAAAACGATGTCAACCTGGCCTTTTTATCATAAGAACAGTTCATCACCACAGACACAGTTTACTCTCATTACCACAAACAAAGAGGGGAAATTAATTGACACCATCTTTGTTGATCATGCACTTTTCCCGAATGGATGGGGGAACGAGAGAGGGAGAGAGGAAATGAGAGTAATGGAATAATGCTGCGTAATTAGACAGTTGTGAGATATGAGGAGATATATATGTACAGAGAGAGACACACACAGTGAGAGAGAGACACACAGAGAGCGAGAGAGAAAGGGAGAGAGAGAGAGACAGAGAGTGAGACAACTTTATAACTGACCTCAACCCAGAGTCTCTCAGAGCATTCACAGTCAGCCCACTGACACCCCTATCAGATCACAGCAAAATCACAGTCTACTTGAACAGAGCAATACACAATCATGAGGCATCAAAGCCAAAGGAATTGAGAAATATTAAGAAATGCTATAGCTGAAAGGAATGTAGTTTGGAAACCTACCAAAAAACAATGAGGCAACAACAAATTCAATCCCTTCTAGACAACTTCCTGGACAAAACGTTCCACTGTAATACTGAAGGTGTAAACTTGGCAGTAGAAAATCTTAACAGAATATTTGACCTCTCAGCTTCCCTATCAAATAAAAAATCTCAAATAGAAAACCGAAGAAAATGAACAACAATGACAAATGGTTTGATGAATGCAAAAATCCAAGAAAGAAATTGAGAAACTTGTGCAAACAATCAGGCGCCGACAAAGATGGCCGCCTCGCTTCGCGTTCTTAGGAAGCTATGCAGTAAAACATAGAGACCCAGAAAACTTGAGTCTACGCCTTCACTATGGTGAATCACTAAAACAATACAGAAATACACTATGGAAAAAGAAGGAACAGCACGTCAGAAATCAGCTCAATGTAATTGAAGAATCCATAGACTCTAACCACTTCTGGGAAAATTGGAAAACACTAAACAAACAACAACCCGAAGAATTATCTATCCAAAATGGAGATGTATGGGTAAACCACTTCTCCAATTGTTTTGGCTCTATAACAAAGAACAAACAGCAAAAACATATACATGATCAAATACAAATCTTAGAATCAACTATTAAAAAGACTACCAGAACCCACTGGATTCTCCAATTACCTTGAATGAACTACAGGACAAAATAAAAACCCTCCAACCCAAAAAGGCCTGTGGTGTTGATGGTATCCTCAATGAAATGATCAAAAATACAGACAACATACAGTGGGGCAAAAAAGTATTTAGTCAGCCACCAATTGTGCAAGTTCTCTCACTTAAAAAGATGAGAGAGGCCTGTAATTTTCATCATAGGTACACTTCAACTATGACAGACAAAATGAGGAAAAAAAATCCAGAAAATCACATTGTAGGATTTTTTATGAATTTATTTGCAAATTATGGTGGAAAATAAGTATTTGGTCACATACAAACAAGCAAGATTTCTGGCTCTCACAGACCTGTAACTTCTTCTTTAAGAGGCTCCTCTGTCCTCCACTCGTTACCTGTATTAATGGCACCTGTTTGAACTTGTTATCAGTATAAAAGACACCTGTCCACAACCTCAAACAGTCACACTCCAAACTCCACTATGGCCAAGACCAAAGAGCTGTCAAAGGACACCAGAAACAAAATTGTAGACCTGCACCAGGTTGGGAAGACTGAATCTGCAATAGGTAAGCAGCTTGGTTTGAAGAAATCAACTGTGGGAGCAATTATTAGGAAATGGAAGACATACAAGACCACTGATAATCTTCCTCGATCTGGGGCTCCACGCAAGATCTCACCCGTGGGGTCAAAATGATCACAAGAACGGTGAGCAAAAATCCCAGAACCACAGGGGGACCTAGTGAATGACCTGCAGAGAGCTGGGACCAAAGTAACAAAGCCTACCATCAGTAACACACTACGCTGCCAGGGACTCAAATCCTGCAGTGCCAGACGTGTCCCCATGCTTAAGCCAGTACATGTTCAGGCCCGTCTGAAGTTTGCTAGAGAGCATTTGGATGATCCAGATGAGGATTGGGAGAATGTCATATGGTCAGATGAAACCAAAATAGAACTTTTTGGTAAAAACTCAACTCGTTGTGTTTGGAGGACAAAGAATGCTGAGTTGCATCCAAAGAACACCATACCTACTGTGAAGCATGGGGGTGGAAACATCATGCTTTGGGGCTGTTTTTCTGCAAAGGGACCAGGACGACTGATCCGTGTAAAGGAAAGAATGAATGGGGCCATGTATCGTGAGATTTTGAGTGAAAACCTCCTTCCATCAGCAAGGGAATTGAAGATGAAACGTGGCTGGGTCTTTCAGCATGACAATGATCCCAAACATACCGCCCGGGCAACGAAGGAGTGGCTTCGTAAGAAGCATTTCAAGGTCCTGGAGTGGCCTAGCCAGTCTCCAGATCTCAACCCCATAGAAAATCTTTGGAGGGAGTTGAAAGTCCGTGTTGCCCAGCGACAGCCCCAAAACATCACTGCTCTAGAGGAGATCTGCATGGAGGAATGGGCCAAAATACCAGCAACAGTGTGTGAAAACCTTGTGAAGACTTACAGAAAACGTTTGACCTCTGTCATTGCCAACAAAGGGTATATAACAAAGTATTGAGATGAACTTTTGTTATTGACCAAGTACTTATTTTCCACCATAATTTGCAAATAAATAAATTAAAAATCCTACAATGTGATTTTCTGGATTTCTTTTTCTCATTTCGTCTGTCATAGTTGAAGTGTACCTATGATGAAAATTACAGGCCTCTCTCATCTTTTTAAGTTGGAGAACTTGCACAATTGGTGGCTGACTAAATACTTTTTTGCCCCACTGTATTCCAATTGGCGATACTAAATCTCTCTAACATCATCCTTAGCTCTGGCATCTTCCCCAATATTTGGAACCAAGGACTATTCACCCCAATCCACAAAAGTGAGACAAATTTGACCCCAATAACTACCGTGGGATATGCGTCAACAGCAACCTTGGGAAAATCCTCTGCATTATCATTAACAGCAGACTCGTACATTTCCTCAGTGGAAACAATGTACTGAGAAAATGTCAAATTGGCTTCTTACCAAATTATCATACGACAGACCACGTATTCACCCTGCACACACTAATTGACAAACCAAAACAGAGGCAAAGTATTTTCATGCTTTGTTGATTTCAAAAAAGCATTTGACTCAATTTGGCATGAGGGCCTGCGATACAAATTGATGGAAAGCGGTGTTGGGGGAAAAACATACAACAATATAAAATCCATGTACACAAACAACAAGTGTGCGGCTAAAATAGGCAAAACACATACATTTCTTCCCACAGGGCCATGGGGTGAGACAGGGATGCAGCTTAAGCCCCACCCTCTTCAACATATATATCAACGAATTGGCGAGGGCACTAGAAAAGTCTGCAGCACCTGGCCTCACCCTACTAGAATCTGAAGTCGAATGTCTACTGTTTGCTGATGATCTGATGCTTCTGTCATCAACCAAGGAGGGCCTACAGCAGCACCTAGATCTTCTGCACAGATTCTGTCAGACCTGGGCCCTGACAGTAAATCTCTGTAAGACCAAAATAATGGTGTTCCAAAAAAGGTCCAGTCACCAGGACTACAAATACAAATTACATCTAGACACCGTTGCCCTAGAGCACATAAAAAACTATACATATCTTGGCCTAAACATCAGCGCCACAGGTAACTTCAACAAAGCTGTGAACGATCTGAAAGTCAAGGCTAGAAGGGCATTCTATGCCATCAATAGGAACATAAAATGTGACATACCAATTAGGATCTGGCTAAAAATACTTTAATCAGAACCCATTGCCCTTAATGGTTGTGAGGTCTGGGGTCTGCTCACCAACCAAGAATTCACAAAATGGGACAAACACCAAATTGAGAAATTGAAAAATATCCTCAGTGTACAAGGTAGAACACCAAATAATGCATGCAGAGCAGAATTAGGCCTATACCCGCTAATTATCAAAATCCAGAAAAGAGTCGTTAAATTCTACAACCACCTAAAAGGAAGCGATTTCGAAACCGTGCTTAACAAAGCCATCACCAACAGAGAGTTGAACCTGGAGAAGAGTCCCCTAAGCAAGCTGGTCCTGGGGCTCTATTCACAAACACAAACTCACACCACAGAGCCGCAGGACATCAACACAAAAGCTTTACAGACTCAGTGAGCATAGCCTTGCTATTGAGAAAGGTCGCCGTAGGCAGACCTGGCTCTCAAGAGAAGACAGGCTATGTGCACACTGCCCACAAAATGAGAAACTGAGCTGCACTTCCTAACCTCCTGCCAAATGTATGACCATATTTGAGACACATATTTCCCTCAGATTACACAGACCCACAAATAATTTAAAAAACAAATCACATTATTTTAAACTCCCATATCTACTGGGTGAAATACCACAGTGTGCCATCACAGCAGCAAGATTTGTGACCTGTTGCCACAAGAAAAGGGCAACCAGTGAAGAACACCATTGAAAATACAGCCTATTTGTATGTTTATTTATTTTCCCTTTCGTACTTTAACTATTTTCACATTACAACACTTTATATACACATAATGACGTTTGAAATGTCTGTATTCTTTTTGAACTTTTGTAAGTGTAATGTTTACTGTTCATTTTGTTTATAATCTATTTCACTTGCTTTGGCAATGTAAACATACATTTCCCATATCAATAAAGCCCCTTAATTTGAATTGAGAGAGAGGGAGTATTTAGACATGGCAGTAGTTGTCAAGACCGGAGAAAGTGAGAGAGAAACAAAAGCCACTATCGCAACAACACAGTTCTTAAATGATCTGAGTGATCTGAGTCATCTGACTGGATGATGGAAGTATGCCTTACTCAAGGTCCTACTTTCCATTTATGACAGTGTGCATTGAGCTGTGAATGCAGCCACTCTATCTCTCTCTTCCCCATTGTAGTGCTACATTGAACTCTGCTACAAAGTACCTGGGCAACTTCATCTGAAGAGTGGTCAATTGCCCTCATGGATAATTTACAGAGTTGCAAACGAGGACAGCTCTGTATGAAGTGTGTGTGTGTGTGTGTGTGTGTGTGTGTGTGTGTGTGTGTGTGTGTGTGTATATATATATATATATGTGTGTGTGTACAGTATATGTGTCTACGTAGCTGTTTGTGATTGGTTCTGCGTGCCTATACTGTACGTGTCTGCGTCATTGTGTGTGTGTGTGTGTGTGTGTGTGTGTGTGTGTGTCTCCCATCTAATGGCCCTCATCCCTCTCAACAGCCAATTACAGATATGGCTGTTAGGATCCGGCCCGGCTGCTAGTTACCTTGCCAGTATGTGCTGTGGCCTCCTGCCCTGTCCAATTAAATCACCAGGGATGGAGGGAGGGGTGGAAGGAGGGGTGGAGGGAGGTGAAGGAACATTCTGGCATTAGAGATAAAAATGACTCTCCCAATTACAACAGCCGGGAGCCGCGGGGCAATGATGATGCAGAGAGAGGAGTAGAGTTAGGGTTAAGGTTAGAGAGAGCACCGGGCGGTGCAATGATGATTCAGAGAGAGGAGTAGGGTTAGAGAGATCACCAGGCGGTGCAATGATGATTCAGAGAGAGGAGTAGGGTTAGAGAGAGCACCGGGCGGAGCAATGATGATGCAGAGAGAGGGTCAGGGTTAGAGAGAGCACCGGGCGGAGCAATGATGATGCAGAGAGAGGGTTAGAGAGAGCACCAGGCGGTGCAATGATGATGCAGAGAGAGGGTCAGGGTTAGAGAGAGCACCAGGCGGAGCTATGATGATGCAGAGAGAGGGTTAGAGAGAGCACCAGGCGGAGCTATGATGATGCAGAGAGAGGGTTAGGGTTAGAGAGAGCACCGGGCGGTGCAATGATCATGCAGAGAGAGGGTTAGAGAGATCACCAGGCGGGGCAATGATGATGCAGAGAGAGGGTTAGGGTTAGAGAGATCACCAGGCGGGGCAATGACGTGGCTTGTAGGGAGAGCTGGTATCTTAAAAAATAGTCTATGACATAATGAATGCAACTCAGCTTTGATGACACCCCTGTCACAAAAACGAAGGGTTTTGACCACTTAGAACTTTTGGAAATGAGGCTTCTCCTCCCAGCCGTGCCATTGGGCTTATAAAATGATGACCAACTTTACCCGCTTCATGTAAAAATGAAAAACTGCTATTGGGTAAACATCACAGTAAATCTACATGAATATGAAGTTGAATCTGCACAATACTTAATATTTTGACCCAGATTAGATTTTGGCACCAATGTCTTTTACACAACCAACTCATATACACAACATGAGAGTTTTCCAACACAACGTGATGGCTCCCTAACAAACACAACATGATGGCTCCCTAACAAACACAACATGATGGCTCCCTAACACAACATGATGGCTCTCTAACACAACTCATATCCACAACATGATGGCTCTCTAACACAACTCATATCCACAACATGATGGCTCTCTAACACAACTCATATCCACAACATGATGGCTTTTCTAACATAACTGGCCATCTCACCCTCTCCCCCCTCACTCTCTCCTTCCCTTCTTCTCCACCCCGTTCACTCACACCCTTTTCCTTATATACAGAGCCTTCAGAAAGTATTCATACCCAATGACTTATTCCACATTTTGTTGTGTTACAGCCTGAATTTAAAATGAATTAAATATTTATTTTCCTCACCTTTATACACAATACAGGGATGCAAACTGCTGAGGGCCCAAAAAGGTGCCACTTTTCTTTGATTCACTGAAACATGTAAAAAGAAAAATCCCCGCCAGGAGGAAATGCAAGTTTTAACTAATTAAACAAAAGAATATGATCTACATGATCAGTCTCTGTGTGTAAAATAAAAAGTGGTTCATGTGAACCTAACTCACAGCTAAAAGATTTAAAGAAAACAATCCAATGTTATTTGTTTCCTTGACTTTACTGCAAATGACACTCATGTCTTGAGAAAAAACAATACACTAATATTGCAGTTAGCCATGACAGCCTTTATAATAGAATGCTTGTGACCACACACATATACATATTTCACTTGGGAAAAAAACATTAAGTAGAAATAGAATGAAACAAAACAGGCATTCTATTTTTGCTCTATTATAGTGGCCACTACAGTAGACATCGATCAAGTGCATAAGGCTACATATGTGCAAAAATACCGTTCACCGAGTAAAACAATAATAATAATCCCCTCCACACACACACACACGTTACTGTCAAGTTCAACACAACAAAAACAATATCTTTGGGCTACACTGCACATTATTACATTGTACACTTTCTGCCTGTGGACATCTGTTCTATAATGTGCCAGCAGAGCATGATACCCTTTGTTGGCATAATTTATCTCTTTCAGGCAGAGAGGACACCTGGCATACCCCTTTTTATCCACTGTATTGAAGAAGTGAGAAAGAGGGAGAGTGTGTGGTGTTTCTTTCACCTCTATAGTGGCATCCAGTTTAAGCCAGGCCCAGCTCCAGCTACACTTGATCCCTGAATCCACTTGTTTAACAAGCAACACCTCATTTTGGGCGGCAGGGTAGCCTAGTGGTTAGAGTGTTGGACTAGTAACCGAAAGGCTGCAAGTTCAAATCCCCGAGCTGACAAGGTACAAATCTGTCGTTCTGCCCCTGAACAGGCAGTTAACCCACTTTTCCTAGGCCGTCATTGAAAATAAGAATTTGTTCTTAACTGACTTGCCTAGTAAAATAAAAAAATAAAAATTTCACCTAATTCTCTCATTCTGAAAAAGAACCACACACTGTAGAGGGAAAACATTAGTTCATAGATAATAGTTAGCTAGTTAACATTTCACACAGATTGCCAGGGTCCACTAAGCAACTAACGCGTTATAACTTGAGGAACGGCAAGGCATTGTATAACGTTACCAGTTAATACTATAGCGGATTGGTTAGGCTACTAACGTTAGCTGTCTGACTTTATTAGCCAGCTAATTTTCACACCATGAACTCAATTATTTGATCAGTTAAGTTGGCTAATGTTGCTCAACATTTCTCTGGCTAGCTAACGGATCATTTCATCCAGCTAGCAAGACGCTTAACAAGGCTAAAAATACTTGTTCCAGCACACTTTTTTTTATATAGAGAGTATAAATGTATTGGATTTGCCCCAAACACAACACTTTACATTCAGGACAAAAAGTAAATTTCTTTGCCACATTTTTTGCAGTTTTGCTTTAGTGCCTCGTTGCGAACAGGATGCATGTTTTGGAATATTTGTATTCTGTACAGACTTCCTTCTTTTCACTCTGTCATTTAGGTTAGTATTAGTATCTTCAGTTTTTTTCCTATCACAGCCATTAAACTCTGAAACTGTTTTAAAATTACTATTGGCCTCATGGTGAAATCCCTGAGTGGTGACCTTCCTTTCCGGGCAACTGAGTTAGGAAGGACGCCTGTATCTTTGTAGTGACTGGGTGTGTTGATAGACCATCCAAAGTGTAATTGATAACTTCACCATGCTCAAAGGGATATTCAATGTCTGCTTCTTTTTTTTTTTTTACCCATCTACCAATAGGTGCCCTTCTTTGTGAGGCGTTGGAAAACCTCTCTGGCCACTATTATTGCAGAGTCCATGCAACTTAAATGTCTTGTTAAGAAAAGGTTAGAGGATGTCCGTCTGTCCCCTGAAGCACTAAAGTAAAACTGCAAAAAATGTGGCAAAGCAATTAACATTTTGTTGCCATAACAAAGGGGTTGAAAACGTATTGCCTCAAGACATTCCAGATTTCCTTTTTTCATTCATTTGTATAAAAATTTCGAAAAACATTATGGGGTATTGTGTGTAGGCCAGTGACAAAAAAATCTAAATGTAATCGATATTAAATTCAGACAGTAACACAATTTGTGGGGGATAAAGTCAAGGGGTGTGAATACTTTCTGAAGGCACAGTAACTTCAACCCCATAACCGGTGAACTCTATAACATTAAATCCATATCATCAAACCATTACAATACCAACTCCTATTATCTGAAATAATAAAACGAAACAACAACCTTTAACCTCTTAGCTGCCTCCAACTTCAGTGTCCACTGAGAACGACTTAATGTCAACGGCCAGCGGAGCAATTCTCAAAGCATGCTGGGTAAGCGACAGAACACTCCCCGGGATAAAAGCTATTGTTCTAACCACTTAAGAATGAGGGATGGGAGAGAGAGAGATGAGAGAGACATGGGAGAGAGACATGGGAGAGAGAGAGACATGGGAGATAGAGAGATGGGAGAGAGATAATGTGAGAGAGAGATGGGAGAGAGATAATGTGAGAGAGAGAGATGGGAGAGGAGAGAGAGAATATGAGAGAGAGCGATGAGAGAGAGAGAGAGAGAGAGATGGGAGAGAGACATGGGAGAGAGAGACATGGGAGATAGAGAGATGGGAGAGAGATAATGTGAGAGAGAGATGGGAGAGAGATAATGTGAGAGAGAGAGATGGGAGAGGAGAGAGAGAATATGAGAGAGAGCGATGGGAGAGAGAGAGAGAGAGAGAGAGAGAGAGAGAGAGAGAGAGAGAGAGAGAGAGAGAGAGATAGAGAGAGATGGGAGAGAGAGAGATGAAAGAGAGATAGAGAGAGAGAGAATGTGAGAGAGAGATGTGAGAGATGGGAGAGAGAGAGAGATGTGAGAGAGAATGTGAGAGAGAGATGGGAGAGGAGAGAGAGAATATGAGAGAGAGCGATGGGAGAGAGAGAGAGAGAGAGATGGGAGAGAGAGAGATGAAAGAGAGAGAGAGAGAGAATGTGAGAGAGAGATGTGAGAGATGGGAGAGAGAGAGAGAGAGAGATGTGAGAGAGAATGTGAGAGAGAGAGATGGGAGAGAGAGAGAGACCTCTATAACAATGAAACAACAACCTTTAACCCCCTACCTCTTAGCTGCCTCCACGTCAGTGTCCACTGAGAATGACTTAATGTCAACGGCCAGAGGAGCAATTCACCTAAACTTCCATTTTGATTAAGTGACTTCGGCCCTTCTCAAAGCATGCTGGGTAAGCGAGGGATAAAAGCTATTGTTCTAACCAACAAAACAAACTACAAGTGGAGCAATAGAAAGAGAGGGAGAGAGAGAGATTGGAGAGAGAGAGAGAGAAGAGAGAGGGAGAGCGAGAGATGGGGAGAGAGCGAGAGATGGGGGAGAGATGCGAGAGAGCGATGGGAGAGAGATTGAGAGAGAGAGAGAGATGGGAGAGAGATGGGAGAGAGAGAGATGAAAGAGAGATAGAGAGAATGTGAGAGAGAGAGAGAGAGAATATGTGAGAGAGATGTGAGAGATGGGAGAGAGAGAGATGTGAGAGAGAATGTGAGAGAGAGAGAATGTGAGAGAGAGAGATGGGAGAGAGAGACCTCTATAACAACGAAACAACAACCTTTAACCCCCTACCTCTTAGCTGCCTCCACGTCAGTGTCTACTGAGAATGACTTAATGTCAATGGCCAGAGAAGCAATTCACCTAAACTTCCATTTTGATTAAGTGACTTCGGCCCTTCTCAAAGCATGCTGGGTAAGCGAGGGATAAAAGCTATTGTTCTAACCAACAAAACAAACTACAAGTGGAGCAATAGAAAGAGAGGGAGAGAGAGAGATTGGAGAGAGAGAGAGAGAGTGAGGGAGAGATGGGGGAGAGAGAGCGAGAGATGGGGAGAGAGAGAGAGAGCGAGAGATGGGGGAGAGATGCGAGAGAGAGATAGATGAGAGAGAAAGAGATGGGAGAGGGAGAGCGAGAGTGGGAGAGATGTGAGACAGAGAGAGAAAGAGAGAGAGATGGGGGAGAGATGCGAGAGAGAATGAGAATGAGAGAGATTGGAGAGAGAAAGAGAGAGATGAGAGAGAGAGATGAGAGGGAGAGCGAGAGTGGGAGAGATGTGAGAGAGAGTGGGAGAGATGTGTGAGAGAGAGAGTGGAGAGAGGTGTGTGAGAGACAGAGAGAGAGAGAGAGTGGGATGTATGTGAGACAGAGAGAGAGAGAGAGAGCGCGAGAGATGGGGGAGAGATGCGAGAGAGAGATATGAGAGAGGGAGAGCGAGAGTGAGATATGAGAGAGGGAGAGCGAGAGTGGGAGAGATGTGAGAGAGAGAGAGAGAGAGAGAGAGTGGGAGATATGTGAGACAGAGAGAGAGAGAGAGAGAGAACGAGAGATGTGAGACAGAGAGAGAAAAAAATAAAAATAAAGGAAGTAAGAATGCAAAAGAGAGAGTGAGCGATAATGACAGAGAATGAAAGAGAATCCAAGGTAAAAATAGAGATGAATTCAGAGTGATACTAGCAGCTGCCTGACCACCATGGGATGCAGCGACCTATTGTTCCTGGCGGTGTGTGAGAAAGGAACCAGAAAGTAGATCTAATGAAGCTAACAATGAATTAAGCCTCCTTCCCTCCAGGCCCCAGATTACACATATTCAAGTAACCAACATATTTACAACCCGGACAGGGAGACCTATGGACCAACCAGCCTGAGGAATAATCCACATAAACAATTATCCTAGATACACTATTCAATACGATAGTTTAACTCTAAAATCGTTAAGTGGTTAGAACAATAGCTTTTATCCCGGCGAGTGTTCTGTCGCTTACCCAGCATGCTTTGAGAAGGGCCGAAGTGACTTAATCAAAATGGAAGTTTAGGTGAATTGCTCCGCTGGCCGTTGACATTAAGTCGTTCTCAGTGGACACTGAAGTTGGAGGCAGCTAAGAGGTAGGGGGTTAAAGGTTGTTGTTTCGTTTTATTATTTCAGATAATAGGAGTTGGTATTGTAATGGTTTGATGATATGGATTTAATGTTATAGAGTTCACCGGTTATGGGGTTGAAGTTACTGTGCCTTCAGAAAGTATTCACACCCCTTGACTTTATCCCCCACAAATTGTGTTACTGTCTGAATTTAATATCGATTACATTTAGATTTTTTTGTCACTGGCCTACACACAATACCCCATAATGTTTTTCGAAATTTTTATACAAATGAATGAAAAAAGGAAATCTGAAATGTCTTGAGGCAATACGTATTCAACCCCTTTGTTATGGCAAGCCTAAATAAGTTCAGGAGTAAACATTTGCTTAACAAGCAATTTAAGTTGCATGGACTCTGCAATAATAGTGACCAGAGAGGTTTTCCAACAACTCACAAAGAAGGGCACACATTGGTAGATGAAAAAAATAAAAAAGTTAGTTAGAAGTTATTAATTACATTTTGGATGGTGTATCAAGACACCCAGTCACTACAAAGATACAGGCGTCCTTCCTAACTCAGTTGCCCGGAAAGGAAGGACACCACTCAGGGATTTCACCATGGAGCCAATGGTAATTTTAAAACAGTTTCAGAGTTTAATGGCTGTGAAAAGAAAAAAACTGAGGATGGATCAACAACATTGTATTTACTCCACAATACTAACCTAATTGACAGTGTGAAAAGAAGGAAGTCTGTACAGAAAACAAATATTCCAAAACATGCATCCTGTTCGCAACGAGGCACTAAAGCAAAACTGCTACAAATGTGGCAAAGCAATTAACTTTATGTCCTGAACACAAAGTGTTGTGTTTGGGGCAAATCCAATACAACACAATACTGAGTACTACTCTCCATATGTTAAAGCATAGTGGTGGCTGCAACATGTTATGGGTATGCTTGTCATCGTTAAGGACTGGGGAGAGAGGAGTGAGAGAAGTGAAACACAGGCAAAATAGTCAAGGCAAATGTGGTTCAGTCTGCTTTCCCACCAGACTCTGGGAGATGAACTCACCTAAAACAAATCTACACTGGAGTCGCTTACCAAGAAGACAGTGAATGTTCCACAGTGAGTGGCCCAGTTACAGTTTTGACTTAAATCTGCTTGAAGACCAATGGCAAGACGTGAACACCTCACAGGGGTGAGAAGGTGTACTGCATGAGCAGTAACCGAAAAACAACTGGCATTTGGAAAGTTTGAGGTGAGGGAGAAAGTGTGCTGGAGCAAGTATTGTTAGCATTGTTAAGTATCTTGCTAGCTGGATGAAATGATTCGTTAGCTAGCCAGAGAAATGTTGAGCAACATTAGCCAACTTAACTGATCAAATAATTGAGTTTATGGTGTGAAAATTAGCTGGCTAATAAAGTCAGACAGCTAACGTTAGCTAGATAACATTACAGTAGTAGAGAGGGAGTAGTAGAGAGGGAGAGAGATGGATGTGGTAGGGCTAAGTAGACATGAGTAGTAGAGAGGGAGAGAGATGGATGTGGTCAGGCTACACACTACAGTGTTTGTCTGTGTCTGTTTTGACTTGCTTTACCTTGGGAAACACAGTGTTTAAAATGACCTTAGAGACACTTCCATCACACAGTTTACAATCCATGAGAAGGGGGGGGAGGGGCATTCTCAACAGCTCGTTTATCATGTTCGATGAAATACGCAACTCCAGTGAACATGGCTACATACTACTCTCACCCTCTCTTTTTAATGCATCTCTCCTGATCTCGAGCCACTCCCTGTTTCTTACTCTTTCACCCATTGTCACGATCTTCTTTAGGGACGGACCAAGATGCAGCGAGGTATGCAGTATACATACTTTATTACCAACGTAACTGGCAAAACAATAAACAAATGACGACCGTAACGCCGGTGTGGCTAAACAGGCTGGAGTTGCGTATTTCATCGCCACAAAACATACTATACTAACACATTCAATGACCCACAAAACACCAGTGGAAAAAACACAAACATATATATGGTTCCCAATTAGAGGTAACGACAAACAGCTGCCTCTAATTGGGAACCATTAACCCAACATAGAAATATATAAACTAGAACAAAAAAAAACCTCCTAAACAAAACAAACTAAAACACGCCAGCCTGCTAAATCAGGCCTGGACGTGACACCCATAGGCTTAAACATTCACTCAATCAGCTACCGGTCTATCTCCCTCCCTTCCCTCCCTCTCGCACTGGCGGTTCTGGGGGCAGGGGGGTGCCAGTGCCCCTGTGACAACAATTTTGGACCCCCTTGTGGCCCCCCTAAATGTGGAGTATGACAATTTTTGCATAACTAATTTTTGCAATCGTTCTTTTTTTTTTACATCCGTTATTAGACAGTGTCAACGCGGAACACTAATTAAACCCACACGTTTACTAGAGGGACATGGTCTTTTGCCTGCTAATGCCTGCAATGCAGTGAAGAAAACGATATGACAACAATAACGTCTAATGTAACAGTACAACTGGCCCCAGCTTGGCCCCCCCCCAGTTGAAATGGTCTGGAACTGCCACTGCCCTCTCAGACTAGCTAACGCTGTGTTGGTGCATTTGCCACGGTTGGAATTTAGAGTTTAAGCAAAGAAAAATACAATTCATTCAAATTTTCACCCTCCTTCTTTCCCTCTCTCTCCTTCACGGAAACATGCTGACACAGAGCGATACCCATAGAGAATTAGGGCAAAGATGTTTGTTTACGCTAATGAAGGAAATAATGAGAGAAAGGGAATGAGAGAGGACAGAAGGGAAAGAGGGGCGGGGTGGGGATGGAAGGGCAGGGTGGGGACGGAAGGCAGAGGGGGGCAGGGTGGGGACGGAAGGCAGAGAGGGGCGGGTGGAGACGGAAGGCAGAGAGGGGCGGGGTGGAGACGGAAGGCAGAGAGGGGCGGGTGGAGACGGAAGGCAGAGAGGGCGGGTGGAGACGGAAGGCAGAGAGGGGCGGGTGGAGACGGAAGGCAGAGAGGGGCGGGTGGAGACGGAAGGCAGAGAGGGGCGGGTGGAGACGGAAGGCAGAGAGGGGCGGGTGGAGACGAAGGCAGAGAGGGGCGGGTGGAGACGGAAGGCAGAGAGGGGCGGGTGGAGACGGAAGGCAGAGAGGGGCGGGTGGAGACGGAAGGCAGAGAGGGCGAAGTGGAGACGGAAGGCAGAGAGGGCGGCGGTGGAGACGGAAGGCAGAGAGGGCGGGTGGAGACGGAAGGGAGAGAGGGCGGGTGGAGACGGAAGGCAGAGAGGGGCGGGTGGAGACGGAAGGCAGAGAGGGGCGGGTGGAGACGGAAGGCAGAGAGGGCGGGTGAGACGGAAGGCAGAGAGGGGCTAAGTGGAGACGGAAGGCAGAGAGGGGCGGGTGGAGACGGAAGGCAGAGAGGGCGGTGGAGACGGAAGGCAGAGGGGGCGGGTGGAGACGGAAGGCAGAGAGGGGCGGGTGGAGACGGAAGGCAGAGAGGGGCGGGTGAGACGGAAGGCAGAGAGGGGCGGGTGAGACGGAAGGAGAGAGGGGCGGTGGAGACGGAAGGGAGAGAGGGCGGGGTGAGACGGAAGGGAGAGAGGGGCGGGTGGAGACGGAAGGCAGAGAGGGGCGGTGGAGACGGAAGGCAGAGAGGGGCGGTGGAGACGGAAGGCAGAGAGGGGCGGGTGGAGACGGAAGGCAGAGAGGGGCGGTGGAGACGGAAGGCAGAGAGGCGGGAGTGGAGACGGAAGGCAGAGAGGGGCGGGGTGGAGACGGAAGGCAGAGAGGGGCGGGGTGGAGACGGAAGGCAGAGAGGGGCGGGGTGGAGACGGAAGGCAGAGAGGGGCGGGGTGGAGACGGAAGGCAGAGAGGGCCGGGGTGGAGACGGGGTGAAAGGGTAGCATGAGTTCTTCCACAGCATCACTAGATCTATCTCATAGTGTTCTATCATGGGGGTGGAGTAAAGGAGATACCTTGTTGGGTTTGGTCTAGAAATGCTTGATTTACATCTAATGACATTAACCAGAAAGACACCAACGTCCAGAGTAAGTTCAAAGACAGTTTGTGCCAAAATACCGGGACAAGGAATATGGTACCCAGCTACCCAGGATGCAATAGCTCTCCTCTTATTCAAATCACATGTTGCATATGCAACCTAGGAGAAATAATGTAGTATGCAGCCCGCAGTGTGGGAAAAGAAAAAAGCATAAAGACAGACGCCCCAGTGGGATGAGAAGCCGTATATACCTGTTCTGATTTGCAGAGTTTGAATCTGGTTCCCGTCAGGGAGACGTACACTTTGCCTTTGTACCCTCTCAGCTCCATGCTGCCATGTTTGTTGGTGCCACACTTCTGGGGCTTCTGGGAAATGGAGGCAGGGGAGCGTATGGCCGTTTGAAGAGCCTCCATCCACTCCTGACGCTCCCCTGGGTTGGTTGGTGGGTGGGTGGGAGAGGGAGAACAACATATTAGAATAATAGCACAATGCATGAAAAAAAAAAACATGATTCCACTGAAAGAAACCCCCACAGGTGGTGAGATAGACAATGCAGTTAGTACACTGTTCACTCTATTGAAATACTTCTCTCTCTCTCTCTCTGCCTCTCTAGTGACATATTTAAAGGGGCCTTGGGAGAACTACACACTCACACACACCTAGGCTTGTGCATGTCCACAACACCTGGCAACTGCTCTGATAGAAAGCACATGAGGGACAGAAGAGAGGAGGAAAGAGAGGAACGAGAGAGAAAAGAGAGGAGGGAGAGAAAGGGCTATTAACTTTATCCAAAACGAAGAGCCTAAGAAACAGTACATCACTTGGGGTATTCAGACAACAGCTGAGACAACTTTCCATAGTTCCGACCAGCAACGTTTCTGTTTTGGTTCTTCAGAAAATAATACCAACTCAAAAAAACAGACCGCCTGTGTAGCCAAACAACTAACTCAAAGAGCTTTAAAGCCCCCATGTGGTCATTTTAATTGCATTTTTTAAATCATCACAGTATGTCTAATAAATCACTGTGTGTGTGTTTATTTCATGGAAATGACTCCACATATATTTTGAAACATGCATTTACCGGAGCCTCCTTTTGAAATCAGTCTGATCGTGTGGGAGTGTTCATACCTAACTAGTAGTTAGGTGCCAGGGGGATGGGATGGTAGTTAGGTGCCAGGGGGATGGGATGGTAGTCAGGTGCCAGGGGGACGGGATGGTAGTCAGGTGCCAGGGGACGGGATGGTAGTCAGGTGCCAGGGGGACGGGATGGTAGTTAGGTGCCAGGGGGACGGGATGGTAGTTAGGTGCCAGGGGGACGGGATGGTAGTTAGGTGCCAGGGGGACGGGATGGTAGTTAGGTGCCAGGGGGACGGGATGGTAGTTAGGTGCCAGGGGACGGGATGGTAGTTAGGTGCCAGGGACGGGATGGTAGTTAGGTGCCAGGGACGGGATGGTAGTTAGGTGCCAGGGGGACGGGATGGTAGTTAGGTGCCAGGGGGACGGGATGGTAGTTAGGTGCCAGGGGGATGGGATGGTAGTTAGGTGCCATGGGGGACGGGATGGCAGGAGAGGGATAAGAAGGTTTAGGAGGAGTCTCTCTGCTTCTGTTAGTTAGGTAGCTCTCTTCTCAAGTTGTTTCTACACCTCTACAAAGTAGAGGAAAACTAACATGTATGAGCACAGACAAAGATGCTATCCCTCTATCAATTGCACACACAAACACACACACTCCAATACTGTCCTTCTGTCCAAGCTGTACTCATTGATCTGACCAAGGCCAAGAAGTGCCTGTGTCTGTGTATAGGAAAGTACGCGGCAGGTAGCCTAGTGGTTAGAGCGTTGGACTTGTAACCGGAGGGCAGTTTACCCCCTGTTCCCCGGGCGCCGTGGATGTCGATTAAGGCAGCCCCCCGCACCTCTCTGATTCAGAGGGGTTGGGTTAAATGCGGAAGACACATTTCAGTTGAAGGCATTCGGTTGTACAACTGACTAATAATGGTGACTTTGACTTTACCCAGATCAAACCTCCTGACCCCTTCATGCCCGGCCCAACACCCATATCAAACCTCCTGACCCCTTCATGCCCGGCCCAACACCCATATCAAACCTCCTGACCCCTTCATGCCCAGCCCAACACCCATATCAAACCTCCTGACCCCTTCATGCCCAGCCCAACACCCAGCTCAAACCTCCTGACCCCTTCATTCCCAGCTCAAACCTCCTGACCCCTTCATGCCCAGCTCAAACCTCCTGACCCCTTCATGCCCAGCTCAAACCTCCTAACCCCTTCATGCCCAGCCCAACACCCAGCCCACCTACACAAGCCGACCCCAACCTGGCTCGGCCAAACCATCTGCTAACTTATGCATTTACAAAGAGCCTGGATTAATAATCCATAAAGACTTTAATATTTCACAGCTCTTCACATCACCAGTCTGTACAGTTTCTCCCTGATTTTGTAGTCCTATTACCTGTCTGTCTGGGAGACACTTATTTTCCTGTTCATTTATTCAGGCCCTTCCTTCCTTCCTCTCCTCTATCTGCCCTGCCTCATCACTTGAAGGGAGGGGTATGAGAGATGGGAGACAGAGATAGAGGAAGAGGGACAGGATCAGGTAGAAGAGAGACAACAGGGACAGAATCAGGTAGAAGAGAGACAACAGGGACAGGATCAGGTAGAAGAGAGACAACAGGGACAGGATCAGGTAGAAGAGAGACAACAGGGACAGGATCAGGTGGAAGAGAGACAACAGGGACAGAATCAGGTGGAAGAGAGACAACAGGGACAGGATCAGGTGGAAGAGAGACAACAGGGACAGAATCAGGTAGAAGAGAGACAACGGGGACAGGATCAGGTAGAAGAGAGACAACGGGGACAGGATCAGGTAGAAGAGAGACAACGGGGACAGGATCAGGTGGAAGAGAGACAACGGGGACAGGATCAGGTGGAAGAGAGACAACAGGGACAGAATCAGGTAGAAGAGAGACAACAGGGACAGAATCAGGTAGAAGAGAGACAACAGGGACAGAATCAGGTAGAAGAGAGACAACAGGGACAGAATCAGGTGGAAGAGAGACAACAGGGACAGGATCAGGTGGAAGAGAGACAACAGGGACAGAATCAGGTAGAAGAGAGACAACAGGGACAGGATCAGGTGGAACGTTTGAGATGAAGAATAGTAGGACGGGTAGAAAGTATTGATTATCAAGGTGTGAGAGAGAATGGGAATGAACTATAGAGTTAATATGGGCCAGGCCTCTTCATTTAGAAGGGATGAACAGGGCTCAGCAGGAATGTAGCACTCCCCCAATGGGAATGAAGCTATGAAGAGTTGAAGGGTTGGTCATCAGGGTAAGAAGAGAGAGAAATGTGTTCATATGGACGCAACATTTTGGGAGCGTTCAGATCGAAATATGTGATGTTGAAAAAAAAAAACTTGCCATGTATGCTCTAGTCACGGCATTTCCATCTGCAACGTTTGACAACTGAACGTGGCCCAGATGTCTGCACTTGTGCACAGGAAACCAGTCTACACTCTCTGTTCCCGAAGCACTCTTCGAGATCACACACTCCACCCTGTTAACCTCTGGACTGTACCACTCCACCCTGTTAACCTGTGGACTCTGGAATGTACCTCACCTCTTTTTTAAGATTGAAAAGAAAAGAGAAAGACACGTACATTATGTCTGTGTCCTAAATGGTATCCTATTCCTGACACACATACACACACACACACACACACACACACATACATACATACATACATACATATATAGGGTTCCCCATAGTACACAGCCAGTGAGTCAGTATCTCTGTGTTGTATTTCATCTCTATTTCATGGGTCTCTCTCTCTATCGCTCTCTCTCTCATCAAAGCAGCTGAAGGCTGTTGCTTTCTTGAGCAGTTTGTTTTCTCTCTTCTCTGTACATGTGAAGAGCGGGAGGTGAAGAGGAGAGGAGCTGTCCACAATGTGAAGAGGATGTGGTGGGATGCAGTTGGGCAAGGTTGTGGTCCAACTGTCCTCTCTGTTCTATACGCATGATGCATAAACATCTACGCAGGCACAGAAATGCACAACGAACTCTCTCCCACACTTGACTTCCGTATCTGTGTGCATCAGCTGGTTGACAGCATTTGTAGCCAACCACTCTGACCATGTGCGCTTCACTCTCCTCTCTCCCGGTGAGTTATTTTTACGCCTGCCAGTCCGTGCCTCTTCTGTGTCTTTGGGCGGCCTCTTTCTCTCCCCCTCTTTCTCCAGCTGAGGTAGATCTGGGGGAACAGTACTGCACCCTGCAGTCCAGTGATACTAGCTAGCGGACAGCTGCGAGCACTCTCTCCCTCTTTGCCTTGAATTATTAATCAGCTCTCCGTTTCCTCTCTCTCCATGTCTGACTGTATTTTTGTTTCTGGCCTTCTCTTTCGAACTTCCTTGCTCACTTGTTTTCAGTCTCGCTCTGTTTGTCTCTCTCTCCGTCCGTCTGCCTGCCTGTCAGTCTGTGTGACTTTCCCCAAACCCAGCCAGTCTCCACTGCTCAACAACAAACCCAGCCAGTCTCCACTACTCAACAACAAACCCAGCCAGTCTCCACTACTCAACAACAAACCCAGCCAGTCTCCACTGCTCAGTCTCCACTGCTCAACAACAAACCCAGCCAGTCTCCAATACTCAACAACAAACGCAGCCAGTCTCCACTGCTCAACAACAAACCCAGCCAGTCTCCACTGCTCAACAACAAACACAGCCAGTCTCCAATACTCAACAACAAACCCAGCCAGTCTCAACTACTCAACAACAAACCCAGCCAGTCTCCACTGCTCAACAACAAACCCAGCCAGTCTCCACTGCTCAACAACAAACCCAGCCAGTCTCCACTGCTCAACAACAAACCCAGCCAGTCTCCAATGCTCAACAACAAACCCAGCCAGTCTCCAATGCTCAACAACAAACCCAGCCAGTCTCCACTACTCAACATCAAACCCAGCCAGTCTCCACTACTCAACAACAAACCCAGCCAGTCTCCACTGCTCAACAACAAACCCAGCCAGTCTCCACTGCTCAACAACAAACCCAGCCAGTCTCCACTGCTCAACAACAAACCCAGCCAGTCTCCACTGCTCAACAACAAACCCAGCCAGTCTCCACTGCTCAACAACAAACCCAGCCAGTCTCCACTGCTCAACAACAAACCCAGCCAGTCTCCACTGCTCAACAACAAACCCAGCCAGTCTCCACTGCTCAACAACAAACCCAACCAGTCTCCACTACTCA
Organism: Brachymystax lenok tsinlingensis; assembly: GCA_030435695.1. Taxonomy (NCBI): domain Eukaryota; kingdom Metazoa; phylum Chordata; class Actinopteri; order Salmoniformes; family Salmonidae; genus Brachymystax; species Brachymystax lenok. The sequence goes on from CM059798.1 coordinate 21,543,742, forward strand.
ACAACAAACCCAGCCAGTCTCCACTGCTCAGTCTCCACTGCTCAACAACAAACACAGCCAGTCTCCACTACTCAACAACAAACCCAGCCAGTCTCCACTGCTCAACAACAAACCCAGCCAGTCTCCACTGCTCAACAACAAACCCAGCCAGTCTCCACTGCTCAACAACAAAACCCAGCCAGTCTCCACTACTCAACAACAAACACAGCCAGTCTCCACTACTCAACAACAAACCCAGCCAGTCTCCACTACTCAACAACAAACCCAGCCAGTCTCCACTGCTCAGTCTCCACTGCTCAACAACAAACCCAGCCAGTCTCCACTGCTCAACAACAAACCCAGCCAGTCTCCACTACTCAACAACAAACCCAGCCAGTCTCCACTGCTCAGTCTCCACTGCTCAACAACAAACCCAGCCAGTCTCCACTGCTCAACAACAAACCCAGCCAGTCTCCACCACTCAACAACAAACCCAGCCAGTTAGGAGTGAAAAATGTCTCCGTTTCCACTCATTAGAACAGACACAGACCAACCTAATTGCCTGAGATGTTTACATAGAGGAAGTGCTCCACTATTCTGTTTGAAAATAAAGAGGGAGAGAGAGGGGTGGCGGAAGAGAGAGGCATGTAGAGGGAGAAAGTAAGAAAGTAAGCGATATAAATGTAGAGGGAGCAAGGGAAAGTGGAAGAGATGAGTGAGAGAGATGAGAGAAAAAGAGATGAGAGATGAGAGAAATGAGAGAGAGTTGAGAAAGAGATGAGAAAGAGATAAAAGAGATGAGAGAAAGATGAGAGAAAGAGAGACGAGAGAAAGACAGATGAAAGACAAGAGAAAGAGAGAGATGAGAGAAAGAGACTGGAGAGAAAGAGGGAGATGAGAGAAAAAGGGAGATAAGAGAGATGAGAGAAAAATGAGAGATGAGTGAAAGAGAGATGAGAGAGAAAGTAGAAGAGAGGCTGAGATCTTCATTTGATTTCATTTATTAGGATCCCCATTAGCCGACACCAATGGCTACGCTGCACTCCACAAACAGTTGTAATACGCTTAACAGGCAGCTCCGGTGGGGTTGTTCTATCTTCTATAGGGAGAGTATAGAGGGAAGGAGAGGGATGGGAGACTATAGAGGGACGGGAGACTATAGAGGGAAGGAGAGGGATGGGAGACTATAGAGGGAGGGGAGAGGAGACTATAGAGGGAGGGGAGAGGAGACTATAGAGGGAAGGAGAGGGAGGGGAGACTAAAGAGGGAGGGGAGAGGAGACTATAGAGGGAAGATAGAGGGAGAGGAGAGGAGAGTATAGAGGGAAGCTTGGGGGAGGGATGTGTAAGAAGTACCTTTATTTTACTAGGTAAGTCAGCTAAGAACAAATTCTTATTTTCAATGACAGGGGCAGTTAACCCCTGAACAGTTACGGTTACTAGTCCACTGCTCTAACCACTAGGCTACCCTGCCGCCCCAGAGAAGGAACGGGGTGAGGTGTAAGGGGTGAGGTGTAAGGGGTGAGAAGTAAGGTGTGAGGGGTGAGAAGTAAGGGGTGAGGGGTGAGGTGTAAGGGGTGAGAAGTAAGGGGTGAGGGGTGAGGGGTAAGAAGTAAGGGGTGAGGGGTGAGAGGTGAGGGGTGAGGTGTAAGATGTAAGGGGTGAGGTGTAAGGGGTGAGAAGTAAGGGGTGAGAAGTAAGGGGTGAGAAGTAAGGGGTGAGAAGTAAGGGGTGAGGGGTGAGGGGTGAGGTGTAAGGGGTGAGAAGTAAGGGGTGAGAAGTAAGGGGTGAGAAGTAAGGGGTGAGATGTAAGGGGTGAGAAGTAAGGGGTGAGGGGTGAGGTGTAAGATGTAAGGGGTGAGGTGTAAGGGGTGAGATGTAAGGGGTGAGGTGTAAGGGGTGAGGTGTAAGGGGTGAGGTGTAAGGGGTGAGAAGGGGTGAGGTGTAAAGTGTGCTCCTTTTCACCTTCCCTCTCCAGACGAAACACAAAAGTCCTGAGGGAGGTGACCACTTCGAAGCGGTTGTCCCCCTGTCCCCGCACCTGTTTCATCACACTGCACGGGATCAGGCCTTTAGAGTACATCTCCTGTAGGAGGACACAGAGACAAACAGGCTTCAGAAGAAGCATAGCGGGATGTTAAGGTACACACACACTCCCAAATGATACAAACGAATACCATAGTATTCTCTGGGCGTGATCGAAATCCTAAAACAAAAAAGTGCCCCATATTTATAGAACCACACTAGTCAGTCCGAAGTGTTTGTTGGGTAAACAGGGATTTAATTACCCCACACTCCAAACCAGCACAACAGGCAAATAATGAGCATAATGCCCTGGAGACATCTGTGACCCTCATTCGCTGGTGTCCCAAGACAACGACACTGAAAGTATTGGGTCACATTGCCACGTGGACAGAAACCAAGTCGAAAACGCACTGTGACAAACCAGACAACTATCCAAAAACTAGAAATGTCATCTCACTGTAGAGTATGAAGTTGACGTTGTGTCAAACTAGCTAACTGGCTAGCATTCCCACTGACTGTAGAGTATGAAGTTGACGCTGTGTCAAACTAGCTAACTGGCTAGCATTCCCACTGACTGTAGAGTATGAAGTTGACGCTGTGTCAAACTAGCTAACTGGCTAGCATTCCCACTGACTGTAGAGTATGAAGTTGACGCTGTGTCAAACTAGCTAACTGGCTAGCATTCCCACCGACTGTAGAGTATGAAGTTGACGCTGTGTCAAACTAGCTAACTGGCTAGCATTCCCACTGACTGTAGAGTATGAAGTTGACGCTGTGTCAAACTAGCTAACTGGCCAGCATTCCCACTGACTGTAGAGTATGAAGTTGACGCTGTGTCAAACTAGCTAACTGGCTAGCATTCCCACTGACTGTAGAGTATGAAGTTGACGCTGTGTCAAACTAGCTAACTGGCTAGCATTCCCACTGACTGTAGAGTATGAAGTTGACGCTGTGTCAAACTAGCTAACTGGCTAGCATTCCCACTGACTGTAGAGTATGAAGTTGACGCTGTGTCAAACTAGCTAACTGGCTAGCATTCCCACTGACTGTAGAGTATGAAGTTGACGCTGTGTCAAACTAGCTAACTGGCTAGCATTCCCACTGACTGTAGAGTATGAAGTTGACTTTGTGTCAAACTAGCTAACAGGCTAGCATTCCCACTGACTGTAGAGTTTGAAGTTGACGCTGTGTCAAACTAGCTAACAGGCTAGCATTCCCACTGACTGTAGAGTATGAAGTTGACGCTGTGTCAAACTAGCTAACAGGCTAGCATTCCCACTGACTGTAGAGTATGAAGTTGACGCTGTGTCAAACTAGCTAACTGGCTAGCATTCCCACTGACTGTAGAGTATGAAGTTGACGCTGTGTCAAACTAGCTAACTGGCTAGCATTCCCACTGACTGTAGAGTATGAAGTTGACGCTGTGTCAAACTAGCTAACAGGCTAGCATTCCCACTGACTGTAGAGTATGAAGTTGACGCTGTGTCAAACTAGCTAACTGGCTAGCATTCCCACTGACTGTAGAGTATGAAGTTGACGCTGTGTCAAACTAGCTAACTGGCTAGCATTCCCACTGACTGTAGAGTATGAAGTTGACGCTGTGTCAAACTAGCTAACTGGCTAGCATTCCCACTGACTGTAGAGTATGAAGTTGACGCTGTGTCAAACTAGCTAACTGGCTAGCATTCCCACTGACTGTAGAGTATGAAGTTGACGCTGTGTCAAACTAGCTAACTGGCTAGCATTCCCACTGACTGTAGAGTATGAAGTTGACGCTGTGTCAAACTAGCTAACAGGCTAGCATTCCCACTGACTGTAGAGTATGAAGTTGACGCTGTGTCAAACTAGCTAACAGGCTAGCATTCCCACTGACTGTAGAGTATGAAGTTGACGCTGTGTCAAACTAGCTAACAGGCTAACATTCCCACTGACTGTAGAGTATGAAGTTGACGCTGTGTCAAACTAGCTAACAGGCCAGCATTCCCACTGACTGTAGAGTATGAAGTTGACGCTGTGTCAAACTAGCTAACAGGCTAGCATTCCCACTGACTGTAGAGTATGAAGTTGACGCTGTGTCAAACTAGCTAACAGGCTAGCATTCCCACTGACTGTAGAGTATGAAGTTGACGCTGTGTCAAACTAGCTAACTGGCCAGCATTCCCACTGACTGTAGAGTATGAAGTTGACGCTGTGTCAAACTAGCTAACTGGCTAGCATTCCCACCGACTGTAGAGTATGAAGTTGACGCTGTGTCAAACTAGCTAACTGGCTAGCATTCCCACTGACTGTAGAGTATGAAGTTGACGCTGTGTCAAACTAGCTAACTGGCTAGCATTCCCACTGACTGTAGAGTATGAAGTTGACGCTGTGTCAAACTAGCTAACTGGCTAGCATTCCCACTGACTGTAGAGTATGAAGTTGACGCTGTGTCAAACTAGCTAACTGGCTAGCATTCCCACTGACTGTAGAGTATGAAGTTGACGCTGTGTCAAACTAGCTAACTGGCTAGCATTCCCACTGACTGTAGAGTATGAAGTTGACGCTGTGTCAAACTAGCTAACTGGCTAGCATTCCCACTGACTGTAGAGTATGAAGTTGACGCTGTGTCAAACTAGCTAACAGGCTAACATTCCCACTGACTGTAGAGTATGAAGTTGACGCTGTGTCAAACTAGCTAACTGGCTAGCATTCCCACTGACTGTAGAGTATGAAGTTGACGCTGTGTCAAACTAGCTAACTGGCTAGCATTCCCACTGACTGTAGAGTATGAAGTTGACGCTGTGTCAAACTAGCTAACTGGCTAGCATTCCCACTGACTGTAGAGTATGAAGTTGACGCTGTGTCAAACTAGCTAACTGGCTAGCATTCCCACTGACTGTAGAGTATGAAGTTGACGCTGTGTCAAACTAGCTAACAGGCTAACATTCCCACTGACTGTAGAGTATGAAGTTGACGCTGTGTCAAACTAGCTAACTGGCTAGCATTCCCACTGACTGTAGAGTATGAAGTTGACGCTGTGTCAAACTAGCTAACTGGCTAGCATTCCCACTGACTGTAGAGTATGAAGTTGACGCTGTGTCAAACTAGCTAACAGGCTAACATTCCCACTGACTGTAGAGTATGAAGTTGACGCTGTGTCAAACTAGCTAACTGGCTAGCATTCCCACTGACTGTAGAGTATGAAGTTGACGCTGTGTCAAACTAGCTAACTGGCTAGCATTCCCACTGACTGTAGAGTATGAAGTTGACGCTGTGTCAAACTAGCTAACTGGCTAGCATTCCCACTGACTGTAGAGTATGAAGTTGACGCTGTGTCAAACTAGCTAACTGGCTAGCATTGGCTAACAAGTTGCCGCTGTTGATAATAATAGTTAGAATCTCCCGTAAAGCAGTGTTGGTGGAGAAACAGGAAGTGCTTCATGTCACCATAATGTTCTCTCCCCACAGTGAATTAGAGGACATTATTTCTGGGTGCTGTAGCAGAAATAAAGAGGGGCCATCCAGACAGTGCATTATTCATATCAATAATGCAATTATCATTCCAAGTACCGCTGGATAAAAACACCAGGCGGCTTTTCGCTCTCTCTACCTCTCTCTCTCTCTCTCTCTCTTTCTCCAATAGGGTCGACCTGAATCTGATTCTCTGACCTGAAACTGTATTGTATTGTACTGTAGCATGTGTGTGAGCGTGTGGATGTGAGTGTGTGAGTGTAACTGTGTGCGGAGGGGATAGAATGAGTGGGAACCCACCGGACACCTCACTCACTCCCTCTGGATATTTTTAATTAAGTTAGTGACCTGACATCCAACCCTATTTCAGGAACCTATACCACGTGTGTGTGTAGGGGGGGGGAGTATGTGTGTGTGTGAGAATTTATGTGTATGTGTGTGTGTGTGTGTGTGTGTATATATATATGTGTGAGAGAGTGCAAGCATTTATGTGTATGTGTGTGTGTGTGTGTGTGTAACTGTGTAACTGTGTGGGGAGAGGGGAGAGAATGAGTGGGAGGGGTGACCAGACGCCTCACTCACTCCCTCCGGACATTTTTTAAATTTAGTTAGTAACCTGACATCCAACCCTATTTCTGGAGCCTATCACATACAGCCCAATGAAGACCTAGCCAGGGACACCTGCTTTCTGGGGAGAATGAGAGAGACAAATGGGAGAAAGAAAGGAAGAAAGACTGAAAGAAAGAAAGAGAGAATGAATGAAAGAGAGAGAGAGCACTCGGCGGTCCCGTTCTGTGAGCTTTTGT
>CM059798.1:21552500-21700000 GCA_030435695.1 Brachymystax lenok tsinlingensis
TTTTTTTAAGATGGAGAAACACTACTTCATTAATAGACTGTATACCATGGATATTGCTATATGTATTAATAAATAGACTGTATACCATGGATATTGCTATATTTATTAATAGACTGTATACCATGGATATTGCTATATGTATTAATAGACTGTATACCATGGATATTGCTATATGTATTAATAGACTGTATACCATGGATATTGCTATATGTATTAATAGACTGTATACCATGGATATTGCTATATGTATTAATAGACTGTATACCATGGATATTGCTATATGTATTAATAGACTGTATACCATGGATATTGCTATATGTATTACTAAATAGACTGTATACCATGGATATTGCTATATGTATTAATAGACTGTATACCATGGATATTGCTATATGTATTAATAGACTGTATACCATGGATATTGCTATATGTATTAATAGACTGTATACCATGGATATTGCTATATGTATTAATAAATAGACTGTATACCATGGATATTGCTATATGTATTAATAGACTGTATACCATGGATATTGCTATATTTATTAATAGACTGTATACCATGGATATTGTTATATGTATAAATAGACTGTATACCACGGATATTGCTATATTTATTAATAGACTGTATACCATGGATATTGCTATATGTATTACTAAATAGACTGTATACCATGGATATTGCTATATGCATTAATAGACTGTATACCATGGATATTGCTATATGTATTACTAAATAGACTGTATACCATGGATATTGCTATATGTATTACTAAATAGACTGTATACCATGGATATTGCTATATGTATTAATAGACTGTATACCATGGATATTGCTATATGTATTAATAGACTGTATACCATGGATATTGCTATATGTATTAATAGACTGTATACCATGGATATTGCTATATGTATTAATAGACTGTATACCATGGATATTGCTATATTTATTAATAGACTGTATACCATGGATATTGCTATATTTATTAATAGACTGTATACCATGGATATTGCTATATGTATAAAAAGACTGTATACCATGGATATTGCTATATGTATTAATAGACTGTATATCATGGATATTGCTATATGTATTAATAGACTGTATACCATGGATATTGCTATATGTATTACTAAATAGACTGTATACCATGGATATTGCTATATGTATTAATAGACTGTATACCATGGATATTGCTATATGTATTAATAGACTGTATACCATGGATATTGCTATATGTATTACTAAATAGACTGTATACCATGGATATTGCTATATGTATTAATAGACTGTATACCATGGATATTGCTATATGTATTAATAGACTGTATACCATGGATATTGCTATATGTATTAATAAATAGACTGTATACCATGGATATTGCTATATGTATTAATAAATAGACTGTATACCATGGATATTGCTATATGTATTAATAGACTGTATACCATGATATTGCTATATTTATTAATAGACTGTATACCATGGATATTGCTATATGTATAAATAGACTGTATACCATGGATATTGCTATATGTATTAATAAATAGACTGTATACCATGGATATTGCTATATGTATTAATAGACTGTATACCATGGATATTGCTATATGTATTACTAAATAGACTGTATACCATGGATATTGCTATATGTATTAATAAATAGACTGTATACCATGGATATTGCTATATTTATTAATAGACTGTATACCATGGATATTGCTATATGTATTAATAGACTGTATACCACGGATATTGCTATATTTATTAATAGACTGTATACCATGGATATTGCTATATGTATTAATAGACTGTATACCATGGATATTGCTATATGTATTAATAGACTGTATACCATGGATATTGCTATATGTATTACTAAATAGACTGTATACCATGGATATTGCTATATTTATTAATAGACTGTATACCATGGATATTGCTATATTTATTAATAGACTGTATACCATGGATATTGCTATATGTATTAATAGACTGTATACCATGGATATTGCTATATGTATTAATAGACTGTATACCATGGATATTGCTATATGTATTACTAAATAGACTGTATACCATGGATATTGCTATATGTATTACTAAATAGACTGTATACCATGGATATTGCTATATGTATTAATAAATAGACTGTATACCATGGATATTGCTATATTTATTAATAGACTGTATACCATGGATATTGCTATATGTATTAATAGACTGTATACCATGGATATTGCTATATGTATTACTAAATAGACTGTATACCATGGATATTGCTATATGTATTAATAAATAGACTGTATACCATGGATATTGCTATATGTATTACTAAATAGACTGTATACCATGGATATTGCTATATGTATTAATAAATAGACTGTATACCATGGATATTGCTATATGTATTACTAAATAGACTGTATACCATGGATATTGCTATATTTATTAATAAATAGACTGTATACCATGGATATTGCTATATATATTAATAAATAGACTGTATACCATGGATATTGCTATATGTATTAATAGACTGTATACCATGGATATTGCTATATGTATTAATAAATAGACTGTATACCATGGATATTGCTATATGTATTAATAAATAGACTGTATACCATGGATATTGCTATATGTATTAATAAATAGACTGTATACCATGATATTGCTATATTTATTAATAGACTGTATACCATGGATATTGCTATATTTATTAATAGACTGTATACCATGGATATTGCTATATGTATTAATAAATAGACTGTATACCATGGATATTGCTATATGTATTAATAAATAGACTGTATACCATGGATATTGCTATATTTATTAATAGACTGTATACCATGGATATTGCTATATTCTAAAAACATGTAAAAAAACAAACGCTCAGATAAAGAGCAGTGAAGTGTTAGGAAGAGAGACAGAGAGATTTGCATTAAGGGGCTTTGCAGTGACACACAGACAGCCAGACGGATCACTCATCCCCTTTGCCTCAACACACATACACACACACCAAATCCCAGCTTTGGGGCTAGCGCTTTCACAAACTGACAGACAGGTTCACATGTGACATTAGATCACCCCCCCAAGGGTCCTGTTGAGGGCCCCGTTCGGCCCCCGGAGGCTCCTATATGTCTGAGAGTCAGAGGTTGACGAAATCTGACGAAAGGAAGTGATTGACACTTATCGTCGTCTAGGGCAACCCTCGGGGGGCGGCGTGAGAAGTTGAGAACGCCACTCTCTCAACTCTCCCACGCCACTGATGATATCACACAGCCTGGAGACCATGGGGTGGTGATTACTTTAGTCTGGGAACATTGGAGAGCATTAGAACTAGGTAGGGGGTGATGATGACAGAGGGGATGAGAGAGATGGAAGGAGTGAAAGTAGGAAAAGTAGTGGAAAGTTGATAAAAGTTTCCCAGAATGCATTGGGAGTCTCCAAGGGTGTTTTTTTTTTCTCTCCCTGCAACCACAGACGTGTGGGAACAGTCTGATGCAATAATTACATTCATTAAAAAAAATCTCAAGGTACTTAACAATAAATCAATAGCCTTGCCCATTCACACACACACATTCAACAGTGTCCCTAACCCCACAGTGTCCCTAACCCCACACTCTTCAACGTTCCCTCTCAGCCTCTGACAAAAGGTGGCCATCGACGTTCCCTCTCAGCCACGGACATAACGTGGCCTTCGACGTTCCCTCTCAGCCTCTGACAAAAGGTGGCCATCAACGTTCCCTCTCAGCCACGGACATAACGTGGCCTTCGACGCTCCGTCTCAGCCTCTGACAAAAGGTGGCCATCGACGTTCCCTCTCAGCCACGGACATAACGTGGCCTTTGACGCTCCCTCTCAGCCTCTGACAAAAGTTGGCATTGAGGGAGAGCCAACCTGCCTTGTGCCAATTTCATGTTACCCGGTCACTGACCCCAACGTAGCGGTGTGAGGTAGGATCAGTCCCGACCAATCACAGACAGCAGAGCAGAGAGAGACTGAAGCGGACCTCTCCCTTAACCCAGATTCTGATCACATTCACGTTCCTACTTTAAAAAGTCAAAATGCTACTTATCCCCCTCCCCACACCGCCTTTAAATCAAATCAAATACAATTCTATTGATCACATACACATATTTAGCAGATGTTATTGCGGGTGTAGTGAAACGCTTGTGTTCCTAGCTCCAACAGTGCAGTAGTTTCTAACAAATCACAACACTACACACACATCTAAAAAGTAAAATAATGAATTAAGAAATAGATAAATATTGGATCAAGCAATGTCGGAGTGGCATTGACACTCCCCTCCCTTAACACTCAAGCCTACAACATCCACTGTGACACTGAGCACAAAACACTGAGTCGCCGTCTCTCTCCTTCCCTCCCATCCCTCCCTTGTACGGACTTCCATTGCTGCGAGCGACCATGTCCCAATAAATAAACCGACAAACGCAATGGAAAAATCGAGAGGGAGAGAAAGAGGGGGAACTATAATTAGTAAGTGATTAACGAGTGGCATCAGGCAAGGTTTGCATTATTGATTGTGATGTTGGGCAAAGCTGCAACGCTGCCTGTCTGCCGAAAAAGTGCGGGCCTAGCCCAGGGAGTTGCGCACTGAGGGCGCCGACAAGCACCACACACAGTCAGAAACACACACACACAGTCAAACACACACACACACAGTCAGAAACACACACACAGTTAAACACACACACAGTCAGAAACACACACACAGTCAAACACACACACAGTCAAACACACACACAGTCAAACACACACACAGTCAAACACACACACAGTCAAACACACACACAGTCAAACACACACACACACACATCAAACACAAACTCAGAAACACACAGAGAAACACAGAGAAACACACACACACACACACACACACACATTCAGAGAGATACTCTCCCATTCTCAGTTATAAGTTGCCTGCTCTGATGAGGGTCAATGGCAAGATCAATACGCTACAAACACAAATTCAGAAAACACATTCTCTTTACACTACAAGTTAAGTCTGCTGAAAGTCAGTTGCAAAGCCAACAAGGTAAAAAGACAAAAAGTTCAGTCAAACCACCAAAATGAAACAGAATAGAAACCTCGCTCATCTACACACTTAAACTTCTGTCCCGTCTACTGTGTGAATAGTCTACAGCTCAGAGTCAAAACGTCCTGTCTCCATAACAGTCTACATCGGAAAAAAAAACTGATGACAGTAAAAACAAGAGCTACAAAACTTCATAAACAGTCTGATGTCAAAACACAAAAAATGTGAAGGTTAAATTCCTTTATTTATTTGTCTGTCTGTCTCTCTCTGGTCAGTCTGTCTGTCTCTCTCTGGTCTGTCTGTCTCTCTCTGGTCTGTCTGTCTGTCTCTCTCTGGTCAGTCTGTCTGTCTCTCTCTGGTCAGTCTGTCTGTCTCTCTCTCTCTCTGGTCAGTCTGTCTGTCTCTCTCTCTCTCTCTGGTCAGTCTGTCTGTCCCTCTCTCTGGTCAGTCTGTCTGTCTCTCTCTCTGGTCAGTCTGTCTGTCTGTCTCTCTCTCTCTGGTCAGTCTGTCTGTCTCTCTCTGGTCTGTATGTCTGTCTCTCTCTGGTCTGTCTCTCTCTCTGGTCTGTCTGTCTCTCTGGTCTGTCTGTCTGTCTCTCTCTGGTCTGTCTGTCTGTCGGTCTCTGGTCTGTCTGTCGGTCTCTCTCTGGTCTGTCTGTCGGTCTCTCTCTCTCTCTCTCTGGTCAGTCTGTCTGTCTCTCTCTCTCTCTCTGGTCAGTCTGTCTGTCTCTCTCTCTCTCTCTGGTCAGTCTGTCTGTCTCTCTCTCTCTCTGGTCAGTCTGTCTGTCTCTCTCTCTCTGGTCAGTCTGTCTGTCTCTCTCTCTCTGGTCAGTCTGTCTGTCTGTCTCTCTCTGGTCTGTATGTCTGTCTCTCTCTGGTCTGTCTCTCTCTCTGGTCTGTCTGTCTGGTCTGTCTGTCTGTCTCTCTCTGGTCTGTCTGTCTGTCTCTCTCTGGTCTGTCTGTCTGTCGGTCTCTGGTCTGTCTGTCTGTCGGTCTCTGGTCTGTCTGTCTGTCTGTCTCTGGTCGGTCTGTCTGTCTGTCTCTGGTCGGTCTGTCTGTCTGTCTCTGGTCGGTCTGTCTGTCTGTCTCTGGTCGGTCTGTGTCTCTCTCTGGTATGTCTGTCTGACTCTTTCTGGTCTGTCTGTCGGTCTCTGGTCGGTCTGTCTGTCGGTCTCTGGTCGGTCTGTCTGTCGGTCTCTGGTCGGTCTGTCTGTCGGTCTCTGGTCGGTCTGTCTGTCGGTCTCTGGTCGGTCTGTCTGTATGTCTGTCTCTGCGTCTGGTCTGTCTGCGTCTGGTCTGTCTGCGTCTGGTCTGTCTGCGTCTGGTCTGTCTGCGTCTGGTCTGTCTGCGTCTGGTCTGTCTGCGTCTGGTCTGTCTGCGTCTGGTCTTTCTGTCCTCCCTGCTCACTTTAAAGGTTTAGCTCTTCTTTCCCTCCCTTGCTCTAGACAAGGCAGCACTAAGCGTAACTTAACCTTTCATGCTGGAAGAGGAGAACAGACAGATAGAGGAAGAGGGAGGAAGAGAGGGAGAGATAGATACAGAGGGAGCGAGAGAAAGAGAGATTCAGAAGGAGCGAGAGAGAGGCAGAGGGAGGGAGGGAGGGAGGGAGGGAGGGAGGGAGGGAGATACAGAGGGAGCGAGAGAGAGGCAGAGAGAGAGAGCGAGATAGAGAGAGACAGAGGGAGGGAGGGAGGGAGAGAGAGAGAGGGAGTGAGAGAGAGAGGCAGAAAGAGGCAGAGAGAGGCAGAGGGAGGGCACCTGCTGTTCTCAGCAGCAGGTGCTGTGCCAACGTCGATATGCTGCACTGTGTACCCAGGCACCAAGAGCCACTGGTACCCATCGAAGTGTGACAGAATGTCACTCTGTCCTTTATCCCATTCAGTGCCATGTTAATGATGGTGGGGGAGAGAGAAGGGGAACGCATAGACCGGATGGGTTGGATGTACACTACATGGTCAAAAGTATGTGGACATCCTCATCGTCTAACATCTAATTCGAAAATCATGGGCATTAATATGGAGTTGCCCCCCCCCCTTTGCTGCTATAACAGCTTACACTCTTCTGGGAAGGCGTTCCACTAGCTGTTGGAACATTGCTGTGGGGACTTGCTTCCATTCAGCCACAAGAGCATTAGTGCATCATACCAAAGGTATGGTTCGATGGGTTGAGGTTAGGCCTCTGTGCAGGCCAGTCAAGTTCTTCCACACCGATCTCGACAAAGAATCGTCTAGCATGTCATTGTATGCTGTAGCGTTAAGATTTCCCTTCACAGGAACTAAGGGGCCTAGCCCAAACCATGAAAAACAGCCCCAGACCATTATTCCTTCTCCACCAGACTTCAGTTGGCACTATGCATTGGGGCAGGTAGCGTTGTCGGCAAATCCAGATTTGTCCGTCGGACTGCCAGATGGTGAAGCGTGATTCATCACTCCAGAGAACGCATTTCCACTGCTCCAGAGTCTAATGGCGGCGAGCTTTACACCACTCCAACCGAGGCTTGGCACAGCGCATGGTGATCTTAGGCTTGTGTGCAGCTGCTCAGCCATGGAAACCCACTTCATGAAGCTCCAGAAGAACAGTTATTGTGCTGACAGTGCTTCCAGAAGCGGTTTGCAACTCAGTGAGTGTTAGACATTTTTTACACTACGCGCTTCAGCACTCAGCGGTCCCGTTCTGTGAGCTTGTGTGGCCTACCACTTCGTGGCCGAGCTATTGTTATTCCTAGATGTTTCCACTTCACAATAACAGCCCTTACAGTTGACCGGGGCAGCTCTAGCAGGGCAGAAATTTGATGAACTGACTTGTTGAAAGGTGGCATCCTATGATGGTGCTACGTTGAAAGTCACTGAGCTCTTCAGTATGGGCCATTCATCTGGTAGTGTTTGTCTATGGAGAATGCATGGCTATGTGCTCAATTTTGTACACATGTCAGCAATGGGTGTGGCTAAAATAGCCACATCCATTAATTTAAAGGGGTGTCCACATACTTTAGTATATGGAGTGCATTCAGAAAGTATTCAGACCACTTGACTTTTTCCACATTTTGTTACACTATTCCGTTTTTGTCCCCTCCTTAAACTACACACCAAATAATGAAGTCCGGGCTCTGGCTGGGCCAATCAAGGACATTCACAGACTTGTCCCGAAGCCACTCCTGTGTTGTCTTGGCTGTGTGCTTAGGGTTGTTGTCCTGTTGTAAGGTGAACCTTCTCCCAAGTCTGAGGTCCTGAGCACTCTGGAACAGGTTTTCATCAAGGATCTCTCTGTACTTTGTTTCATTCATCTTTGCCTCCATCCTGACTAGTCTCCCAGTCCCTGAAAAATATCCCCACAGCATGATGCTGCCACCAGCATGCTTCACCGTAAGGATGGTGCCAGGTTTCCTCCAGACGTGACGCTTGGCATTCAGGCCAAATAGTTCAGTCTTGGTTTCATCAGACCAGATAATCTTGTTTCTCATGGTCTGAGAGCCTTTAGGTGCCTTTGGGAAAACTCCAAGCGGGCTGTCATGTGCCTTTTACTGAGGAGTGGCATCCGTCTGGCCACTCTACCATAAAGGCCTGATTGGTGGAGTGCTGCAGAGATGGTTGTCCTTCTGGAAGGTTCTCCCATCTCCACAGAGGAACTCCGGAGCTCTGTCAGAGTGACCATCAGGTTCCTGGTCACCTCACTGACCAAGGCCCTTCTTCCCCGATTGCTCAGTTTGGCCGGGCGGCCAACTCTAGGAAGAGTATTGGTGGTTCTAAACTTCTTCCATTTAAGAATGATGGAGGACACTGTATTATTGGGGACCTTCAATGCTGCAGATTTTTTTTTGTATCAGAGGTTAGGATGTATGTGTGGTTAGATGGATCAGAGGTTAGGATGTATGTGTGGTTAGATGGATTAGAGGTTAGGATGTATGTGTGGGTGGATGGATCAGAGGTTAGGATGTATGTGTGGGTGGATGAACCAGAGGTTAGGATGTATGTGTGGGTGGATGGATCAGAGGTTAGGATGTATGTGTGGGTGGATGGATCAGAGGTTAGGATGTATGTGTGGGTGAATGGATGGATGGATTGGAGGGTTGGATGCATGTGTGGTTGGATGGATTGGATATGTGGATGGATGGATCAGAGGATTGTATGTTTGGGTGGACGGATCAGAGGGTTGGATGTATGTGTGGGTGGACAGATCGGAGGGTTGGATGTATGTATGGGTGGATGTATCAGAGGGTTGGATGGATCAGAGGGGTGGATATGTGGGTGGATGATTCAGAGGGGTGGATGGATCAGAAGGGTGGATATATGGGTGGATGATTCAGAGGGGTGGATGGATCAGAAGGGTGGATATGTGGGTGGATGATTCAGAGGGGTGGATGGATCAGAAGGGTGGATATGTGGGTGGATGATTCAGAGGGGTGGATGGATCAGAGGGTTGAATGGATGTGTGGGTGGATGATTCAGAGGGGTGGATGTGTGGGTGGATGATTCATAGGGGTGGATGTTTCGGTGGATGGATCGGAGGGTTGGATGGATGTGTGGGTGGATGATTTAGAGGGGTGGATGGATCAGAGGGGTTGATGGGTCAGAGGGGTGGGTGGATCAGAGGGGTGGATGGGTCAGAGGGGTGGATGGGTCAGAGTGGTGGATGGGTTCTATCTGTCTTTGGACAGTGTCTTTCTGTCTTTTCTTCAGCACGTTGGGTGTGAAATGATACAATTACTATGCTGTTAGTCCAGACAGTCAGATTTAATTTGAGGGGATTTTCATCCTCATCGGGTGAACCGTTTAGAAATTAAGCACTTTTTGCACATAGTTCCCACCCCATTTTACACCACAGCGCCAAAACTACAAAGAAATGATCACTGTCCATCACTGTACTTTTGGACCTCACTGTAGGTACTGTACCTACTATCATAGTGGTACAAAATACCTTTCTTCAGATAATGAAGATGTGATGTGTGGAGGAGGAGGTTATGAACGTGTGTGGTTGATTAGAGGACATGCGTGTTAGCACTTGGTGTTCGTGTGTGTGTGTGTGTGTGTGTGTGTGTGTGACTGACCTTATCATTGTTGTAATAGGAGAGGTTCTCTCCATCAAACTTCACCCATCTTTTCTGAAAGACACAGTTTCTGAAAGCGAAAGAAGCAAAGTTGAAAGTAGTATGTATGTAAACAATTTAAAAACGAAATGTGTTGCTATGAACTACAACAGAACAGCATCACCTCCCAATCGCAAGTTAAATCAAGTTCATTCAATAGAATAGTATCATACACAAGCATGCCATTTGGTACAGTAACACAGGATGCTGGTAATGCTGTTAAAATAAATGAATATTCAACATCTCAAACTAAGGCAGTTTGACAACTCTATGCTAATCATGTGGTTTCAGCGGAAGGTCGCAAAGAAGAAAAAAGGAAGTGACAGATTTGTTTTTGTAAGAGGAACTATGAAAGCATAAACATGCAGAGAAATACAAATATAACTATAAAGCAACCCCTGGTTTGCTCTGACGTCGTGAAAACTAAAATAAGGTTTGGTTTCTCACACCTAAACAGAAGAGGACGAGAACAGAAACAAGAAGCTCTGTTTTCCCACTTAAGGATTCTGGGTAGTCATTGGTCGAGTTCCTGCACGACTACATTGCAGACGCATGCCAGATCTTACAACTTCTGGGTATTTAAAAAGGACGCTATGCAGACAATCGCTCCGCCGTTTCCTGGTTGCTAAAATTCTAATAGTTTGCCTAATTTAAGTTTGTGACAAAACAACGTATAGTGTAGAGAATTATTATATTATCTATATATTATATAAATATATTATATATTATAAATAACCAAAAATATTGTACGTCAGCTGTTTGAAGCTGGTGTACAAAACAGAAAGATGTAAAAAAATATACATAAATATTATATTAATATTATAAAATGATAATAAATTATGCCACTGGCAGTGTTATTGTAACCTGTAATTTGGCCTCTGCCAAAAAGGTCTGGGTATTAATGGTACAGATGATGTGCTTGCATAACTGCAAGGGTTGCTGGTTTAAACACTGCTCTGGTGGCTGTTACCCTCTAATAACTCAAATCAGTTTTGAACCAACTATTAAAGTATGTTAGAATTTACCGTGGGATAGTCAAAAGTTATTTTTCTGTAGTTCTCAGAATGTGAATAATATCAATTGATTGTGACATTCTTACATTTAAGCAATAAGGCACGAGTGGGTGTGGTATATGGCCAGTATACCATGGCCAATATACCACGGCTTAGGGATATTCTCTGCACGACGCAACGCAGAGTGCCTGGATACAGCCTTTAGCCGTGGTATACTGGCCGTATACTACAAATCCCCGAGATGCCTTATTGCTATTATAAACTGGCTACCAACCGAATTATAGGAAATAAATGCGTGTCATACCCGTGGTCAGCCAATCAGCATTCAGGGCACGGACCATCCAGTTTAAAATGTAAAATATGACTCAATTCCAATTGAAAGCAAAGTAAAAGAAAGCGGTTTTAAGTTATTGTCTTTTGAAGGTCGTATATCTCAGCCATGGAAGACGAAAACAAAAAGATCCCCCTCGTACACTAGGGCCACATCTTACCTGTGCCTTTTACAGCTTGTAAATCCTACACAGGTATATAATCCGGGATAGGGGAGGGTGGGGCATTAACCCTTCCCCCCACACCTAGTGCTGCTCCGCTGACGTTGGTTTTGAACTGATGTAGCTAGCTAGCTATGTGTTTTGTGGGAAAAATGTAGGACTGGCATTTGGACGTGAGCTAGCTATCGTTATCTAGCTTCTGTGTCGAGCGGGTTGTTGTCAGCTGTTTTCTTTTGGTCTAACTAGCTAATGGCTGAAGTTATTTATGTAACAAACCCTTACATAAAAAAAGAAATATTGCTCGCTACCTTTCTTTGCCTGTTCGGTAGCTAATTCGATAGCTTTCAGCTGACTGGTGTCAGCTAGCTAGCTACAGAGGCTAGCTGCTGGACTTTGGACAAGAAACGTTAGCTAGATAACATTAGCTAGCTAATCAAAATATAGTTTTTTATTTATTATCCTCAGCTTGAATACCACCATATAGCTAGCTAGCTACAGTAGCCTAGGTTTGTTCTCAGCCACTTCTTACAACTGGCATGATGTGGCAGCTGTGATGTTGCCGAGCACAATTAAGTTGCTCGACCCAGTTAGAACTCTGAGATTTGGCTAAAAATATGTCAGGAATGCTACAACAATTGTTGGGTAAGGGCTTGTAAGTAAGCATTTCACGGTAAGGTCTGCACATGTTGTGCGCATGTGACAAATAACATTTGATTTGATTTGAATCTAACATGTTTTAAATTCAAAGGTCACTTGATGGACGCTTTAGTCTAGTTTTAATCCGACATGTAGAATTTGAGCTAGGGAGATGCAGAAAACTCAATTGCTAACGACCCTGTTAAAAATCCGGTATGTAGTTCTCTGTAAAAGCCGGACGGCACATGACGATAGTCAAGGAGTGTGTTGTGTACCTCCAATCAAGTTGATTTGTGAATTTTCCTCGACATTGGTGGGATATTGGCTTAGATATGATGGTAGGTAGATTCAAAAGTAACATTAAGCTTCAACTAATGCAGACCCATAATAAACTACTATAATAGAATACTACTATATGATGTTCTATTTCATCCTGTGGTCTTACCCTTGCGGTGAGAGCTTGTCCAGCCAGCCCATCTTGAGTTTGGTCTTAGGGGCCCCGTAGAAGCAGGCATAGGGGGAGATATTATCCTCGTGGTCTGCGGGTAACACGGGTAACGTATTCTTCACCAGACCGCCCAGCGTGTCAAAGGGCTCCGAGTAGAGGTCACACACCACCATCGTCATGGGAACGACCTGGGAGAGGGCTGGGCCGGGCAGGGGGCCGGAGAAGAGGGGCTCCGGGGTCGCCGTAGCAGCGTTAGGCCAAGCATGATTGGATAGTTCCCAACTGGTGGTGCAGTCTTCCACTATAGAGTAGGCATCTTCATAGAGGTGGTGGACCGTTGAAGTACGTGGAGGGACCTGTGTCTTTTTGCTATTCCTGGACCCATTTATCTTACCATGCTTCTTTCTGTGGGATAGATGATGTTGAGTTGCATTTAATCAATCAAATATATATATATATATATATCTCATAGAATAGCCTTCATTTCTCAGAACAAGTATAGACTGACGAGTTTCAGAAGAAAGTTCTTCGTTTCTGGACATTTTGAGCCTGTAATTGAACCCACAGATGTTGATGCTCCAGATACTCAACTAGTCTAAAGAAGGCCAGATGTATTGCTTCTTTAATCAAAACAACAGTTTTCAGCTGTGCTAAAATAATTGATCAATTATCCTTTTAAAAATGATAAACCTGGATTAGCTAACACAAGGTGCCATTGGAACACAGGAGTGATGGTTGCTGATAATGGGTCTCTGTACGCCTATGTAGATAATCCATTTTTTATTTTAAACCAGCCGTTTCCAGCTACAATAGTCATTTACAACATTAACAATGTCTATACTGTATTTCTGATCAATTTGATGTTATTTTAATTGGACAATTATTGTTTTGCTTTTATTTAAAAAAGGACATTTCTAAGTGACGCCAAACTTGAACAGTAGTGTGTGTGTGTGTACATATATATACACATACATACATACATACACACACAAAATCAATCAATCAATCAATATATTTAAAAATCTTTCTATACAGTGGGGAAAAAAAGTATTTAGTCAGCCACCAATTGTGCAAGTTCTCTCACTTAAAAAGATGAGAGAGGCCTGTAATTTTCATCATAGGTACACTTCAACTATGACAGACAAAATTAGGAAAAAATCCAGAAAATCACATTGTAGGATTTTTATGAATTTATTTGCAAATTATGGTGGAAAATAAGTATTTGGTCACATACAAACAAGCAAGATTTCTGGCTCTCACAGACCTGTAACTTCTTCTTTAAGAGGCTCCTCTGTCCTCCACTCATTACCTGTATTAATGGCACCTGTTTGAACTTGTTATCAGTATAAAAGACACCTGTCCACAACCTCAAACAGTCACACTCCAAACTCCACTATGGCCAAGACCAAAGAGCTATCAAAGGACACCAGAAACAAAATTGTAGACCTGCACCAGGTTGGGAAGACTGAATCTGCAATAGGTAAGCAGCTTGGTTTGAAGAAATCAACTGTGGGAGCAATTATTAGGAAATGGAAGACATACAAGACCACTGATAATCTTCCTCGATCTGGGGCTCCACGCAAGATCTCACCCTGTGGGGTCAAAATGATCACAAGAACGGTGAGCAAAAATCCCAGAACCACACGGGGACCTAGTGAATGACCTGCAGAGAGCTGGGACCAAAGTAACAAAGCCTACCATCAGTAACACACTACGCCGCCAGGGACTCAAATCCTGCAGTGCCAGACGTGTCCCCCTGCTTAAGCCAGTACATGTTCAGGCCCGTCTAAAGTTTGCAAGAGAGCATTTGGATGATCCAGATGAGGATTGGGAGAATGTCATATGGTCAGATGAAACCAAAATAGAACTTTTTGGTAAAAACTCAACTCGTCGTGTTTGGAGGACAAAGAATGCTGAGTTGCATCCAAAGAACACCATACCTACTGTGAAGCATGGGGGTGGAAACATCATGCTTTGGGGCTGTTTTTCTGCAAAGGGACCAGGACGACTGATCCGTGTAAAGGAAAGAATGAATGGGGCCATGTATCGTGAGATTTTGAGTGAAAACCTCCTTCCATCAGCAAGGGCATTGAAGATGAAACGTGGCTGGGTCTTTCAGCATGACAATGATCCCAAACACACCGCCCGGGCAACGAAGGAGTGGCTTCGTAAGAAGCATTTCAACGTCCTGGAGTGGCCTAGCCAGTTTCCAGATCTCAACCCCATAGAAAATCTTTGGAGGTAGTTGAAAGTCCGTGTTGCCCAGCGACAGCCCCAAAACATCACTGCTCTAGAGGAGATCTGCATGGAGGAATGGGCCAAAGGGTATATAAAAAAGTATTGAGATAAACTTTTGTTATTGACCAAATACTTATTTTCCACCATAATTTGCAAATAAATTCATAAAAAATCCTACAATGTGATTTTCTGGATTCTTTTTCCTCATTTTGTCTGTCATAGTTGAAGTGTACCTATGATGAAAATTACAGGCCTCTCTCATCTTTTTAAGTGAGAGAACTTGCACAATTGGTGGCTGACTAAATACTTTTTTCCCCACTGTGTATAAAATCTATATATCAATGAATGTACATATATCATTCAATACATATATATCAATCTACATAAACTCAGCAACAAAAAAAAAGTCCCTTTTTCAGGACCCTGTCTTTCAAAACTCGTAAAAATCCAAAATAATTTCACGGATCTTCATTGAAAAGGGTTTAAAACACTGTTTCCCATGCTTGTTCAATGAACCATAAACAATTAATGAACATGCACCTGTGGAACAGTCGTTAAGACACTAACAGGCCTTTCTACTGACTACTGAAAAACACCAAAAGAAAGATGCCCAGGGTCCCTGCTCATCTGCATGAACGTGCCTTAGGCATGCTGCAAGGAGGCATGAGGACTGCAGATGTGGCCAGGGCAATAAATTGCAATGTCCGTACTGTGAGACGCCCGAGACAGCGCTACAGGGAGACAGGACGGACAGCTGATCGTCCTCGCAGTGGCAGACCACGTGTAACAGCTGTACAGGATCGGTACATCCGAACATCACACCTGCGGGACAACAACTTCCCGAGTTACACCAGGAACGCACAATCCCTCCATCAGTGCTTAGACTGAGGGCTTGTAGGCCTGTTGTAAGGCCTACAAGCCCTCAGACATCACCGGCAACAACATTGCCTATGGGCACAAACCCACCGTCGCTGGACCAGACAGGACTGGCAAAAATTGCTCTTCACTGACAAGTCGCGGTTTGGTCTCACCAGGGGTGATGGTCGGATTCGCGTTTATCGTCGAAGGAACGAGCGTAACACAGAGGCCTGTACTCTGGAGCGGGATCAATTTGGAGGTGGAGGGTCCGTCATGGTCTGGGGCGGTGTGTCACAGCATCATCAGACTAAGCTTGCTGTCATTGCAGGCAATCTCAACGCTGTGCGTTACAGGGAAGACATCCTCCTCCCTCATGTGGTACACTTCCTGCAGGCTCATCCTGACATGACCCTCCAGCATGACAAAGCCACCAGCCATTCTTCTTGTTCTGTGTGTGATTTCCTGCAAGACAGGAATGTCAGTGTTCTGCCATGGCCAGCGAAGAGCCCGGATCTCAATCCCATTGAGCACGTCAAGGACCTGTTGGATCGGAGGGTGAGGGCTAGGGCCATTCCCCCAGAAATGTCCAGGAACTTGCAGGTGCCTTGGTGGGAGAGTGGGGTAACATCTCACAGCAAGAACTGGCAAATCTGGTGTAGTCGATGAGAAGGAGATGCACTGCAGTACTTAATGCAGCTGGTGGCCACACCAGATACAGACTGTTACTTTTGATTTTAACCCCTCCTTTGCTCAGGGACACATTATTCCATTTCTGTTAGTCACATGTCTGTGGAACTTGTTCAGTTTATGTCTCAGTTGTTGAATCTTGTTATGTTCATACAAATATTTACATGTTAAGTTTGCTGAAAATAAACGCAGTTGACAGGGAGAGGACGTTTCTTTTTTTGCTGAGTTTTATATATATGACGTTGGAAGTTTACATACACCTTAGCCAAATACATTTAAACTCCGTTTTTCACAATTCCTGGTAAATATTCCCTGTTTTAGGTCAGTTAGGATCACCACTTTATTTTAAGAATGTGAAATGTCAGAATAATAGTAGAGAAAAGGATTTATTTCAGATTTTATTTATTTCATCACATTCCCAGTGGGTCAGAAGTTTACATACACTCAATTAGTATTTGATAGCATTGCCTTTAAATTGTTTAACTTGGGTCAAATGTTTCAGGCAGCCTTCCACAAGCTTCCCACAATATGTTGGGTGAATTTTGGCCCATTCCTCCTGACAGAGCTGGTGTAACTGAGTCAGGTTTGTAGGCCTCCCTGCTCGCATATGCTTTTTCAGTTCTGCCCACAAATTTGCAGGGCTTTGTGGTGGCCACTCCAATACCTTGACTTTGTTGTCCAATGATGTGAAGCAAAGAGGCACTGAGTTTGAAGGTAGGCTTTGAAATACATCCACAGGTACACCTCCAATTGACTCAAATGTTGCCAAATATCAGAAGCTTCTAAAGCCATGACATCATTTTCTGAAATTTTCTAAGCCGTTTAAATGCACAGTCAACTTAGTGTATGTAAACTTCTGACCCACTGGAATTGTGATACAGTGAATTATAAGTGAAATAATCTGTCTGTAAACAATTGTTGGAATAATTACTTGTGTCATGCACAAAGTAGATGTCCTAACCGACTTGCCAAAACGATGGTTTGTTAACAAGAAATTTGTGGAGTGGTTGAAAAATGAGTTTTAATGATTCCAACCTAAGTGTATCTAAACTTCTGACTTCAACTGTATGTATGCGTGTGTATGTATGTATGTATGTATACATATCTATCTATCAGATCAATCAATCAATATATATATATACACACGTCAATCAATCTATATATATATCAATCAATCAATAATATGTGTGTAAAGCTTTTTATAAATGCTACTTGTGTTACATTTGTATAATACTTTTGCATTTGTAAAAATGTAATTTCAATTTGGTTTAGCTATATTTGGTGCAATACTATATGACTACTGTACAGACTGCTGAAGCAGGGTTTAGCAACCATGCCAATTTCAGTAGTTAAACGCCTTCCTCTTTTGAAATACTGTTTGACTATTTGTGGTCTCTTTACTGTTAGGCACAACTATTGTGTATCTGAGTGGCCCTCATCTTACCTCAGCTTCTTCTGCTTGAGATTCTCTTTGATTTCTTTCTTGAACAGTTCTTTAGTACCCTGGTCCTGAGACAGAAGAACACAGATTAGTCATCAAGGCACACAGGGGCACTTTCAAAACAAGCATTGTTAGAATGATAGCATAGTGGCTAGGTTAGCTTAGTGACTAGGCTAGCTGGAACCACTTCTATTAACCTCAGAAAAAGTGAAACTGATTGAGCCTGAAGTTTACTCTCAATTTGCTCAAGTTTACTCTCAATTTGCAGTGAAAGAAGAGACAGGGGGAAGTGGGTGTGTGTGTGTGTGTGTGTGTGTGTGTGTGTGTGTGTGTGTGTGGGCAGACAAATAGAAAAAAGAACTGGATAGTGAGTTTCTCTCTTAGCTTCTTAGCTACTGTCACAGAATCTCAAAACAGTGAACATTTCAAACAAGATTCTGAGAATATGTAGTCTGTAAAAGGGGTAACACTGAACACGTATCAAAGAAAAAGAAGAATATGCCTTAGCACCTATTCCTGCCAAATTAACTCAGTTGACACAGGTGGGGCCTACCAGGCTCTGATCAGCCTCCCCGTGAGCATATCTCTCTGGAGATCTTGTTATCATTGCCTGACTGTAAATAATGTTCTTGTATTGAATGTAATCAATACAACTGTATGTCTAAGTGTTTATTAGTAGTGGACCTATTTGGGTTCATACACAACTTCCGTTTCTAAAGTCTTTCACCTTACCAGTATGTTCTCTGGGTTGTTGTATAGGAATGTTTCTCCATAAGGAACAATGGGAGACAAAGTTCTTTGCAGTGGGGCTAGAGTAGAGAGAAGGACACACATAAAACATTATCATTGTTCTCACAGACAAATGTGCATGGTATAGGTCTAAATACTGTTGTTGCACTACATAACCATAACCCTTGAATGCATCCTCCCCTCAGAGTTCTGCGTAACATGTTGAAGCATATTTCTACCTTCTCCATTTCTCTTCTCCATCCATGTCGTCTCCCCTCCTCCTCCCTCTCTCGCTCTTCTCCCTCCCTCTCCTCCTCCCTCGTCTCCCCTTCCCCACCCTCTTCTCCCCTCGCTCTTCTCCCTCTCCTCCTCCCTCGTCTCCCCTTCCCCACCCTATTCTCCCTCCCTCTTCTCCCTCTCCTCCTCCCTCGTCTCCCCTTCCCCACCCTCTTCTCCCCTCCCTCTTCTCCCCTCTCTCTTCTCCCTCTCCTCCTCCCTCGTCTCCCCTTCCCCACCCTATTCTCCCTCCCTCTTCTCCCTCTCCTCCTCCCTCGTCTCCCCTTCCCCACCCTATTCTCCCTCCCTCTTCTCCCTCTCCTCCTCCCTCGTCTCCCCTTCCCCACCCTATTCTCCCTCCCTCTTCTCCTCCCTCGTCTCCCCTTCCCCACCCTTTTCTCCCTCCCTCTTCTCCCCTCCCTCTTCTCCCCTCCCTCTTCTCCCCTCCCTCTTCTCCCCTCCCTCTTCTCCCCTCCCTCTTCTACAAAAGTACAAAAATGTGTTCTCCCTTTCTCAGACAGACACTAGCCGTACCGAGGACGTTCCTTGGCCCTGTGTTAGGCCCAATGGGGACCTCAGCCGAGGAGGGAGGAGAGGAAGTGTGAGCGAGATCACCCAGACACCATCAGTCTGTAGACCCGGTGTGGGCCACCGCTTGTCATAGTGAAAAATAACATCGTCCATCTCTTGGGGACAGCAAGGGCTGGCAGACATCCCCCAGTGGACGGACACACACACATACCTACACAAACAGCCAGACATATACATAGACACGAGCTACTAGAAAGGCCATCGAGACACTGGGAGATAGACACACACCCACCAGGTCCTACTATGTTGAAAAGGAACACATGATTACACCCTTATCTCTATGGACAGGTCTGGTGTCTGAGAGACAGTAGGGTCGTTTATCACTATCTATTGGGCTGAGAGAGAGAGAGAGAGAGAGAGAGAGAGAGAGAGAGAGAGAGAGACAGAGAGAGAGACAGAGACAGAGAGAGACAGAGAGAGAGAAACCAAGTAAATCGAATAGAGGAGGAAAAGTAGAGGTAGGAACTAGGAAGAAAGAGGGGGGGGAAGTTGTATTTACGGTATACACTGTTGGAAGGAAAGAGCCAGATCCCCTTTCAACAGATATGGGAGCCACCATAGACAGAGGGAGGCATCAACACAGACCTCACAACACATTGCACGTATCATTAAAGGTAAATTTGCCAACAAAGTTAAACAACTTCTTGAGTTAGGAGAGTGAAGCGGGATACACAGTAGGCCTCACTGGCACCACTACGCAAGACGAGAGAGAGAGAACAATCCCAGCAAGACAAAAGCACGCTTAAAACGGGACGTTGGTTCCTCCCATGATGAATCTAAAACACACTCCCTCTTTCTCTCTCCCTTTTCACCTCTTCCCCCATTTTTCCATCAGGGCAAACAATAGCAGTGCCTGCTGACTCGATAATATTAAATATTCAAGGAAGAGCTAAAATAGGATGTTGCTAGGAGACCTTTCTGGTTGCCGTTAGCACCGCCGGGACCCTGGGCGCAGGGAAGGTGTTCAAGCTCGGTTGTGGATGTTAGTGGCGGCAAGCTCCTGAGGAGGGAAAATAATGGAATAAACTTTATTAGAACACTGACTGACACACAAGGGATCAGGAAAACCATATATATGCCTTTGAGTTAGCAAAGCATTAACACTAGAAAGGATATGTTCCCCAAATGTAACCCGATTCAGGAAACTAGGCGAATGTCGCAAGTCACGATTTAACAGAGGAGCCGTTTGAAAGGGAGACGTTTTTTTATCAAAATGCGTTTTTTGGCAGAAATGCCTTCTAGAACATGTGAACTTTCATGTGCCTTAATAAAAGTTGTATGCCATCTGTAAATACCAATGAAATTATAAAATTACGAGCCTTGTTGGTTAAGTCACAGAAAAACGCAGAAACCTTCCCACTAGCCATGATTGGCTGAGATAATGAGTGGGCTGGACATGCCGAGAGAGGAGTTCGGATTGGTCTGCCATAGAAGCTCGTCAGTCTGTGTTGGTAATCCTGTCGAACGCGGCATTTACATTTTTTTATTGTGTAGTGGAGATGCATTAGTGTTGCTCTCCACTTTCTGGAGGATCAAGTTTTGAAATCAGTGGAATTAGAGTATGATAGCTAAAGAGATGGAGAAAACACCTGTCTCTGGATTACATACTCAAACTAAGGGCAACCGTGGCATGGCATTCTTAACAGGGAGACGCGTTCATGCACAATGATGTATACAGGTAAGATAGCTAGCTAACGCTAGACTATTTTCAGATATTACACATTTTCTAATTTTAACAGAAAGTGGTTTCATTTCAAGCTAACGTTAGCTGGCTGACTCCCCAGCTGATATTATTCGTTTCCCAGAGCCGTTTGCTGTTCTAGTTAGAGCCTAATGTTAGCTAGCTGACATTGAACATGGTTGGTTAGCTCCCAGCACTGTGGCATTGTTGGCACTGTTCATTGAAATTTGACTAGCTAACGTTAGCTGGCTGGCTCGTTAGCTAACGTTATGTGACGTGTGTGAACTTACACTTTGTTCACCTAGCTAGCAAGCTATATGCCTTAAAAAAACAAAAAATGTTTTTTTTTTGTTTTTTTGGGTTGATCAGCTTTAATATTGCGGAAAGATTGTTGCTTCCATCAATGCATAATTTCCAATCCCCCATATATTTTTGGGGTAAATATATATCCATACCTTTTTATAATATACCTTTATTATTCCCCGCAAACCCTACCACCCTTCCCCCCAACTGGAGTAAACTAATAAACACTTAGGCTTCTACCTTCAGATTATACACATTTTACAGACAATCTATTTTACAATAGTTATATTTTGTTTGTTTTTAGTCCTTCCTCCATTTCTGATGTCCATCCAGTTTCATTTCTATTTGTAACTGTGCTATTTCACAGAATTTCTGAACCTATATACATTTTACAGACCCCGTATGTTTTACATTGGTTATCTTGTTGTTATTAGTCCCACCCTCCAGCTCCATTCAACCCCTCCCATCTATCTCTTAGCACCATCCATTTTGGATTTCAACTGATATTTTTTTTTTCTCAACTGTGCTGTGATGCTTCACAAAAGTACTGAACCTTTCTAGTCTCATAATTTTACTTGCCTCTTCCATTTTTGTGGTAATGCTGCAATTAGATGGTTTTGGGTAGAGCAAACACGTCCATATGTCTGTGTTAGCTGCATGTGTGACATAACTCCACCAATCCTATTTATGATATAATTTGCAAAAAGTATACCTTTTTTTTTTAAATGTAATAAAAAAATATATATTTTAATCAATTAGTATATTTGAGTTTAACCACAATATTTGTTATATTATTTGTTGTGTCTTTTCAGGTGGATTAAACTGAAATTGCAACCAACGTTCTAAGGCTTGTTTAAAAAAATATATATATATTTTGGAGATTATTTCGTTTTCACACAACCGAAAGTGAGCAGTTGTAATCTGAAAAAAGGGAAAAAAGGCCATTCTTGAACATGGGGTGATATATATATATATTAAAAATCCTGTTTATCTTATTTTCCATAATTAGCTATTAATATTTGTAGTAATGTAGGCAATTTATGCAAAGGATTTTTACCTCTCACCAGTCTCGCCATTACCAAAATTATATTGTAACCTTTATTTAAATTATGGCAAGCAATTATTATATTAGAAAACAATTATTGTGAATCATCATATATTGTCCCGAACATCTTTCACTCCCTCGCAACAGTTGTGAGACACACTCACACACTCAATCCCTTTCCCCACAACAACCAACTCAACAGTTGCACCATCTCAGAGCCCAACACCCATCAGACTATTGTCAATTTATTCTTGTTTTTAGGCCACATCTAATATTATACATGTGTGAAATTTGTTTCAGTATAGGTTAGGTCTTATTTGAGTATTTACAGTCTACATACTTCTGGATCAATCAATAAATGTTCTGACTGATTACAAGTTACATGTGGTGTCCTGAGGTTTCTGACCTATTTCAACATAATATTTACCCAATTGAAATATCAAAATGGTTAGAATGAATGTCATGGCCATTCTAGTAGTTATGGAATTCCGGCGCTCTGAGTGTTAACCAATAATGTTGCGCTGTTTGTCTCCTAAACCGTTACAGAAAGATGGGCGTATGACGCATTTCACTACTTAAGCATTTTTTCATCAAAATGTGTTTTTTTGTTGTTGCAGAAATGCCTTTTTGAACATGTGAACTTTCATGTGCCTTAATAACAAACTTGTATGAAATCTGTAAATATAAATATAATATGAAAATCACAAATCTGTTAAGACAGAGAAAATAGAAAATCTTGCCTAGCCATGTTTGGTTGAGATAATGAGGGGTGCTGGGACATTCACGAGAAAGAGAGTCCATTCTGTCACTGAAGGTTTCTCTGTCAAATGGCACATCCCGCTCTCTGCTACCACGGATATTTGAAAGATCCATTGGATTTACTTATATTTTCCTGTTTAGCAGGTTAAGTGTGTACAGGACATTTTGGTACAGCTGTAGTAGTCCACAAGCAATAACGACGAGCTACAGGACATTAATTAAATGATGCTTTAATCTATTTTTCTGGAATTTGTCTTTCAGCATAAACCTGCTCTCTGCCTCCGGTACAATGAGATGATCAAGGGTGAACAAGCAACACTTCAGGAATGTTGTACTTTGAGCTTATTGCTTTGACTTGAGGGTCAATGAATGTTATTTCTGGTATGCAAGGTTTTGAATGTACTGTCTATTTTTAGTCTGCTTTCCTCCTTTACAGCTTCAACAGTCTGGAGCCTGGTGTTGTTGTGACCAAGGAGCTTTCTCTAAGATGGAACCAGGCTTCAGCTGCTGTGCAACGTTGACGTCCTTCCTCCCAGAGATGTCAAAGCATCACCCGGACTGGACACAACCTGGAAAACATATCTTTTTTGAGAAGCTCAGGACTTTTGCGATGAAACGGACATTACATGTCCTTCTCCAAAGGGCAGGACAGAAATATGCTCTCAGGCTAAACCTTTGTTTTTTTTCCCCCTACTTTCAGCACTTGAAGTTAAAGTATTTTATTGTTGAAATCTTTTGTTTATTAAGCACTACCTCACTGCTTTAGCACATGGCCACATTCACGTGTTCCAATGTGAATTATTTAAGAGATGGGTCTAAGGCTTTAGAAGGTATGAACGACGCTAAATGGGCGTAAACAAAGAACAGCACTGTGGCTGGTCAATTTTGAAAGGCTATCTTTATTATACAACCATAGGCAATATAATACTGTAAATGGTTTGCCTAAATGGGTAACTTGGTGAGACAATGTTCAGAGAATCACTTTGACAATTTGGTAAAATTATTATTTTTCTAAATATATGTTTCCCAAGGATTAATGTAGAGCAAGTGTGAAAAAAATCACAGCAAAATGTTGTAATGCCTTTTTCTCTTAAAATGGGATTCTAAGTGGATCACCTTTTAAAGCTTTATTACTTCCCCATGGTTCCTCCAACTTCAGTGTATGACATGGAATTTAGAAGCTCGGAGTCTGTACTTTTATCCAATGTAAAAAAAAAAACATTGACATTTTGGAACACAAGACTGAAAAGAGACGGTGGGTCACCTTTGAGAAAGTGCTAAAGTTTCAAAACATAAATCAACTGTATACACATCCATTGATCACTTAATATTATAATAGACTTATCAATACGTTATAGACAGATGAGAGGCGAGGGATGAGAGATGCCTACCAGTCCGCCGGGGGTAGGATGACCTGGTCAGGAATCCCAGGGACCGGCCGGTGCCTCAGTCTGTAGGAACGGGTGGGCCTGGGGCCCTTGGCTGGTGTCTTAAAGCTTGGGCCCCTCTCATAGATCACATTATCCACCATCTTTCCCTGGAAAAGCTCTTGGTTTTCGACGTGGTCAGGCCCGGGGGAGATGTCTGTAGAGGAAGGGGAGTGCTCCTCAGAGGAGATCTCACAATCAGAGGGAACCTCTCCAGAGTGGGAGGAGACAGAGAGGGAGTCACAGCTGCCAGATGTGGAGTTCGAAGCTGAGGAGGTGGTGCGTACGTTGCGAGGGTCACGCGGTGTCGGCCGAGGTGGTCTCAGAGACCCCTTTATAGAAGTGTTAGCGTTCTCCACTTCTGTCTCTTCAATCCCTAAGCCAGCCCCAGGGAGTAGGGTCTGCCTCCCCTCCCATCCTGCCTGCTCTACCCTCTCACTAGGCTGGCAGGAAGTCACCCTTTTCTTATTTGTCATGAAGATGTGTCTGGGTTGGGGGAGGGGCTTTCTCTGGCCCCGCCCCCTCGTTTCCCCCTCCATTTCCCCTTCCCCCTGCTCTTCCACCACCAATCTTAGTGCTTCCAAACTATGTAGGATCCGTCTACGGTGGCCTGTAGGGAACACTCGGAGCTCCAGGAGGCAATTTTCAGTGAGCCCCCTGCAGTCTTCCAGGCACTGGAAGCCCCCCAGGTGAAAGCCGTCAGCGTACTGGGGCAGACGCAGGCTGGTCAGCCAGTCTAGGATCTCCTCTCTGGGGTCAGTGGGATCCGACATGGTGGGTGTTTGGTGGTGGTTTAGATTTCACACCAGAGAAGAGTTGATGATGGATCTTAGGCAGATCAGCATTAGTGAAACTGTTGGGTGGGGGAAGGTTTGGTGGTTTCTGCTGAGGACAGAAACAAGAGGGATACAATTAAGAATGTATTATGCCTCTGACAGTTGGTAGCTAATGTATCTGTGCATCTAATATCCAGAAGAAGAAAAAAATCATGATGTTTCCTCAAAATCCACTTATCAATGCATTTCCATTAATTAAAAGTTGACATTTTACATAAGAACGTTAGAATCCTGCACTGTGCAGTCTCACTACATGAGCTAGAAGAGCTGGAAGCTAAATGTGCCCCAGGGCTTTCCCCACCACAGTATAAACCTAAAAACCCAAATGTCAACGCTAAAAATAATATGAATTACTGTTGAACAAGCCAGTCCATCTTCAACAGGAAATATAAATAGCACATTTTCTCTAAGGTCTCATTGACGTTTCCTATTTTATCTACCTTTGAAAGAAGAACTAACCTTACTCTGGTCTGTCATTTTTTTAGTCCATAGTGTCTGGTCCTCCACTCCAACAAGCTCTCACCCCCATAACAACATGTACCATAAACCCTTCATATAAACAAACTTCACCTACAATGCCTTCGGAAAGTATTCAGACCCCTTTACTTTTTACACTACAGCCTTATTCTAGAATGTATTAAATAAATTCAAATCCTCAGCAATCTACACACAATACCCCATAATGACAAAAGGAAAAACCTTTAGATTTTTTTGCAAATGTATTAAAAAAAATAAAAAAAAGGAAATACCTTATTTCCATAAGTATTCAGACCCTTTGCTATGAGACTCGAAATTGAGCTCAGGTGCATCCTGTTTCCACGGATCATCCTTGATGTTTCTACAACTTGATTGGAGTCCACCTGTGGTAAATTCAATTGATTGGACATGATTTGGAAAGGGACACACCTGTATATAAGGCCCCACAGTTGACAGTGCATGTCAGAGAAAAAAACAGGCCTTGAGGTCGTTGGAATTGTCCGTAAAGCTCCAAGACAGGATTGTGTTGAAGCACAGATCTGAAAATGTCCACAGCATTGAAGGTCCCCAAGAACACAGTGGCCTCCATCATTCTTAAATGGAAGAAGTTTGGAACCACCAAGACTCTTCCTAGAGCTGGCTGCACGGCCAAACTGAACAATCGGAGAAGGGCCTTGGTCAGGGAGGTAACCAAGAACCCGATGATCATTCTGACAGAGCTCTAGAGTTCCTCTGTGGAGATGGGAGAAACTTTGAGAAGAAGAGAAACCATCTCTGCAGCACCTTACCAAACCAGGCCAGACAGAAGCAACTCCTCAGTAAAAGGAACATGAAAGCCCTCTTGGAGTTTTCCAAAATATTCTCTGGTCTGATGAAACCAAGATTAAACTCTTTGGCCCAAATGCCAAGCATCACGTCTGGAGGAAACCTGGCACCATCCCTACGGTGAAGCATGCTGGTGGCAGCATCGTGCTGTGGGGACTGGGAGACTAGTCAGGATCAAGACAAAGATGAACGGATGGAAAGTACAGAAAGAATCTTTTTGAAAACCTGCTCCAGTGCTCAGGAACTCAGACTGGGGCGAAGTTTCACCTTGCAACAGAACAATGGGAGAAACTCCACAAATACAGGTGTGCCAAGCTTGTAGTGTCACACCCAAGAAGAATCAACGCTGAAATCGCTGCCAAAGGTGCTTCAACAAAGTACTGAGTAAAGGGTCTGAATACTTACGTAAATGTGATATCTGTTTTTAATTTGAAAAACATTAGCAAAAATGTATAAAAAAATCAGTTTTTGCTTTGGTATTATGGGGGCATTGTGTGTAGTTATTTTTGAATAAAGGTTGTAACGTAACAAAATGTGGAAAAAGTCACGTTATCTGAATACTTTCTGAAGGTACTGTAACTCTAATTATACCTGACCAATAACCACAAGGCCCAACAGTGCTGATGGCGTCAACATTTAGGTCATACTTCAACGCTCTGCAGCAGTCACAAACAGTCAGTTAGTGGGTTTATAGGACCTTTCTGATCATCACTTCAGCCTTACACTATAACAAGCATGCAACGGGAATAAAAAAAAAAAATGCAACAGAAAACAACAAATGTATATTTGTTGAGTCCTGTTTCAGTCTGTTTTCTTACATTTTGTACCTAATGAATATGACCCTGACGCTTGCAGTTTTGTTTGTTTGACAGTAGCATCAGACCAACACCACTGTATGGTGGTGTTAATGAGAAGTCAAAGAGAGAAGCATGCATTAACACTGAGGAACAAGTGTAACTTCATATGCGGTATACCCACTTTTATACCCACTACCACGGAGGCTATATCAGAACACTTCTGCATTCAACTTGAGACCTCATCTTATTTAACCCCATACACTTCTGGGATGGAGGTAAATTGAAATGATTCTTACAGAATAAATATGGAACACGCAAAACGCAAAACCACGGTAGCAATTAAAAAGGGAACAGTTTGGAGATTATGGAAAAATGATTAGACTAAAAAGGTGAGGACGCCACAGTTCTCTTGACAAGACTTAATCCAAAACATTACACTGTTGATTTTACATGTAGTGTACTTTTCTCCACATTTATTGATAACGAAATCTGAAAATACTTTTGGATACAGTCTGTAACATGACATGAATATTATTGGAAAAATTGGGGTAGGTGCAACATAAGACAAAACAATTACAAGGGTTTGTATGAGAGGTCTAACTGGTGTTTCCAAGTGGCCACACATCTCTCCAAAGTGTGCAGAAGTTCTTAAGTAATTTCAATGCACTTTTATGACTCAAAAGAATTGTTTTCAACTATAAGGTGCTTTTTTTGTTCTCTCCTAGCTGTGCCGTTGAGGAACTAGAGCAAGCACACTTATAGTTGTTTTGTTTGGAACACAGCCCTGGATCCCCGACATGTTGTTCACGCATTCCAAAAACGGTCCATTATAAATCCCAATCTGGGTAAGGTGGGCATTTGAAAGCTTGTTCCATTGCCAACACGACCAGCTAAATCAGGGATGTGCAACTTTGATTGGGCCACAGAAATGCATCACGAGGAGGGCCGCAGTTGGCGCGTTTAGAATGGAGTCACGAGTGCACTCGGATGTGTGGTCTACAGCAAATGTTCATAACAATACATCAAAACACAGTGATCATTGTGTTCAGGACAACCCAGGGTATAACGCCATTGCCATCGTGTAACTGTACCTCTAACATAGTGATCAGAAACGTTGACACTGTATATGACATGAGTGTTGTGATATGGAAATGTGAAGTGCACATTTGGGCTCACGGGTGTATGGCTTGCTTGTATGACAAAGTGGTATTAACTTGCCTAGTTAAATAAAGGTTAAATCAAATGGTATAAATATTATCATCCTCAACGTCTCATCTTTCATAATACATTGAGTTATTTAATGCTACAGCATTTCTCTCAGACAACAAAACATTTGCAAAAGTTGTCACGTGGTGCTCAAGTTCAGAACAGCTGTCAATCAAAACCCCATATAGAGCTGTGAAGCAGAGACCCGGAGGTCTGACGTCTTGTGTAGCATGTGTCTTGTGTAGCATGTGCCTTGTGTAGCATGTGCCTTGTGTAGCATGTGCCTTGTGTAGCATGTGCCTTGTGTAGCATGTGCCTTGTGTAGCATGTGCCTTGTGTAGCATGTGCCTTGTATAGCAAGTGCCTTGTATAGCATGTGTCTTGTGTAGCATGTGTCTTGTATAGCATGTTACTGTACAGCCCCGGTTCTAATGTAGGCGCGTATCAATGTCCAAATCGGCCCTTTTCAACCTGTATACGGGTACGAGTGTAAAAGGCTACACGCGTGTTTGTGCTTGTTTCATTTCATTTCACGAGATCGCCAAGGACATCAAAGATGAGGTGAAACTGACATTTAACAATCCCAACTACAACGCTGACATGAAGCATGCATTGATGCTTACGTCAAGTTACCTTCACATGTGAAGAACAGATTCGAGTGTAAAAGAGAGGCTAATTTAAGAGATGAAAGGGGATGTGTATTTCTCTAGTGATTTATCTTGCTGCGTATCAAAGCGATATAGCTGTGTGTATTACTCCCTTAACATGCAGGGACCTGTATTGGCAAGGTGCGAGTGCTTACCCACTATGGCACAAACGCCTTCCTCACTCACTCACTCACTCGACCTGACTCAGTTTGCCATCTCTCTCTGGTTACCACCATCCACCCCCTCACACACCACCCAATCTGCAAACCTTAAAATGGAATAGACTCACAAAGCATTGATCCAATACTATGCTCTGTCTGGCTAAAAAGAAGAATTGAAATGTAACCTTTATTTTATCAGGGAGTCATACCGAGACCAAAGGTCTCTTACAGATGAGCCCTGAATTACAGAAATTACAGAAAATACACACATCAAAATATGAACACAAAATGCAAGCAGAAAGAAGAACAAATACATTCATCAGTAACACGGTCCTCAAATCAGCTGTCTGAATTACCCTAGGAGGTACCGGAACATCACATTCATCAGTAATACGGTCCTCAATCAGCTGTCTGAATTACACTAGAGGTACCAGAACATCACATTCATCAGTAATACGGTCCTCAATCAGCTGTCTGAATTACACTTGAGGTACCAGAACATCACATTCATCAGTAATACGGTCCTCAATCAGCTGTCTGAATTACACTTGAGGTACCAGAACATCACATTCATCAGTAATACAGTCCTCAATCAGCTGTCTGAATTACCCTAGAGGCACCAGAACATCACATTCATCAGTAATACGGTCCTCAATCAGCTGTCTGAATTACCCTTGAGGTACCATCACATTCATCAGGAACAAGGTCCTCAATCAGCTGTCTGAATTACCCTAGAGGTACCAGAACATCACATTTAAGAACATTCTGAAGATTGTTCCAAAAATAGGGTGCAAGAAAACTAAAAGCTGATTTAATTAACTCAGTACAGACCAAAATAATTTCCGGAGTTAGCCATCCCTGAGACCGGGGGTTGTGACTCCTATGTCTCAAGTTTAGTAATGATATTAGGTACAGTGGGGCTTTTTATAAAAGGGCTTTATGAATTAAAACAGCAATTTATCAACCTACGTGACAGTAGAGAAATTGAGAGGATAGAAAACGCTATAGAATGAAAAGTGAGGTTTCGAATGTCAGATGGGACCCTGAGACAAACAGCAAACAAAATACTAAGTGAAACAGTTTCATGTATAAGGACATGAGCTCTCAAAACACACACACATTCACTCACACACGCTTGACTGCCTGTTGATGTACCCTTCGCTCTCACACAAAGTACTTGCTCACTCACACACACACACACACACACACACACACACACACACACACACACACACACACACACACACACACACACACACACACACACACACACACACACACACACACACACTTGTATGACAGCAATGCAAAGTCTGTGTGTCACAGCCAGGTAATGAGCCCATCCTTCTCCCAGGCTGCTGCCTGCCTGGTTCTACAATGACTAACACACGCCTCACATTTCTTGACAACATTCAGCCAAGAACAAAGTCCAACTTGACATTTCCAACCTGCTGCCGTGTTAAGAATGCTTCCGTGTTAGGAATGACCTACCATGCTAAAACTCCCGCATTCAAAAAAGCATATACATAGAGGTGTTTATATCTGACACTTTCACCTGATTTGTAGACATTGTGATCTGACAGGTCTTCATAGAAGCTACTTATGAGCCAGTTAGAAGCTGATTGATGTCCACTTGTTTCCTACTACAAGCCGTGTTTAATCTCAAACCAATCTGCTGACTGGCATCTAGACGTCTCATAGCTGATGTGGGCTACTCAGACAGTTTCTATATTTTTTTGTAATCAACCTCCTCTGGCTTTAGATGAAGGATAAAATGAGTAACCGAAGGCCTGCCGACTCTGAATACATAGCTGTTTCAATATGCTTTGTGTTGTAATCACGACAAACAAAGATATAACGTTAAGCAACTTTTACTAGGCACGTTGTCAACCAGCACTTTACTCACGTCAGCGCCCCCTGCCTTCCGTTTCCTGTGTAACATCAATATGTGCAACATCAATATTGCTACATGTTCTCTTTTTTTTTTTTTTTTATATAAACAAAGGCAGACTCCACCTAACTTTGGCTTGTAGTCCATGTCTACAATAAACTGGAATGTGAACTGAACGTTTGTTTACTGTCTCTGACTGTCCATTACTTATTATTACTTTTACCTTCCCACAAAGTCTTTCAGGTGTATAGGTCTTGGATGGCCCTACCAGACCTTGTGTGGGGAGTGTTGATTACATCAGGAGGTGCTTGACCTGAGATGTTTGGATCTTCTTGTTGAGGTGCAGCGTTCACCTCTAGGTTTTGTTCAGCACCCTGCTTGGCGTCCGCTGGTGCTCTGTTTACTGGCTCTGTGCCAGGCTCCTCAACAGTGGGGAAATCCTCCTCTATTTCTCTGCTCTTCCTCAGGTGTCGCCTGTTCCTCCTGAAGACTTGTCCCTGTTCGGTCTTCACCTCGTAGGACCTTTGCTCCACAGGTCTGACTACTGTGGCCCTCTGCCACCACTGTTTCTGTCCTGTGAGTGGCTGAACTCTCACCCTGTCATCTTGTTGCAGCTCTGTGAGATCCTTAGCAGAGCTGTCGTAGTACTTAGCTTGTTTCTGTTGTCTTTCCTTGAACTTCTCCAGCTGACAGTTTGCCATCCCTGGTCTCAGAAGATTTTCACTCATTATAAGTAGTGTCTTTGTACGTCTTCCCATGAGCACCATTGCAGGGCTGCTGTCTGTCCCTTGTGATGGGGTATTTCTGTGATCCAGCATGGCCAGGTATGGGTCAGCACCTGCTCTCTTTGCTTTTGCCATCAGTCTCTTGGCTGTTTTCACTGCCGATTCCACTTTCCCATTACTTTGCGGGTATCCTGGAGACGACGTTTTGTGTGTAAAGTCCCAAGCCTTGCTGAAACTTCGGAACTCGTCTGAAGAGTACTGGGGACCATTGTCTGAGTAAAGGATGTCAGGTATCCCATAGCGAGCAAAGTGCGTCTTCAGTTTTCGAATGACTGTTTTCGACTGTGTGTTCTCCAAATGGTCCACTTCCCAGAAGTTGGAGAGATAATCAACTGTGACCATGTAGTCTCTGTCGTTGAACTGGAACAGGTCAGTCCCTATTTTTTCCCAGGGACGCTTTGGTGCTTCGTGTGGCCTCAACGTTTCTTTCTGCTGCTTCATACCCCATGCAGTGCAGGTGCTACATTGTGCCATGTATGTTCTCAGCTGTGCATTCATGCCTGGCCAGTAGACACACTCGCGAGCTCTTCTCAGACATCCCTCTGTTCCTATGTGTGAGGAATGGATTCTCTGCATTATCTCTGACCTTAGGGCAGTAGGCACAACCACTCGCTCACCTCTGAAGATAACTCCATTTTGCACACTCAGCTCATCTCTGTTGTGGAAATACATGGCTGCTTCCAAGGGTACATGTCCTTTCACTTCAGGCCACCCCTGCAGGATCACATTTTTCAGTGTCTGGAGCTCCCGGTCCAGCTCAGTGGCTGTCTGGATGTGCTTTAGTCTCTCGCTTGACACAGGGAGGTAGTGTATCATATTGATTGATTCCACTTCGACCTCCACAGGGCCTCTGTTATCTTGTTCTGTGAGGTACGCCCTGCTCAGGGTGTCGGCCAGCACCACATGTTTTCCAGGAACGTATCGGAGACTGACCTCGTAGTTTTGAAGTCTCATGAGCATGCGTTGTAGTCTTTGGTGCGCTGAGGAGAGGCTTTGTCATGATGCTCTCTAGAGGCTTGTGATCTGACTGCACTTCCACAGTTCGTCCATATGTGAATTGGTGGAACCTCTCCATGCCAAACACCACTGCCAGCAGCTCCTTTTCTATCTGTGCATACCCTTTTTCTGTCTCTGTCAGTGCTCTGCTGGCGTATGCTATTGGTTGTCCTCCCTGCATCAAGGCTGCTCCTAACCCACTCTCTGAAGCATCACACTGTAGTACAAGCTGCTCTGTTGGGTTGTAGTATTTCAGCACAGGGGCCTGTGCAATGGTATCCCTGATTTTATTGAAAGCCTGCTCATGTCTCAGAGACCACTCCCACAGTGAGTCCTTGTGCGTTAGCTGTCGCAGTGGCTCGCAGAGCTCCGTGGCGTGGCTGCAGAACTTGGCTAGGTAGTTTACCATGCCCAGGAAGCGCTGCACCCCTGCACATCTGTAGGCCTAGGCATCTGTTTGATGGCTGTCACTTTTCCTGGGTCCACTTTCAACCCATCTGATGTTAGCAGGTGGCCAATGTAGGGCACTTCCTTCAGCCTGAGCTGCAGCTTCTCCGGATTCAGCTTGATATTGAGCTTCCTGCATCTGTCCATGAGCATTTTCAGGTTTTTGTCATGGTCCAGAGTCGCCACTTCATCATTGTCTCCTTCTCCCACAATCAGGATGTCATCTGCAATGATTTTGACTCCTGGAAGACCTTCCATTGCCTGGGTCAACTTCCTCTGAAAGATCTCTGGGGCCGGACTGATTCCCATTGGCATGCGCAGCCACCTGTAGCGTCCCATTGGAGTAGAGAACGTGGTGAGATAGCTGGATTCCTCCTCCAGTTCCACATGCCAAAATCCGTTTTTTACATCACAAACAGAGAACACGCGTGCTCTGTTCAGATCTGGCAGCACGTCTTCAATAGTGGGAAGTGGGTAATGGCTCCTCTTGAGCGCCTTGTTGAGAGGTTTCGGATCAATGCACACTCTTAGTTTTCCAGACGGTTTCTTCACTACGATCAGGCTGCTAATCCAATCTGTGCTTTTGTCAACTGCTTTTATCATCCTTCTTTTCTCTAGACCACTGAGCTCCTCTTTGAGTGGTTTATACAGTGCTACTGGCACTCTTCTCTTTGGCAGCTGGACGGGCTCCACTCGCTCATCCACTTCCAGCTTCAGTTTGCCGGGTAAGCATCCATCTCCTGGAATACATCAGAGTACTCTTGTTTGATTTGCTCTTTAGTCCAGGATCCCGTTGTTTTCTCAATGGCTAGGATGTTGTGATGCTGCACAGTAATCAACTCCATTGCCTGGATAGCCTTACTGCCTAGAATG
This sequence comes from Brachymystax lenok tsinlingensis, assembly GCA_030435695.1. Lineage (NCBI taxonomy): Eukaryota > Metazoa > Chordata > Actinopteri > Salmoniformes > Salmonidae > Brachymystax > Brachymystax lenok. Next base: position 21,587,217 of record CM059798.1, read on the forward strand.
GGCCTGTGCACATTCTTGTTGACTACGATGAACTCAACTCGGTATGTTTTCTTATTGCGTGGATTGATCACTTTAAGTGTGCACTTCCCCAGTGGCGTCAGAGTACTCTTGTTATACATCACCAATACCTGACTGCAGGGCTCTAGGTGACTGGTTTTAATGAGGTTTGCAGGGATAACATTACAACTAGCACCACAATCTAGCTGAAATCTGACAGACTTTTTGTTGACCAGCATGGTTGCAAAGAGAGCTGCTTTGGGGTCTGTGGTTTTCTCCTGCACCACGTTGATGCTCTCTGACTTTGGCCCTAGTGTGATGCACAGAACATCCTCACCGCTCTCTGAGTCAGCTGACGCGTTTTCCATTGCCAGGACTCTGTTTCTCTTGCTGGCCCCTGCACTTTTGCAAACTGTAGAGAAGTGATTGTTTTTCCACAGGATTTGCATTTTAGTCCGTATGCAGGGCATTTTTCCTTTTTCTCTCGTGTGTCCGTCCACAGTATCTGCATTGTATAATGCTCTGTCCCTCTGTAGGGTCTCCTCTCCCTCTTGGTCTCTCTTTCTGTGTTACTGCATGCACTGCTACAGGGCCCTGCACATGTATTACTTTAGCTCTCTGTCTGGACAGTTCTGCAGCTCTTCCAATCTGTATGCATTTCTCTAAACTGAGATCCGTCTCTCTGAGTAAGCGCTCTCTTAAGTGTGGGTCACACGTGCCACACACAATCCTGTCCCTGATAAGAGAGTCTGTGATTACTCCAAAGTTGCAGGTGGCCACTAGAGTCCTCAATTCAGTGAGATATTTGTCTAAACCCTCATCTTGGCCCTGACTTCGCATGAAAAAATTATATCTCTCAATTGTTTCGTTTTTCTTGGGATCACAAAACGCATCTAGTGCTGCAGTTACTTCCTCAACAGAGAGATGGTCATTTGTACTGCCCACACACAGGGTCTCACAAATCTCTCTGCCTTTTTCCCCAATGAGATAATACAGTAGCTTCACTTTGTAGTCATCAGGTTTTCTCTCATTGTAAGAGCCAAGTACAAATTGAATTCCTCTTTCCATCTTTTCCAGGTCAGTGCTAAATTACAATCATCAAAGTCTATTTTGCCCGGAGGTTTCAGTGCATTTTCCATGGCGATTTAGTTGTAGAAGGGGACGTTAGCTACTCACGACAACTTGTATCCAATAGCCAGCTAGCTTTTAGCATTGAGTCACTCACAGTAGCTAGCTAACGTTGACGTTCGCGCGATGACTAGCCTGTAAACGCGCACTTTTCAAACTGCCGCCTGGGATGTATTCTTCATTTACATCGATGAGATCCAGGTTCTTTTGAGTACCGCTGCCACCATGTTTCAATATGCTTTGTGTTGTAATCACGACAAACAAAGATATAACGTTAAGCAACTTTTACTAGGCACGTTGTCAACCAGCACTTTACTCACGTCAGCGCCCCCTGCCTTCCGTTTCCTGTGTAACATCAATATGTGCAACATCAATATTGCTACAATAGCTATAGCTGCCGTACCAGACTCAGCCTGAAAGAGTCGGTGAGCAGTGGGCACCTCAAGACAGTCCATCACTTGTAGCACTACAACAAATAACAGTCTCTATCAGTACTTAAGTCTTTGTATTACCTTAAAAAGGATACACAACGGTGCGTCAACTGTTAAACATAACTATAAGCACACTTTGTAGGCTTTTTTGTACTTTTGAAAAGATTAGCTTTGGTACATTAACACAAGAAGCGCATAAATCAGCAATATTTACACTTATTTAGTCGTGTTCCCTCGACTATAAAATATATGTATTAATGTACCGACGACTATAAAATATATGAAATACTTGTTTTTCTCCGATATTTTGTTTTATAACAGGTCTGCATTTCTTTTTAATGACTTATACGTTTAAACATCACCGAATGTTGCGAGTTTACCACTTTTCCGGATTGCCACAACAACAGAAGTCAGTGCGGTTTACCGTAGCCAACGGGCTTGATTCCGTCGGGTTTGAACTTACCGGAGGTTCAAAACAGGTGAGCAGAAATCTCAGGTGTCATCTCTTCTAGTTCTGCCATACGCGTGCTGTGTTGTCGAGCTTTGTGCTTCGTTCCGAGTTATCGTATAGCAACTTGCAGAACGTGTCTGGTTTGACATTCGCCACCCGTTTCCTTTTCTTGCCTGTTGAAGCGAGATGTTTACAACTCCACGCCCATTCCAGCAACTGTGCAACGAACCTGTTCGGTGTTGCTTTTAGTAATTCAGCGTCTTTACACAGCTAAATAACTAAACCGATAATCCTATTATTGTCTGAGGATGAATTCATAGGCCTGCGATTTCTATACGGCTATTATTATTGTGAAACATTATGTAATTGTCTTGCTATGGATTCCTATTCACACAGTACTCCTGTATTTTTAATGGGGTGATTATACAGGTCAATTGTATGTTGATTGTCAGCTAAGAAATGCAATTAGTTGTCTAAAATATTCTCATACTGTTTTTTCCCTGCGTGTCCAAACTTATAGCGTCCGTTCATTAAATAAAACTGCCTTTAAGTCAAAAGGAGCACAGGCCCTTTCTCTTTGCGTGTCCTAGCTTGATCGAGAGGCCTCGGGCAATGCATTCTACCTAGACAGGAATGTATTAGCATGCAGTAACACACCCACACACCGACACACCGACAAAACCCGACACACACACACACACACACACGATGGTGGAAAAACTACCCAATTGTCATATTTGAGTAAAAGTAAAGATACCTTAATAGAAAATGACTAAAGTAAAAGTGAAATACTACTTGAGTCTAAAACTATTTGTTTTTAAATATACTTAAGTATCAAAACTAAATGTAATTGCGAAAATATACTTAAGTAAAAGTAGAAGTAAAATCCTTTCAAATTCCAGTTGGCAAGATTATCTTTTTTTTATTTATTTTTTTATTTATGGATGGCACACTACAACACTCAGACATAATTTACAAACTAAGCATTTATGTTTAGTGAGTCCTCCAGATCAGAGGCAGTAGGGATGACCAGGGATGTTCTCTGTTTAGTGAGTCCTCCAGATCAGAGGCAGTAGGGAGGACCAGGGATGTTCTCTGTTTAGTGAGTCCTCCAGATCAGAGGCAGTAGGGATGACCAGGGATGTTCTCTTGATACATGCGTGAATTAGACCATTTTGCTGTCCTGCTAAGCATTCAAAATGTAACGAGTACCTTTGGGTGTCAGGGAAAATGTATGGAGTAAAAAGTACATAATTGTCTTTAGGAATGTAAATGAAGAAAAAGTAAAAGTTGTCAAAAATATAAATAGTAAAGTACAGATACCCACCAAAAATTACTTCAGTGCAGCACACGCAAACAAATATGCAGTCACCTAAAACCCATAGAGAATTGCTATTTTGAATAAAAAGTGAGAGATGGCCTCATTAACTAGTGTGTTGTGGTTGGTGTAATATTTAGGTCAATGAGGCGGCAGGTAGCCTAGTTGTTAGAGCCAAGAACCGAAAGGTTGCTAGATCGAATCCCTGAGGTGACAAGGTCAAATCTGTCATTCTGAACAAGACAGTTAACCCACTGTTCCCTGGTAGGCCGTCATTGTAAATATGTATTTGTTCTTAACTGGCTTGTCTAGTTAAATGTAAATAAATATGACATGTATTCCATGAATCATTTGTTTATGATGGGATGTATCATGTTACATTAACCTCATGGATAGGAGTTATCTACTCCCAAGCATTTATTGTGTAATTTAAACCAGAAGGGTTGTGTGAGGGGGGAGGAGGTAGTGTGTGCGTGTTGTGGGTGCGTGTGACATAGAAAAGGGCTTGTGAGTTTAAATGAGAGCTCATCGTCTTAAAAGGAACAATTTAATTGTCTGGTTCATTCTTGTACAGTGTGTCCTACCTGTGCCCTGCCCAACTCAATGAGTGAATGCAATAACAAGTCCAAGTCAAGTGACTTCAATTAAATACCTTACAACAGCATGCATGCAGTGTGCATCAGTAGCCAGTAGATGGGGATAGCATTCCACTTTTGAAAGACAAGTAAGCTGCTCAGTAAACTGCCCTGTAAGCTGCCCTGTAAGCTGCCCAGTAAACTGCCCAGTAAGCTACCCAGTAAACTGCCCTGTAAGCTGCCCAATAAACTGCCCAGTAAGCTGCCCTGTAAAATATAGCTCTATCTGTGTCATCTTCAATTATGTCACATTTTAACATAGTCCAAATGTTATGTCTCATTTTAACATTATTTACATTTATTATTAAATATTATTTACATTTCCTCTAGACAGTGTGTGTGTGTGTGTGTGTGTGTGTGTGTGTGTGTGTGTGTGTGTGTGTGTGTGTGTGTGTGTGTGTGTGTGTGTGTGTGTGTGCATATGAAGACTGTTTACCAACCCACTTACTGTGTATATTATAAGCCAGATTGGAGAGAGTCAAGATGGAATTAAACATGCCTCTTCATGCAGGATACACCCACCCACCCACACACACACACACACACACACACACACACACACACACACACACACACACACACACACACACACACACACACACCACACACACACACAGTCATGGGCATGTTTCACAACATCATAAGTACATTTCAAATATTTGCTAGATCATGTGAATCACTCAGTTAGTTTGATTTAAAATAGTAATCACTGTGAATATCCAGGCCAAAATAACAGTTTTTGCCACAAAACGATAAAACCAATAGTTATTGTAGTGTAGAGAGAGAGAGAGAGAGAGAGAGAGAGAGAGAGAGAGAGAGAGAGAGAGAGAGAGAGAGAGAGAGAGAGAGAGAGAGAGAGACTAGGCAAGTCAGTTAAAAACAAGTTCTTATTTTAGAATTCTTCAAATTCTTCATTGCCACCACTCCAGGTCCATATCCCTGGCCATACATACAGAGGATGAATTTTAGGTTTGGAGGTAAAACTACTTGAGTGAGAAAATGCCTAATCAATCTCCCTTTAGTCCTGGGAGAATGCTTTGATGTTGAGAATGTCAATGTCAGTGGTTTGGATACTGGCCTGTTAAGCCACTGTCCACACAAACCTCTTCTTCCCACTTTGATGTTGTCAATATGACCTTTATTGAACCGTGATGGTGATTCGGTCTAGCCAAAGGATGTTCTATATGAAGTTCCGCCCGTGGTGGAGCCAAACTAGATTCGTACCTGACTAATCACAATATTCAGTAACACTATCTGAATGACTTTGTTTCTAAATCAACTTCCAAATTGAAGGGTATCTGTCTGAGGTGTCAAACTAGTAAAAAAATAAAGAAAAACCCTTGAATGAGCAGGTGTTCTGAAACATTTTACCGGTAGTGTACATGCTTCCCAATTTAGATTTATTACAATATTGTTATTTGTTTATTCCATGTTTCCTTTCGAGTCTTAGAACAAACCGAAACGACGGATGGGGGCAGCGGCGGGGACGTATGTGAGCAAATCACTTTCCACAGCCAGAGGAAGAACCGCCTCCAACCTGCGTCTGACTGAGGTGGACCCATTTGGGAACTACCAGGGGTACTGCAAGGGGACGGCCTTCTTCCACAAGGTCACCAGGGGTCAGCTGGAGTGGCGAGAGGGGGAGGCTGTATCCTCAAATTCTGGGTCACAAAAGGAACCCGTCTGTAAGCTGTGTTTGACTCTGCCTAAGGCATCATACAACTCGTAATTTAGATGTTTAGACATTCCGTTTCATACACTTAGATACACTGAGTGGACAAAACATTAAGGACATCTGCTCTTTCCATGACATAGACTGACCAGGTGAATCCAGGTGAAAGCTATGATCACTAATTGATGTCACTTGTTAAATCCACTTCAATCAGTATAGATGAAGGGGAGGAGACATGTTAAAGGAGGATTTTTAAGGCTTGAGACATGGATTGTGTATGTGTGCCATTCAGAGAGTGAATGGGCAAGACAAAATATTGAAGTGCCTTTGAACGGGGTTTGGTAGTAGCTGACAGGCGCACCGGTTTGTGTCAAGAACTTCAACGCTGTTTTTCACTCAACAGTTTCCTATGTGTATCAACAAGGGTCCAACACCCAAAGGGACATCCAGCCAACTGGACATCCAGCCAACTGGACACAACTGTGGGAAGCATTGTACCAGCATCCCTGAGGAGTCCATTCCCCGATGATTTGAGGCTGTTCTGAGGGTAAAGGGGGTTAAAGTTACAGTGAGCTCCAAAAGTATCGGGAAAGTGACACATGAATTGTTGTTTTAACTCTGTATGATTTCAAAGTGCTGGAGTACAATGCCAATGAGGTTAAATTACAGACTGTCAGCTTTAATTTGAGGGTAATTTCATACATACCATTTTAGAGTAGTCAAAGTATTCCTAGCATGCAATGATTACAGGTAGCCTAGTGGTTAGAGTGTTTTGCACTAGTAACAGGAAGGTTGCTGGATCGAATCCCCGAGCTGACAATGTACAACTCTGTCCTTCTGCCCCTGAACAAGGCAGTTAACCCACTGTTCCTAGGCCGTCATTGAAAATAAGAATTTGTTCTTAACTGACTTTCCTAGTTAAATAACGATAAAATTAACATCAAACTTGTTGGATGCATTTGCTATTTGTTTTGGTTTTGTTTCAGATTATTTTTTGCCCAATAGAAATTCATGGTAAATTTTGTATTGTGTTATTTTGGAGTCACTTTTATTTTAAATAAGAATATAATGTTTCTAAACACTTCTACATGAATGTGGATGTTACTATGATTATGGATATTCCTGAATGAATTGTGAATAATGATGAACGGGAAAGTTACAGACACACACATATCATACCATGACATGCTAACCTTTCTCCATTACAATATTAGGGAAGGTTAGCATTTTTTGGAGTGGCCGGCCAACCTACAAACATGCAGTAACGTATATATATATATTTTTTTATTATTGTTTTATTTCACCTTTATTTAACCAGGTAGGCAAGTTGAGAACAAGTTCTCATTTACAACTGCGAACTGGCCAAGATAAAGCAGTTCGACACATACAACAACACAGAGTTACACATTGGAGTAAACAAACATACAGTCAATAATACAGTAGAAAAACAAATCTATATACAATGTATGCTAATGAGGTAAGATAAGGAAAGTAAGGCAATAAATTGGCCATGGTGGCGAAGTAATTACAATATAGCAATTTAACGTTACAGTGTACAGTCAGTAAGACGCTACACCCGCAGGCCCCAGTGGCAATAAATGAACAAAACTAAAAGCATACCTTGACTTGGAAGAGTTCCAGTGTTGGATAGCCATAGCCAGCTAGCTATGGAAGGAGGTGAAAACCATGAGCTTCCTAGGTTTTGTATTGAAGTCAATGTACCCAGAGGAGGACGGAAGCTAGCTGTCCTCCGGCTACAACATGGTGCTACCCTCCAGAGTGCTGTTGAAGTTACTGTAGACCTTCATTGCGACATAGTGTGTTTTAATTATTTGGTGACGTAATTATATTTCGCATAGTTTTATCTAAAAATTATAATTATAATAACCTGAACTGAGCATGACTTCTCAGCAGTGATAAACTGAACTCTGCATTACTTCTCAGCAGTGATAAACTGAACTCTGCATTACTTCTCAGCAGTGATATAATGAACTCTGCATGACTTCTCAGCAGTGATAAACTGAACTCTGCATGACTTCTCAGCAATAATAAACTAAGCTCTGCATGACTTCTCAGCCGTAATGAACTGAACTCTGCATGACTTCTCAGAAGTAATAAACTGAACTCTGCATGACTTCTCAGCAGTAATAAACTGAACTCTGCATGACTTTTCAGCAGTGATGAACTGAACTCTGCATGACTTCTCAGCAATGATAAACTGAACTCTGCATGGCTTCTCAGCAATGATAAACTGAACTCAGCATGACTTCTCAGCAGTGATGAACTGAGCTCAGCATGACTTTTCAGCAGTGATATACTGAAATCTGCATGACTTCTCAGCAGTGATTTAACTGAGCTCAGCATGACTTTTCAGCAGTGATATACTGAAATCTGCATGACTTCTCAGCAGTAATGAACTGAACTCTGCATGACTTCTCATCAATGATAAACTGAACTCTGCATAACTTCTCAGCAGTAATAAACTGAACTCTGCATGACTTCTCAGCCGTAATAAACTGAACTCAGCATGACTTCTCAGCAATGATAAACTGAACTCTGCATGACTTCTCAGCCGTAATATACTGAACTCTGTGTGACTTCTCAGAAGTGATAAACTGAACTCTGCATGACTTCTCAGCAGTAATAAACTGAACTCTGCATGACTTTTCAGCAGTGATGAACTGAACTCTGCATGACTTCTCAGCAATGATAAACTGAACTCTGCATGGCTTCTCAGCAATGATAAACTGAACTCAGCATGACTTCTCAGCAGTGATGAACTGAGCTCAGCATGACTTTTCAGCAGTGATATACTGAAATCTGCATGACTTCTCAGCAGTGATTTAACTGAGCTCAGCATGACTTTTCAGCAGTGATATACTGAAATCTGCATGACTTCTCAGCAGTAATGAACTGAACTCTGCATGACTTCTCATCAATGATAAACTGAACTCTGCATAACTTCTCAGCAGTAATAAACTGAACTCTGCATGACTTCTCAGCCGTAATAAACTGAACTCAGCATGACTTCTCAGCAATGATAAACTGAACTCTGCATGACTTCTCAGCCGTAATATACTGAACTCTGTGTGACTTCTCAGAAGTGATAAACTGAACTCTGCATGACTTCTCAGCAGAAATAAACTGAACTCTGCATGACTTCTCAACAGTAATAAACTGAACTCTGCATGACTTCTCAGCAGTAATAAACTGAACTCTGCATGACTTCTCAGCAATGATAAACTGAACTCAGCATGACTTCTCACCAATGATAAACTGAACTCTGCATGTCTTCTCAGAAGTGATAAACTGAACTCAGCATGACTTCTCAGCCATAATAAACTGAACTCAGCATGAATTCTCAGCCATAATAAACTGAACTCTGCATGACTTCTCAGCAGAAATTTACTGAACTCTGCATGACTTTTTAGCAGTGATATGATGAACTCTGCATGACTTTTTAGCAGTGATATGATGAACTCTGCATGACTTCTCAGCAGTGATAAACTGAACTCTGCATGATTTCTCAGCAGAAATAAACAGAACTCTGCATGACTTTTCATCAGTGATAAACTGAACTCAGCATGACTTCTCAGCAGTGATGAACTGAACTCAGCATGACTTCTCAGCAATGATAAACTGAACTCTGCATGACTTCTCAGCCGTAATATACTGAACTCTGTGTGACTTCTCAGAAGTGATAAACTGAACTCTGCATGACTTCTCAGCAGAAATAAACTGAACTCTGCATGACTTCTCACCAATAATCAACTGAACTCAGCATGACTTCTCAGCAGTGATAAACTGAACTCTGCATGATTTCTCAGCAGAAATAAACTGAACTCTGCATGACTTTTCAGCAGTGATATACTGAATGAATGACTTCTCATAAGTGATAAACTTAACTCAGCATGACTTTTCAGCAGAGATATACTAACTCTGCATTACTTCTCAGCATTGATGAACTGAGCTCAGCATGACTTCTCAGCAGTAATACACTGAACTCTGCATGACTTCTCAGCAATGATAAACTGAACTCTGCATGACTTCTCAGCAGTGATGAACTGAGCTCAGCATGACTTTTCAGCAGGGATATACTGAACTCTGCATGACTTCTCAGCAGTGACAAACTGAACTCAGCATGACTTCTCAGCAGTGATGAACTGAAATCTGCATGACTTCTCAGCAGTGATGAACTGAGCTAAGCATGACTTTTCATCAGTGATATACTGAAATCTGCATGACTTCTCAGCAGTGATGAACTGAGCTCAGCATGACTTTACAGCAGTGATATACTGAAATCTGCATGACTTCTCAGCAGTTATAAACTGAGCTCAGCATGACTTCTCAGCAGTGACAAATAGAGCTGTGTATGACTTCTCAGCAGTGATGAACTGAGCTCAGCATGACTTTTCAGCAGGGATATACTGAACTCTGCATGACTTCTCAGCAGTGACAAACTGAACTCAGCATGACTTCTCAGCAGTGATAAACTGAAATCTGCATGACTTCTCAGCAGTGATGAACTGAGCTAAGCATGACTTTTCAGCAGTTATATACTGAACTCTGCATGACTTCTCAGCAGAAATAAACTGAACTCTGCATGACTTTTCATCACTGATAAACTGAACTCAGCATGACTTCTCAGCAGTGATAAACTGAACTCTGCATGATTTCTCAGCAGAAATAAACTGAACTCTGCATGACTTTTCAGCAGTGATATACTAACTCTGCATTACTTCTCAGCATTGATGAACTGAGCTCAGCATGACTTCTCAGCAGTAATACACTGAACTCTGCATGACTTCTCAGCAATGATAAACTGAACTCTGCATGACTTCTCAGCAGTGATGAACTGAGCTCAGCAAGACTTTTCAGCAGGGATATACTGAACTCTACATGACTTCTCAGCAGTGACAAACTGAACTCAGCATGACTTCTCAGCAGTGATGAACTGAGCTAAGCATGACTTTTCAGCAGTGATATACTGAAATCTGCATGACTTCTCAGCAGTGATTAACTGAGCTCAGCATGACTTTACAGCAGTGATATACTGAAATCTGCATGACTTCTCAGCAGTTATAAACTGAGCTCAGCATGACTTCTCAGCAGTGACAAATAGAGCTCTGTATGACTTCTCAGCAGTAATAAACTGAACTCAATATGACTTCTCAGCCGTAATAAACTGAACTCTACATGACTTCTCAGCAATGTCAAACTGAGCTGTGTATGACTTCCTAGCAGTAATAAACTGAATTCAATATGACTTCTCAGCCGTAATAAACTGAACTCTGCATGACTTCTCAGCAGAAATTTACTGAACTCTGCATGACTTTTCATCAGTGATATACTGAACTCTGCATGACTTTTTAGCAGTGATATAATGAACTCTGCATGACTTCTCAGCAGTGATAAACTGAACTCTGCATGACTTCTCAGCAGTAATAAACTGAATTCTGCATGACTTCTCAGCAGTGACAAACTAAGCTCTGCATGACTTCTCAGCAATGTCAAACTGAGCTGTGTATGACTTCCTAGTAGTAATAAACTGAACTCAATATGACTTCTCAGCCGTAATATACTGAACTCTGCATGACTTCTCAGCAGAAATTTACTGAACTCTGCATGACTTTTTAGCAGTGATATAATGAACTCTGCATGATTTCTCAGCAGAAATAAACAGAACTCTGCATGACTTTTCATCAGTGATAAACTGAACTCAGCATGACTTCTCAGCAGTGATGAACTGAACTCAGCATGACTTCTCAGCAATGATATACTGAACTCTGCATGACTTCTCAGCCGTAATATACTGAACTCTGTGTGACTTCTCAGAAGTGATAAACTGAACTCTGCATGACTTCTCAGCAGAAATAAACTGAACTCTGCATGACTTCTCAACAGTAATAAACTGAACTCTGCATGACTTCTCAGCAGTAATAAACTGAACTCTGCATGACTTCTCAGCAATGATAAACTTAACTCAGCATGACTTCTCACCAATAATCAACTGAACTCTGCATGTCTTCTCAGAAGTGATAAACTGAACTCAGCATGACTTCTCAGCCATAATAAACTGAACTCAGCATGAATTCTCAGCCATAATAATCTGAACTCTGCATGACTTCTCAGCAGAAATTTACTGAACTCTGCATTACTTTTTAGCAGTGATATAATGAACTCTGCATTACTTCTCAGCAGTGATAAACTGAAATCTGCATGATTTCTCAGCAGAAATAAACTGAACTCTGCATGACTTTTTAGCAGTGATATGATGAACTCTGCATGACTTCTCAGCAGTGATAAACTGAACTCTGCATGATTTCTCAGCAGAAATAAACAGAACTCTGCATGACTTTTCATCAGTGATAAACTGAACTCAGCATGACTTCTCAGCAGTGATAAACTGAACTCTGCATGATTTCTCAGCAGAAATAAACTGAACTCTGCATGACTTTTCAGCATTGATGAACTGAGCTCAGCATGACTTCTCAGCAGTAATACACTGAACTCTGTGTGACTTCTCAGAAGTGATAAACTGAACTCTGCATGACTTCTCAGCAGTAATAAACTGAACTCTGCATGACTTCTCAGCAGTGACAAACTAAGCTCTGCATGACTTCTCAGCAATGTCAAACTGAGCTGTGTATGACTTCCTAGCAGTAATAAACTGATCTCAATATGACTTCTCAGCCGTAATATACTGAACTCTGCATGACTTCTCAGCAGAAATAAACTGAACTCTGCATGACTTCTCAGCAGTAATAAACTGAACTCTGCATGACTTCTCAGCCGTGATAAACTGAACTCAGCATGACTTCTCAGCAATGATAAACTGAACTCTGCATGTCTTCTCAGAAGTGATGAACTGAGCTCAGCATGACTTTTCAGCAGGGATATACTGAAATCTGCATGACTTCTCAGCAGAAATAAACTGAACTCTGCATGACTTTTCATCAGTGATAAACTGAACTCAGCATGACTTCTCAGCAGTGATAAACTGAACTCTGCATGACTTTTCAGCAGTAATAAACTGAACTCTGCATGACTTCTCAGCAATGATAAACTGAACTCTGCATGACTTCTCAGCCGTAATATACTGAACTCTGTGTGACTTCTCAGAAGTGATAAACTGAAATCTGCATGACTTCTCAGCAGAAATAAACTGAACTCTGCATGACTTCTCAGCAATGATAAACTGAACTCTGCATGACTTCTCAGCCGTAATATACTGAACTCTGTGTGACTTCTCAGAAGTGATAAACTGAACTCTGCATGACTTCTCAGCAGAAATAAACTGAACTCTGCATGACTTTTCAGCAGTGATATACTGAAATCTGCATGACTTCTCAGCAGTGATGAACTGAGCTAAGCATGACTTTTCAGCAGGGATATACTGATCTCTGCATGACTTCTCAGCAGTGACAAACTGAACTCAGCATGACTTCTCAGCAGTGATAAACGGAAATCTGCATGACTTCTCAGCAGTGATGAACTGAGCTAAGCATGACTTTTCAGCAGTGATATACTGAAATCTGCATGACTTCTCAGCAGTGATGAACTGAGCTCAGCATGACTTTTCAGCAGTGATTTACTGAACTCTGCTTGACTTCTCAGCAGTGACAAACTGAAATCTGCATGACTTCTCAGCAGTGATATTCTGAAATCTGCATGACTTCTCAGCAGTGACAAACTGAGCTCAGCATGACTGCTCAGCAGTGACAAATAGAGCTCTGTATGACTTCTCAGCAGTAATAAACTGAACTCAATATGACTTCTCAGCCGTAATAAACTGAACTCTGCTTGACTTCTCAGAAGTGATAAACTGAACTCTCCATGACTTCTCAGCATTGTTGAACTGAGCTCAGCATGACTTCTCAGCAGTAATACACTGAACTCTGCATGACTTCTCAGCAATGATAAACTGAACTCTGCATGACTTCTCAGCAGTGATGAACTGAGCTCAGCATAACTTTTCAGCAGGGATATACTGATCTCTGCATGATTTCTCAGCAGAAATAAACTGAACTCTGCATGACTGTTCACCAATGATAAACTGAACTCTGCATTTCTTCTCAGAAGTGATAAACTGAACTCAGCATGACTTCTAAGCCATAATAAACTGAACTCAGAATGACTTCTCAGCCATAATAAACTGAACTCTGCATGACTTCTCAGCAGAAATTTACTGAACTCTGCATGACTTTTCATCAGTGATATACTGAACTCAGCATGACTTTTCAGCAGTGATATACTGAACTCTGCTTGACTTCTCAGCAGTGATGAACTGAACTCAGCATGACTTCTCAGCAGTGATAAACTGAACTCTGCATGACTTTTCATCAGTGATATACTGAACTCAGCATGACTTTTCAGCAGTGATATACTGAACTCTGCTTGACTTCTCAGCAGTGATGAACTGAACTCTGCATGAATTCTCAGCAGTGATGAACTGAGCTCAGCATGACTTCTCAGCAGTGATGAACTGAGCTCAGCATGACTTTTCAGCAGTGATATACTGAACTCTGCTTGACTTCTCAGCAGTGACAAACTGAAATCTGCATGACTTCTCAGCAGTGATATACTGAAATCTGCATGACTTTTCATCAGTGATATACTGAACTCAGCATGACTTTTCAGCAGTGATATACTGAACTCTGCTTGACTTCTCAGCAGTGATGAACTGAACTCAGCATGACTTCTCAGCAGTGATAAACTGAACTCTGCATGACTTTTCATCAGTGATATACTGAACTCAGCATGACTTTTCAGCAGTGATATACTGAACTCTGCTTGACTTCTCAGCAGTGATGAACTGAACTCTGCATGAATTCTCAGCAGTGATGAACTGAGCTCAGCATGACTTCTCAGCAGTGATGAACTGAGCTCAGCATGACTTTTCAGCAGTGATATACTGAACTCTGCTTGACTTCTCAGCAGTGACAAACTGAAATCTGCATGACTTCTCAGCAGTGATATACTGAAATCTGCATGACTTCTCAGCAGTGACAAACTGAGCTCAGCATGACTGCTCAGCAGTGACAAATAGAGCTCTGTATGACTTCTCAGCAGTAATAAACTGAACTCAATATGACTTCTCAGCCGTAATAAACTGAACTCTGCTTGACTTCTCAGAAGTGATAAACTGAACTCTCCATGACTTCTCAGCAGAAGTAAACTGAACTCTGCATGACTTCTCAGCAGAAATAAACTGAACTCAGCATGACTTCTCAGCAGTGATAAACGGAACTCTGCATGACTTCTCAGCCTTAATATACTGAACTCTGCATGACTTCTCAGCAGTGATAAACTGAACTCTGCATGACTTCTCAGCAGAAATAAACTGAACTCTGCATGACTTCTCAGCAGAAATAAACTGAACTCTGCATGACTTCTCAGCAGTGACAAACTGAACTCAGCATGACTTCTCTGCAGTGATAAACGGAAATCTGCATGACTTCTCAGCAGTGATGAACTGAGCTAAGCATGACTTTTCAGCAGTGATATACTGAAATCTGCATGACTTCTCAGCAGTGATGAACTGAGCTCAGCATGACTTTTCAGCAGTGATTTACTGAACTCTGCTTGACTTCTCAGCAGTGACAAACTGAAATCTGCATGACTTCTCAGCAGTGATATTCTGAAATCTGCATGACTTCTCAGCAGTGACAAACTGAGCTCAGCATGACTGCTCAGCAGTGACAAATAGAGCTCTGTATGACTTCTCAGCAGTAATAAACTGAACTCAATATGACTTCTCAGCCGTAATAAACTGAACTCTGCTTGACTTCTCAGAAGTGATAAACTGAACTCTCCATGACTTCTCAGCATTGTTGAACTGAGCTCAGCATGACTTCTCAGCAGTAATACACTGAACTCTGCATGACTTCTCAGCATTGTTGAACTGAGCTCAGCATGACTTCTCAGCAGTAATACACTGAACTCTGCATGACTTCTCAGCAATGATAAACTGAACTCTGCATGACTTCTCAGCAGTGATGAACTGAGCTCAGCATAACTTTTCAGCAGGGATATACTGATCTCTGCATGACTTCTCAGCAGTGACAAACTGAACTCAGCATGACTTCTCAGCAGTGATAAACGGAAATCTGCATGACTTCTCAGCAGTTATAAACTGAGCTCAGCATGACTTCTCAGCAGTGACAAATAGAGCTCTGTATGACTTCTCAGCAGTAATAAACTGAACTCAATATGACTTCTCAGCCGTAATAAACTGAACTCTGCATGACTTCTCAGCAGTAATACACTGAACACTGCATGACTTCTCAGCAGTGATGAACTGAACTCAGCATGACTTTTCAGCAGTGATATACTGAACTCTGCTTGACTTCTCAGCAGTGATGAACTGAACTCAGCATGACTTCTCAGCAGTGATAAACTGAACTCTGCATGACTTTTCATCAGTGATATACTGAACTCAGCATGACTTTTCAGCAGTGATATACTGAACTCTGCTTGACTTCTCAGCAGTGATGAACTGAACTCTGCATGAATTCTCAGCAGTGATGAACTGAGCTCAGCATGACTTCTCAGCAGTGATGAACTGAGCTCAGCATGACTTTTCAGCAGTGATATACTGAACTCTGCTTGACTTCTCAGCAGTGACAAACTGAAATCTGCATGACTTCTCAGCAGTGATATACTGAAATCTGCATGACTTCTCAGCAGTGACAAACTGAGCTCAGCATGACTGCTCAGCAGTGACAAATAGAGCTCTGTATGACTTCTCAGCAGTAATAAACTGAACTCAATATGACTTCTCAGCCGTAATAAACTGAACTCTGCTTGACTTCTCAGAAGTGATAAACTGAACTCTCCATGACTTCTCAGCAGAAGTAAACTGAACTCTGCATGACTTCTCAGCAGAAATAAACTGAACTCAGCATGACTTCTCAGCAGTGATAAACGGAACTCTGCATGACTTCTCAGCCTTAATATACTGAACTCTGCATGACTTCTCAGCAGTGATAAACTGAACTCTGCATGACTTCTCAGCAGAAATAAACTGAACTCTGCATGACTTCTCAGCAGAAATAAACTGAACTCTGCATGACTTCTCAGCAGTGACAAACTGAACTCAGCATGACTTCTCTGCAGTGATAAACGGAAATCTGCATGACTTCTCAGCAGTGATGAACTGAGCTAAGCATGACTTTTCAGCAGTGATATACTGAAATCTGCATGACTTCTCAGCAGTGATGAACTGAGCTCAGCATGACTTTTCAGCAGTGATTTACTGAACTCTGCTTGACTTCTCAGCAGTGACAAACTGAAATCTGCATGACTTCTCAGCAGTGATATTCTGAAATCTGCATGACTTCTCAGCAGTGACAAACTGAGCTCAGCATGACTGCTCAGCAGTGACAAATAGAGCTCTGTATGACTTCTCAGCAGTAATAAACTGAACTCAATATGACTTCTCAGCCGTAATAAACTGAACTCTGCTTGACTTCTCAGAAGTGATAAACTGAACTCTCCATGACTTCTCAGCATTGTTGAACTGAGCTCAGCATGACTTCTCAGCAGTAATACACTGAACTCTGCATGACTTCTCAGCATTGTTGAACTGAGCTCAGCATGACTTCTCAGCAGTAATACACTGAACTCTGCATGACTTCTCAGCAATGATAAACTGAACTCTGCATGACTTCTCAGCAGTGATGAACTGAGCTCAGCATAACTTTTCAGCAGGGATATACTGATCTCTGCATGACTTCTCAGCAGTGACAAACTGAACTCAGCATGACTTCTCAGCAGTGATAAACGGAAATCTGCATGACTTCTCAGCAGTTATAAACTGAGCTCAGCATGACTTCTCAGCAGTGACAAATAGAGCTCTGTATGACTTCTCAGCAGTAATAAACTGAACTCAATATGACTTCTCAGCCGTAATAAACTGAACTCTGCATGACTTCTCAGCAGTAATACACTGAACACTGCATGACTTCTCAGCAGTGATGAACTGAACTCTGCATGACTTCTCAGCCGTAATATACTGAACTCTGCACGACTTCTCAGAAGTGATAAACTGATGTCTGCATGACTTCTCAGCAGAAATAAACTGAACTCTGCATGACTTCTCAGCAATGATAAACTGAACTCTGCATGACTTCTCAGCCGTAATATACTGAACTCTGCATGACTTCTCAGCAGTAATAAACTGAACTCTGCATGTTTTTTCAGTAGTGATAAACTGAACTCAGCATGACTTCTCAGCAGTAATAAACTGAACTCTGCATGACTTCTCAGCAATGATAAACTGAACTCTGCATGACTTCTCAGCAGTGATAAACTGAACTCTGCATGACTTCTCAGCCTTAATATACTGAACTCTGCATGACTTCTCAGCAGTGATAAACTGAACTCTGCATGACTTCTCAGCAGAAATAAACTGAACTCTGCATGACTTCTCAGCTGAAATAATCTGAACTCTGCATGACTTTTCATCAGTGATAAACTGAACTCAGCATGACTTCTCAGCAGTGATAAACTGAACTCTGCATGACTTCTCAGCAGAAATAAACTGAACTCTGCATGACTTTTCAGCAGGTGATATACTGAATGAATGACTTCTCAGAAGTGATAAACTGAACTCTGCATGACTTCTCAGCAATTATAAACTGAAACTCTGCATGACTTCTCAGCAGTGATGAACTGAACTCTGCATGAATTCTCAGGAGTGATGAACTGAGCTCAGCATGACTTTTCAGCAGTGATATACTGAACTCTGCTTGACTTCTCAGCAGTGACAAACTGAAATCTGCATGACTTTTAAGCAGTGACAAACTGAAATCTGCATGACTTCTCAGCAGTGATGAACTGAACTCTGCATGACTTCTCAGCAGAAATAAACTGAACTCTGCATGACTTCTCAACAGTAATAAACTGAATTCTGCATGACTTCTCAGCAATGATAAACTGAACTCAGCATGACTTCTCACCAATGATAAACTGAACTCTGCATTTCTTCTCAGAAGTGATAAACTGAACTCAGCATGACTTCTCAGCCATAATAAACTGAACTCAGAATGACTTCTCAGCCATAATAAACTGAACTCTGCATGACTTCTCAGCAGAAATTTACTGAACTCTGCATGACTTTTCATCAGTGATATACTGAACTCAGCATGACTTTTCAGCAGTGATATACTGAACTCTGCTTGACTTCTCAGCAGTGATGAACTGAACTCAGCATGACTTCTCAGCAGTGATAAACTGAACTCTGCATGACTTTTCATCAGTGATATACTGAACTCAGCATGACTTTTCAGCAGTGATATACTGAACTCTGCTTGACTTCTCAGCAGTGATGAACTGAACTCTGCATGAATTCTCAGCAGTGATGAACTGAGCTCAGCATGACTTCTCAGCAGTGATGAACTGAGCTCAGCATGACTTTTCAGCAGTGATATACTGAAATCTGCATGACTTCTCAGCAGGGACAAACTGAGCTCAGCATGACTGCTCAGCAGTGACAAATAGAGCTCTGTATGACTTCTCAGCAGTAGTAAACTGAACTCAATATGACTTCTCAGCCGTAATAAACTGAACTCAGCATGACTTCTCAGCAGTGATAAACGGAACTCTGCATGACTTCTCAGCAGTAATAAACTGAACTCTGCATGACTTCTCAGCAATGATAAACTGAACTCTGCATGACTTCTCAGCAGTGATAAACTGAACTCTGCATGACTTCTCAGCCTTAATATACTGAACTCTGCATGACTTCTCAGCAGTGATAAACTGAACTCTGCATGACTTCTCAGCAGAAATAAACTGAACTCTGCATGACTTCTCAGCTGAAATAATCTGAACTCTGCATGACTTTTCATCAGTGATAAACTGAACTCAGCATGACTTCTCAGCAGTGATAAACTGAACTCTGCATGACTTCTCAGCAGAAATAAACTGAACTCTGCATGACTTTTCAGCAGTGATATACTGAATGAATGACTTCTCAGAAGTGATAAACTGAACTCTGCATGACTTCTCAGCAATTATAAACTGAAACTCTGCATGACTTCTCAGCAGTGATGAACTGAACTCTGCATGAATTCTCAGGAGTGATGAACTGAGCTCAGCATGACTTTTCAGCAGTGATATACTGAACTCTGCTTGACTTCTCAGCAGTGACAAACTGAAATCTGCATGACTTTTAAGCAGTGACAAACTGAAATCTGCATGACTTCTCAGCAGTGATGAACTGAACTCTGCATGACTTCTCAGCAGAAATAAACTGAACTCTGCATGACTTCTCAACAGTAATAAACTGAATTCTGCATGACTTCTCAGCAATGATAAACTGAACTCAGCATGACTTCTCACCAATGATAAACTGAACTCTGCATTTCTTCTCAGAAGTGATAAACTGAACTCAGCATGACTTCTCAGCCATAATAAACTGAACTCAGAATGACTTCTCAGCCATAATAAACTGAACTCTGCATGACTTCTCAGCAGAAATTTACTGAACTCTGCATGACTTTTCATCAGTGATATACTGAACTCAGCATGACTTTTCAGCAGTGATATACTGAACTCTGCATGAATTCTCAGCAGTGATGAACTGAACTCAGCATGACTTCTCAGCAGTGATAAACTGAACTCTGCATGACTTTTCATCAGTGATATACTGAACTCAGCATGACTTTTCAGCAGTGATATACTGAACTCTGCTTGACTTCTCAGCAGTGATGAACTGAACTTTGCATGAATTCTCAGCAGTGATGAACTGAGCTCAGCATGACTTCTCAGCAGTGATGAACTGAGCTCAGCATGACTTTTCAGCAGTGATATACTGAAATCTGCATGACTTCTCAGCAGGGACAAACTGAGCTCAGCATGACTGCTCAGCAGTGACAAATAGAGCTCTGTATGACTTCTCAGCAGTAATAAACTGAACTCAATATGACTTCTCAGCCGTAATAAACTGAACTCTGCTTGACTTCTCAGAAGTGATAAACTGAACTCTCCATGACTTCTCAGCAGAAGTAAACTGAACTCTGCATGACTTCTCAGCAGAAATAAACTGAACTCTGCATGACTTTTCAGCAGTGATATACTGAATGAATGACTTCTCAGAAGTGATAAACTGAACTCTGCATGACTTCTCAGCAATTATAAACTGAAACTCTGCATGACTTCTCAGCAGTGATGAACTGAACTCTGCATGAATTCTCAGCAGTGATGAACTGAGGTCAGCATGACTTTTCAGCAGTGATATACTGAACTCTGCTTGACTTCTCAGCAGTGACAAACTGAAATCTGCATGACTTCTCAGCAGTGACAAACTGAAATCTGCATGACTTCTCAGCAGTGATGAACTGAACTCTGCATGACTTTTCATCAGTGATATACTGAACTCTGCATTACTTTTTAGCAGTGATATAATGAACTCTGCATGACTTCTCAGCAGTGATAAACTGAACTCTGCATGACTTCTCAGCAGTAATAAACTGAACTCTGCATGACTTCTCAACAGTAATAAACTGAACTCTGCATGACTTCTCAGCAGTGATAAACTGAACTCTGCATGACTTCTCAGCAGAAATAAACTGAACTCTGCATGACTTTTCAGCAGTGATATACTGAAATCTGCATGACTTCTCAGCAGTGATGAACTGAGCTAAGCATGACTTTTCAGCAGGGATATACTGATCTCTGCATGACTTCTCAGCAGTGATATACTGAACTCAGCATGACTTTTCAGCAGTGATATACTGAACTCTGCTTGACTTCTCAGCAGTGATGAACTGAACTCAGCATGACTTCTCAGCAGTGATAAACTGAACTCTGCATGACTTTTCATCAGTGATATACTGAACTCAGCATGACTTTTCAGCAGTGATATACTGAACTCTGCTTGACTTCTCAGCAGTGATGAACTGAACTCTGCATGACTTTTCATCAGTGATATACTGAACTCTGCTTGACTTCTCAGCAGTGATGAACTGAACTCTGCATGAATTCTCAGCAGTGATGAACTGAGCTCAGCATGACTTCTCAGCAGTGATGAACTGAGCTCAGCATGACTTTTCAGCAGTGATATACTGAAGTCTGCATGACTTCTCAGCAGTGACAAACTGAGCTCAGCATGACTGCTCAGCAGTGACAAATAGAGCTCTGTATGACTTCTCAGCAGTAATAAACTGAACTCAATATGACTTCTCAGCCGTAATAAACTGAACTCTGCTTGACTTCTCAGAAGTGATAAACTGAACTCTCCATGACTTCTCAGCAGAAGTAAACTGAACTCTGCATGACTTCTCAGCAGAAATAAACTGAACTCTGCATGACTTTTCAGCAGTGATATACTGAATGAATGACTTCTCAGAAGTGATAAACTGAACTCTGCATGACTTCTCAGCAATTATAAACTGAAACTCTGCATGACTTCTCAGCAGTGATGAACTGAACTCTGCATGAATTCTCAGCAGTGATGAACTGAGGTCAGCATGACTTTTCAGCAGTGATATACTGAACTCTGCTTGACTTCTCAGCAGTGATAAAATGAAATCTGCATGACTTCTCAGCAGTGACAAACTGAAATCTGCATGACTTCTCAGCAGTGATGAACTGAACTCTGCATGACTTTTCATCAGTGATATACTGAACTCTGCATTACTTTTTAGCAGTGATATAATGAACTCTGCATGACTTCTCAGCAGTGATAAACTGAACTCTGCATGACTTCTCAGCAGTAATAAACTGAACTCTGCATGACTTCTCAACAGTAATAAACTGAACTCTGCATGACTTCTCAGCAGTGATAAACTGAACTCTGCATGACTTCTCAGCAGAAATAAACTGAACTCTGCATGACTTTTCAGCAGTGATATACTGAAATCTGCATGACTTCTCAGCAGTGATGAACTGAGCTAAGCATGACTTTTCAGCAGGGATATACTGATCTCTGCATGACTTCTCAGCAGTGACAAACTGAACTCAGCCTGACTTCTCAGCAGTGATAAACGGAAATCTGCATGACTTCTCAGCAGTGATGAACTGAGCTAAGCATGACTTTTCAGCAGTGATATACTGAAATCTGCATGACTTCTCAGCAGTGATGAACTGAGCTCAGCATGACTTTTCAGCAGTGATTTACTGAACTCAGCATGACTGCTCAGCAGTGACAAATAGAGCTCTGTATGACTTCTCAGCAGTAATAAACTGAACTCAATATGACTTCTCAGCCGTAATAAACTGAACTCTGCTTGACTTCTCAGAAGTGATAAACTGAACTCTCCATGACTTCTCAGCAGAAGTAAACTGAACTCTGCATGACTTCTCAGCAGAAATAAACTGAACTCTGCATGACTTTTCAGCAGTGATATACTGAATGAATGACTTCTCAGAAGTGATAAACTGAACTCTGCATGACTTCTCAGCAATTATAAACTGAAACTCTGCATGACTTCTCAGCAGTGATGAACTGAACTCTGCATGAATTCTCAGCAGTGATGAACTGAGGTCAGCATGACTTTTCAGCAGTGATATACTGAACTCTGCTTGACTTCTCAGCAGTGATAAAATGAAATCTGCATGACTTCTCAGCAGTGACAAACTGAAATCTGCATGACTTCTCAGCAGTGATGAACTGAACTCTGCATGACTTTTCATCAGTGATATACTGAACTCTGCATTACTTTTTAGCAGTGATATAATGAACTCTGCATGACTTCTCAGCAGTGATAAACTGAACTCTGCATGACTTCTCAGCAGTAATAAACTGAACTCTGCATGACTTCTCAACAGTAATAAACTGAACTCTGCATGACTTCTCAGCAGTGATAAACTGAACTCTGCATGACTTCTCAGCAGAAATAAACTGAACTCTGCATGACTTTTCAGCAGTGATATACTGAAATCTGCATGACTTCTCAGCAGTGATGAACTGAGCTAAGCATGACTTTTCAGCAGGGATATACTGATCTCTGCATGACTTCTCAGCAGTGACAAACTGAACTCAGCCTGACTTCTCAGCAGTGATAAACGGAAATCTGCATGACTTCTCAGCAGTGATGAACTGAGCTAAGCATGACTTTTCAGCAGTGATATACTGAAATCTGCATGACTTCTCAGCAGTGATGAACTGAGCTCAGCATGACTTTTCAGCAGTGATTTACTGAACTCTGCTTGACTTCTCAGCAGTGACAAATAGAGCTCTGTATGACTTCTCAGCAGTAATAAACTGAACTCAATATGACTTCTCAGCCGTAATAAACTGAACTCTGCTTGACTTCTCAGAAGTGATAAACTGAACTCTCCATGACTTCTCAGCAGAAGTAAACTGAACTCTGCATGACTTCTCAGCAGAAATAAACTGAACTCTGCATGACTTTTCAGCAGTGATATACTGAATGAATGACTTCTCAGAAGTGATAAACTGAACTCTGCATGACTTCTCAGCAATTATAAACTGAAACTCTGCATGACTTCTCAGCAGTGATGAACTGAACTCTGCATGAATTCTCAGCAGTGATGAACTGAGGTCAGCATGACTTTTCAGCAGTGATATACTGAACTCTGCTTGACTTCTCAGCAGTGATAAAATGAAATCTGCATGACTTCTCAGCAGTGACAAACTGAAATCTGCATGACTTCTCAGCAGTGATGAACTGAACTCTGCATGACTTTTCATCAGTGATATACTGAACTCTGCATTACTTTTTAGCAGTGATATAATGAACTCTGCATGACTTCTCAGCAGTGATAAACTGAACTCTGCATGACTTCTCAGCAGTAATAAACTGAACTCTGCATGACTTCTCAACAGTAATAAACTGAACTCTGCATGACTTCTCAGCAGTGATAAACTGAACTCTGCATGACTTCTCAGCAGAAATAAACTGAACTCTGCATGACTTTTCAGCAGTGATATACTGAAATCTGCATGACTTCTCAGCAGTGATGAACTGAGCTAAGCATGACTTTTCAGCAGGGATATACTGATCTCTGCATGACTTCTCAGCAGTGACAAACTGAACTCAGCCTGACTTCTCAGCAGTGATAAACGGAAATCTGCATGACTTCTCAGCAGTGATGAACTGAGCTAAGCATGACTTTTCAGCAGTGATATACTGAAATCTGCATGACTTCTCAGCAGTGATGAACTGAGCTCAGCATGACTTTTCAGCAGTGATTTACTGAACTCTGCTTGACTTCTCAGCAGTGACAAACTGAAATCTGCATGACTTCTCAGCAGTGATATTCTGAAATCTGCATGACTTCTCAGCAGTGACAAACTGAGCTCAGCATGACTGCTCAGCAGTGACAAATAGAGCTCTGTATGACTTCTCAGCAGTAATAAACTGAACTCAATATGACTTCTCAGCCGTAATAAACTGAACTCTGCTTGACTTCTCAGAAGTGATAAACTGAACTCTCCATGACTTCTCAGCATTGTTGAACTGAGCTCAGCATGACTTCTCAGCAGTAATACACTGAACTCTGCATGACTTCTCAG
Organism: Brachymystax lenok tsinlingensis; assembly: GCA_030435695.1. Classification (NCBI taxonomy): domain Eukaryota; kingdom Metazoa; phylum Chordata; class Actinopteri; order Salmoniformes; family Salmonidae; genus Brachymystax; species Brachymystax lenok. The sequence goes on from CM059798.1 coordinate 21,612,335, forward strand.
CAATGATAAACTGAACTCTGCATGACTTCTCAGCAGTGATGAACTGAGCTCAGCATAACTTTTCAGCAGGGATATACTGATCTCTGCATGATTTCTCAGCAGAAATAAACTGAACTCTGCATGACTTTTCAGCAGTGATAAACTGAACTCAGCATGACTTCTCAGCAGTGATAAACTGAACTCTGCATGACTTCTCAGCAATGTCAAACTGAGCTGTGTATGACTTCCTAGCAGTAATAAACTGAACTCAATATGACTTCTCAGCCGTAATAAACTGAACTCTGCATGACTTCTCAGCAGAAATTTACTGAACTCTGCATGTCTTTTCATCAGTGATATACTGAACTCTGCATGACTTTTTAGCAGTGATATAATGAACTCTGCATGACTTCTCAGCAGTGATAAACTGAACTCTGCATGACTTCTCAGCAGTAATAAACTGAACTCTGCATGACTTCTCAGCAGTGACAAACTAAGCTCTGCATGACTTCTCAGCAATGTCAAACTGAGCTGTGTATGACTTCCTAGCAGTAATAAACTGAACTCTGCATGACTTCTCAGCAGAAATAAACTGAACTATGCATGACTTCTCAGCAGTAATAAACTGAACTCTGCATGACTTCTCAGCAGTGATAAACTGAACTCAGCATGACTTCTCAGCAATGATAAACTGAACTCTGCATGTCTTCTCAGAAGTGATGAACTGAGCTCAGCATGACTTTTCAGCAGGGATATACTGAACTCTGCATGACTTCTCAGCAATGATAAACTGAACTCTGCATGACTTCTCAGCCGTAATATACGGAACTCTGTGTGACTTCTCAGAAGTGATAAACTGAACTCTGCATGACTTCTCAGCAGAAATAAACTGAACTCTGCATGACTTCTCAGCAATGTCAAACTGAGCTGTGTATGACTTCCTAGCAGTAATAAACTGAACTCAATATGACTTCTCAGCCGTAATAAACTGAACTCTGCATGACTTCTCAGCAGAAATTTACTGAACTCTGCATGACTTTTCATCAGTGATATACTGAACTCTGCATGACTTTTTAGCAGTGATACAATGAACTCTGCATGACTTCTCAGCAGTGATAAACTTAACTCTGCATGACTTCTCAGCAGTAATAAACTGAACTCTGCATGACTTCTCAGCAGTGACAAACTAAGCTCTGCATGACTTCTCAGCAATGTCAAACTGAGCTGTGTATGACTTCCTAGCAGTAATAAACTGAACTCAATATGACTTCTCAGCCGTAATAAACTGAACTCTGCATGACTTCTCAGCAGAAATAAACTGAACTCTGCATGACTTCTCAGCAGTAATAAACTGAACTCTGCATGACTTCTCAGCAGTGATAAACTGAACTCAGCATGACTTCTCAGCAATGATAAACTGAACTCTGCATGTCTTCTCAGAAGTGATGAACTGAGCTCAGCATGACTTTTCAGCAGAAATAAACTGAACTCTGCATGACTTCTCAGCAATGATAAACTGAACTCTGCATGACTTCTCAGCCGTAATATACTGAACTCTGTGTGACTTCTCAGAAGTGATAAACTGAACTCTGCATGACTTCTCAACAGTAATAAACTGAACTCTGCATGACTTCTCAGCAGTAATAAACTGAACTCTGCATGACTTCTCAGCAATGATAAAATTAACTCAGCATGACTTCTCACCAATGATAAACTGAACTCTGCATGTCTTCTCAGAAGTGATAAACTGAACTCAGCATGACTTCTCAGCCATAATAAACTGAACTCAGCATGAATTCTCAGCCATAATAAACTGAACTTTGCATGACTTCTCAGCAGAAATTTACTGAACTCTGCATGACTTTTTAGCAGTGATATGATGAACTCTGCATGACTTCTCAGCAGTGATAAACTGAACTCTGCATGATTTCTCAGCAGAAATAAACAGAACTCTGCATGACTTTTCATCAGTGATAAACTGAACTCAGCATGACTTCTCAGCAGTGATGAACTGAACTCAGCATGACTTCTCAGCAATGATAAACTGAACTCTGCATGACTTCTCAGCCGTAATATACTGAACTCTGTGTGACTTTTTAGCAGTGATATAATGAACTCTGCATGACTTCTCAGCAGAAATAAACTGAACTCTGCATGACTTCTCAACAGTAATAAACTGAACTCTGCATGACTTCTCAGCAGTAATAAACTGAACTCTGCATGACTTCTCAGCAATGATAAACTTAACTCAGCATGACTTCTCACCAATAATCAACTGAACTCTGCATGACTTCTCAGCAGAAATTTACTGAACTCTGCATGACTTTTCATCAGTGATATACTGAACTCAGCATGACTTTTCAGCAGTGATATACTGAACTCTGCTTGACTTCTCAGCAGTGATGAACTGAACTCAGCATGACTTCTCAGCAGTGATAAACTGAACTCTGCATGACTTTTCATCAGTGATATACTGAACTCAGCATGACTTTTCAGCAGTGATATACTGAACTCTGCTTGACTTCTCAGCAGTGATGAACTGAACTCTGCATGAATTCTCAGCAGTGATGAACTGAGCTCAGCATGACTTCTCAGCAGTGATGAACTGAGCTCAGCATGACTTTTCAGCAGTGATATACTGAACTCTGCTTGACTTCTCAGCAGTGACAAACTGAAATCTGCATGACTTCTCAGCAGTGATATACTGAAATCTGCATGACTTTTCATCAGTGATATACTGAACTCAGCATGACTTTTCAGCAGTGATATACTGAACTCTGCTTGACTTCTCAGCAGTGATGAACTGAACTCAGCATGACTTCTCAGCAGTGATAAACTGAACTCTGCATGACTTTTCATCAGTGATATACTGAACTCAGCATGACTTTTCAGCAGTGATATACTGAACTCTGCTTGACTTCTCAGCAGTGATGAACTGAACTCTGCATGAATTCTCAGCAGTGATGAACTGAGCTCAGCATGACTTCTCAGCAGTGATGAACTGAGCTCAGCATGACTTTTCAGCAGTGATATACTGAACTCTGCTTGACTTCTCAGCAGTGACAAACTGAAATCTGCATGACTTCTCAGCAGTGATATACTGAAATCTGCATGACTTCTCAGCAGTGACAAACTGAGCTCAGCATGACTGCTCAGCAGTGACAAATAGAGCTCTGTATGACTTCTCAGCAGTAATAAACTGAACTCAATATGACTTCTCAGCCGTAATAAACTGAACTCTGCTTGACTTCTCAGAAGTGATAAACTGAACTCTCCATGACTTCTCAGCAGAAGTAAACTGAACTCTGCATGACTTCTCAGCAGAAATAAACTGAACTCAGCATGACTTCTCAGCAGTGATAAACGGAACTCTGCATGACTTCTCAGCCTTAATATACTGAACTCTGCATGACTTCTCAGCAGTGATAAACTGAACTCTGCATGACTTCTCAGCAGAAATAAACTGAACTCTGCATGACTTCTCAGCAGAAATAAACTGAACTCTGCATGACTTCTCAGCAGTGACAAACTGAACTCAGCATGACTTCTCTGCAGTGATAAACGGAAATCTGCATGACTTCTCAGCAGTGATGAACTGAGCTAAGCATGACTTTTCAGCAGTGATATACTGAAATCTGCATGACTTCTCAGCAGTGATGAACTGAGCTCAGCATGACTTTTCAGCAGTGATTTACTGAACTCTGCTTGACTTCTCAGCAGTGACAAACTGAAATCTGCATGACTTCTCAGCAGTGATATTCTGAAATCTGCATGACTTCTCAGCAGTGACAAACTGAGCTCAGCATGACTGCTCAGCAGTGACAAATAGAGCTCTGTATGACTTCTCAGCAGTAATAAACTGAACTCAATATGACTTCTCAGCCGTAATAAACTGAACTCTGCTTGACTTCTCAGAAGTGATAAACTGAACTCTCCATGACTTCTCAGCATTGTTGAACTGAGCTCAGCATGACTTCTCAGCAGTAATACACTGAACTCTGCATGACTTCTCAGCAATGATAAACTGAACTCTGCATGACTTCTCAGCAGTGATGAACTGAGCTCAGCATAACTTTTCAGCAGGGATATACTGATCTCTGCATGACTTCTCAGCAGTGACAAACTGAACTCAGCATGACTTCTCAGCAGTGATAAACGGAAATCTGCATGACTTCTCAGCAGTTATAAACTGAGCTCAGCATGACTTCTCAGCAGTGACAAATAGAGCTCTGTATGACTTCTCAGCAGTAATAAACTGAACTCAATATGACTTCTCAGCCGTAATAAACTGAACTCTGCATGACTTCTCAGCAGTAATACACTGAACACTGCATGACTTCTCAGCAGTGATGAACTGAACTCTGCATGACTTCTCAGCCGTAATATACTGAACTCTGCACGACTTCTCAGAAGTGATAAACTGATGTCTGCATGACTTCTCAGCAGAAATAAACTGAACTCTGCATGACTTCTCAGCAATGATAAACTGAACTCTGCATGACTTCTCAGCCGTAATATACTGAACTCTGCATGACTTCTCAGCAGTAATAAACTGAACTCTGCATGTTTTTCAGTAGTGATAAACTGAACTCAGCATGACTTCTCAGCAGTAATAAACTGAACTCTGCATGACTTCTCAGCAATGATAAACTGAACTCTGCATGACTTCTCAGCAGTGATAAACTGAACTCTGCATGACTTCTCAGCCTTAATATACTGAACTCTGCATGACTTCTCAGCAGTGATAAACTGAACTCTGCATGACTTCTCAGCAGAAATAAACTGAACTCTGCATGACTTCTCAGCTGAAATAATCTGAACTCTGCATGACTTTTCATCAGTGATAAACTGAACTCAGCATGACTTCTCAGCAGTGATAAACTGAACTCTGCATGACTTCTCAGCAGAAATAAACTGAACTCTGCATGACTTTTCAGCAGTGATATACTGAATGAATGACTTCTCAGAAGTGATAAACTGAACTCTGCATGACTTCTCAGCAATTATAAACTGAAACTCTGCATGACTTCTCAGCAGTGATGAACTGAACTCTGCATGAATTCTCAGGAGTGATGAACTGAGCTCAGCATGACTTTTCAGCAGTGATATACTGAACTCTGCTTGACTTCTCAGCAGTGACAAACTGAAATCTGCATGACTTTTAAGCAGTGACAAACTGAAATCTGCATGACTTCTCAGCAGTGATGAACTGAACTCTGCATGACTTCTCAGCAGAAATAAACTGAACTCTGCATGACTTCTCAACAGTAATAAACTGAATTCTGCATGACTTCTCAGCAATGATAAACTGAACTCAGCATGACTTCTCACCAATGATAAACTGAACTCTGCATTTCTTCTCAGAAGTGATAAACTGAACTCAGCATGACTTCTCAGCCATAATAAACTGAACTCAGAATGACTTCTCAGCCATAATAAACTGAACTCTGCATGACTTCTCAGCAGAAATTTACTGAACTCTGCATGACTTTTCATCAGTGATATACTGAACTCAGCATGACTTTTCAGCAGTGATATACTGAACTCTGCTTGACTTCTCAGCAGTGATGAACTGAACTCAGCATGACTTCTCAGCAGTGATAAACTGAACTCTGCATGACTTTTCATCAGTGATATACTGAACTCAGCATGACTTTTCAGCAGTGATATACTGAACTCTGCTTGACTTCTCAGCAGTGATGAACTGAACTCTGCATGAATTCTCAGCAGTGATGAACTGAGCTCAGCATGACTTCTCAGCAGTGATGAACTGAGCTCAGCATGACTTTTCAGCAGTGATATACTGAAATCTGCATGACTTCTCAGCAGGGACAAACTGAGCTCAGCATGACTGCTCAGCAGTGACAAATAGAGCTCTGTATGACTTCTCAGCAGTAGTAAACTGAACTCAATATGACTTCTCAGCCGTAATAAACTGAACTCAGCATGACTTCTCAGCAGTGATAAACGGAACTCTGCATGACTTCTCAGCAGTAATAAACTGAACTCTGCATGACTTCTCAGCAATGATAAACTGAACTCTGCATGACTTCTCAGCAGTGATAAACTGAACTCTGCATGACTTCTCAGCCTTAATATACTGAACTCTGCATGACTTCTCAGCGGTGATAAACTGAACTCTGCATGACTTCTCAGCAGAAATAAACTGAACTCTGCATGACTTCTCAGCTGAAATAATCTGAACTCTGCATGACTTTTCATCAGTGATAAACTGAACTCAGCATGACTTCTCAGCAGTGATAAACTGAACTCTGCATGACTTCTCAGCAGAAATAAACTGAACTCTGCATGACTTTTCAGCAGTGATATACTGAATGAATGACTTCTCAGAAGTGATAAACTGAACTCTGCATGACTTCTCAGCAATTATAAACTGAAACTCTGCATGACTTCTCAGCAGTGATGAACTGAACTCTGCATGAATTCTCAGGAGTGATGAACTGAGCTCAGCATGACTTTTCAGCAGTGATATACTGAACTCTGCTTGACTTCTCAGCAGTGACAAACTGAAATCTGCATGACTTTTAAGCAGTGACAAACTGAAATCTGCATGACTTCTCAGCAGTGATGAACTGAACTCTGCATGACTTCTCAGCAGAAATAAACTGAACTCTGCATGACTTCTCAACAGTAATAAACTGAATTCTGCATGACTTCTCAGCAATGATAAACTGAACTCAGCATGACTTCTCACCAATGATAAACTGAACTCTGCATTTCTTCTCAGAAGTGATAAACTGAACTCAGCATGACTTCTCAGCCATAATAAACTGAACTCAGAATGACTTCTCAGCCATAATAAACTGAACTCTGCATGACTTCTCAGCAGAAATTTACTGAACTCTGCATGACTTTTCATCAGTGATATACTGAACTCAGCATGACTTTTCAGCAGTGATATACTGAACTCTGCATGAATTCTCAGCAGTGATGAACTGAACTCAGCATGACTTCTCAGCAGTGATAAACTGAACTCTGCATGACTTTTCATCAGTGATATACTGAACTCAGCATGACTTTTCAGCAGTGATATACTGAACTCTGCTTGACTTCTCAGCAGTGATGAACTGAACTTTGCATGAATTCTCAGCAGTGATGAACTGAGCTCAGCATGACTTCTCAGCAGTGATGAACTGAGCTCAGCATGACTTTTCAGCAGTGATATACTGAAATCTGCATGACTTCTCAGCAGGGACAAACTGAGCTCAGCATGACTGCTCAGCAGTGACAAATAGAGCTCTGTATGACTTCTCAGCAGTAATAAACTGAACTCAATATGACTTCTCAGCCGTAATAAACTGAACTCTGCTTGACTTCTCAGAAGTGATAAACTGAACTCTCCATGACTTCTCAGCAGAAGTAAACTGAACTCTGCATGACTTCTCAGCAGAAATAAACTGAACTCTGCATGACTTTTCAGCAGTGATATACTGAATGAATGACTTCTCAGAAGTGATAAACTGAACTCTGCATGACTTCTCAGCAATTATAAACTGAAACTCTGCATGACTTCTCAGCAGTGATGAACTGAACTCTGCATGAATTCTCAGCAGTGATGAACTGAGGTCAGCATGACTTTTCAGCAGTGATATACTGAACTCTGCTTGACTTCTCAGCAGTGACAAACTGAAATCTGCATGACTTCTCAGCAGTGACAAACTGAAATCTGCATGACTTCTCAGCAGTGATGAACTGAACTCTGCATGACTTTTCATCAGTGATATACTGAACTCTGCATTACTTTTTAGCAGTGATATAATGAACTCTGCATGACTTCTCAGCAGTGATAAACTGAACTCTGCATGACTTCTCAGCAGTAATAAACTGAACTCTGCATGACTTCTCAACAGTAATAAACTGAACTCTGCATGACTTCTCAGCAGTGATAAACTGAACTCTGCATGACTTCTCAGCAGAAATAAACTGAACTCTGCATGACTTTTCAGCAGTGATATACTGAAATCTGCATGACTTCTCAGCAGTGATGAACTGAGCTAAGCATGACTTTTCAGCAGGGATATACTGATCTCTGCATGACTTCTCAGCAGTGATATACTGAACTCAGCATGACTTTTCAGCAGTGATATACTGTACTCTGCTTGACTTCTCAGCAGTGATGAACTGAACTCAGCATGACTTCTCAGCAGTGATAAACTGAACTCTGCATGACTTTTCATCAGTGATATACTGAACTCAGCATGACTTTTCAGCAGTGATATACTGAACTCTGCTTGACTTCTCAGCAGTGATGAACTGAACTCTGCATGACTTTTCATCAGTGATATACTGAACTCAGCATGACTTTTCAGCAGTGATATACTGAACTCTGCTTGACTTCTCAGCAGTGATGAACTGAACTCTGCATGAATTCTCAGCAGTGATGAACTGAGCTCAGCATGACTTCTCAGCAGTGATGAACTGAGCTCAGCATGACTTTTCAGCAGTGATATACTGAAGTCTGCATGACTTCTCAGCAGTGACAAACTGAGCTCAGCATGACTGCTCAGCAGTGACAAATAGAGCTCTGTATGACTTCTCAGCAGTAATAAACTGAACTCAATATGACTTCTCAGCCGTAATAAACTGAACTCTGCTTGACTTCTCAGAAGTGATAAACTGAACTCTCCATGACTTCTCAGCAGAAGTAAACTGAACTCTGCATGACTTCTCAGCAGAAATAAACTGAACTCTGCATGACTTTTCAGCAGTGATATACTGAATGAATGACTTCTCAGAAGTGATAAACTGAACTCTGCATGACTTCTCAGCAATTATAAACTGAAACTCTGCATGACTTCTCAGCAGTGATGAACTGAACTCTGCATGAATTCTCAGCAGTGATGAACTGAGGTCAGCATGACTTTTCAGCAGTGATATACTGAACTCTGCTTGACTTCTCAGCAGTGATAAAATGAAATCTGCATGACTTCTCAGCAGTGACAAACTGAAATCTGCATGACTTCTCAGCAGTGATGAACTGAACTCTGCATGACTTTTCATCAGTGATATACTGAACTCTGCATTACTTTTTAGCAGTGATATAATGAACTCTGCATGACTTCTCAGCAGTGATAAACTGAACTCTGCATGACTTCTCAGCAGTAATAAACTGAACTCTGCATGACTTCTCAACAGTAATAAACTGAACTCTGCATGACTTCTCAGCAGTGATAAACTGAACTCTGCATGACTTCTCAGCAGAAATAAACTGAACTCTGCATGACTTTTCAGCAGTGATATACTGAAATCTGCATGACTTCTCAGCAGTGATGAACTGAGCTAAGCATGACTTTTCAGCAGGGATATACTGATCTCTGCATGACTTCTCAGCAGTGACAAACTGAACTCAGCCTGACTTCTCAGCAGTGATAAACGGAAATCTGCATGACTTCTCAGCAGTGATGAACTGAGCTAAGCATGACTTTTCAGCAGTGATATACTGAAATCTGCATGACTTCTCAGCAGTGATGAACTGAGCTCAGCATGACTTTTCAGCAGTGATTTACTGAACTCAGCATGACTGCTCAGCAGTGACAAATAGAGCTCTGTATGACTTCTCAGCAGTAATAAACTGAACTCAATATGACTTCTCAGCCGTAATAAACTGAACTCTGCTTGACTTCTCAGAAGTGATAAACTGAACTCTCCATGACTTCTCAGCAGAAGTAAACTGAACTCTGCATGACTTCTCAGCAGAAATAAACTGAACTCTGCATGACTTTTCAGCAGTGATATACTGAATGAATGACTTCTCAGAAGTGATAAACTGAACTCTGCATGACTTCTCAGCAATTATAAACTGAAACTCTGCATGACTTCTCAGCGGTGATGAACTGAACTCTGCATGAATTCTCAGCAGTGATGAACTGAGGTCAGCATGACTTTTCAGCAGTGATATACTGAACTCTGCTTGACTTCTCAGCAGTGATAAAATGAAATCTGCATGACTTCTCAGCAGTGACAAACTGAAATCTGCATGACTTCTCAGCAGTGATGAACTGAACTCTGCATGACTTTTCATCAGTGATATACTGAACTCTGCATTACTTTTTAGCAGTGATATAATGAACTCTGCATGACTTCTCAGCAGTGATAAACTGAACTCTGCATGACTTCTCAGCAGTAATAAACTGAACTCTGCATGACTTCTCAACAGTAATAAACTGAACTCTGCATGACTTCTCAGCAGTGATAAACTGAACTCTGCATGACTTCTCAGCAGAAATAAACTGAACTCTGCATGACTTTTCAGCAGTGATATACTGAAATCTGCATGACTTCTCAGCAGTGATGAACTGAGCTAAGCATGACTTTTCAGCAGGGATATACTGATCTCTGCATGACTTCTCAGCAGTGACAAACTGAACTCAGCCTGACTTCTCAGCAGTGATAAACGGAAATCTGCATGACTTCTCAGCAGTGATGAACTGAGCTAAGCATGACTTTTCAGCAGTGATATACTGAAATCTGCATGACTTCTCAGCAGTGATGAACTGAGCTCAGCATGACTTTTCAGCAGTGATTTACTGAACTCTGCTTGACTTCTCAGCAGTGACAAATAGAGCTCTGTATGACTTCTCAGCAGTAATAAACTGAACTCAATATGACTTCTCAGCCGTAATAAACTGAACTCTGCTTGACTTCTCAGAAGTGATAAACTGAACTCTCCATGACTTCTCAGCAGAAGTAAACTGAACTCTGCATGACTTCTCAGCAGAAATAAACTGAACTCTGCATGACTTTTCAGCAGTGATATACTGAATGAATGACTTCTCAGAAGTGATAAACTGAACTCTGCATGACTTCTCAGCAATTATAAACTGAAACTCTGCATGACTTCTCAGCAGTGATGAACTGAACTCTGCATGAATTCTCAGCAGTGATGAACTGAGGTCAGCATGACTTTTCAGCAGTGATATACTGAACTCTGCTTGACTTCTCAGCAGTGATAAAATGAAATCTGCATGACTTCTCAGCAGTGACAAACTGAAATCTGCATGACTTCTCAGCAGTGATGAACTGAACTCTGCATGACTTTTCATCAGTGATATACTGAACTCTGCATTACTTTTTAGCAGTGATATAATGAACTCTGCATGACTTCTCAGCAGTGATAAACTGAACTCTGCATGACTTCTCAGCAGTAATAAACTGAACTCTGCATGACTTCTCAACAGTAATAAACTGAACTCTGCATGACTTCTCAGCAGTGATAAACTGAACTCTGCATGACTTCTCAGCAGAAATAAACTGAACTCTGCATGACTTTTCAGCAGTGATATACTGAAATCTGCATGACTTCTCAGCAGTGATGAACTGAGCTAAGCATGACTTTTCAGCAGGGATATACTGATCTCTGCATGACTTCTCAGCAGTGACAAACTGAACTCAGCCTGACTTCTCAGCAGTGATAAACGGAAATCTGCATGACTTCTCAGCAGTGATGAACTGAGCTAAGCATGACTTTTCAGCAGTGATATACTGAAATCTGCATGACTTCTCAGCAGTGATGAACTGAGCTCAGCATGACTTTTCAGCAGTGATTTACTGAACTCTGCTTGACTTCTCAGCAGTGACAAACTGAAATCTGCATGACTTCTCAGCAGTGATATTCTGAAATCTGCATGACTTCTCAGCAGTGACAAACTGAGCTCAGCATGACTGCTCAGCAGTGACAAATAGAGCTCTGTATGACTTCTCAGCAGTAATAAACTGAACTCAATATGACTTCTCAGCCGTAATAAACTGAACTCTGCTTGACTTCTCAGAAGTGATAAACTGAACTCTCCATGACTTCTCAGCATTGTTGAACTGAGCTCAGCATGACTTCTCAGCAGTAATACACTGAACTCTGCATGACTTCTCAGCAATGATAAACTGAACTCTGCATGACTTCTCAGCAGTGATGAACTGAGCTCAGCATAACTTTTCAGCAGGGATATACTGATCTCTGCATGATTTCTCAGCAGAAATAAACTGAACTCTGCATGACTTTTCAGCAGTGATAAACTGAACTCAGCATGACTTCTCAGCAGTGATAAACTGAACTCTGCATGGCATGACTCTGCATGACTTCTCAGCAATGTCAAACTGAGCTGTGTATGACTTCCTAGCAGTAATAAACTGAACTCAATATGACTTCTCAGCCGTAATAAACTGAACTCTGCATGACTTCTCAGCAGAAATTTACTGAACTCTGCATGTCTTTTCATCAGTGATATACTGAACTCTGCATGACTTTTTAGCAGTGATATAATGAACTCTGCATGACTTCTCAGCAGTGATAAACTGAACTCTGCATGACTTCTCAGCAGTAATAAACTGAACTCTGCATGACTTCTCAGCAGTGACAAACTAAGCTCTGCATGACTTCTCAGCAATGTCAAACTGAGCTGTGTATGACTTCCTAGCAGTAATAAACTGAACTCAATATATGACTTCTCAGCCGTAATAAACTGAACTCTGCATGACTTCTCAGCAGAAATAAACTGAACTATGCATGACTTCTCAGCAGTAATAAACTGAACTCTGCATGACTTCTCAGCAGTGATAAACTGAACTCAGCATGACTTCTCAGCAATGATAAACTGAACTCTGCATGTCTTCTCAGAAGTGATGAACTGAGCTCAGCATGACTTTTCAGCAGGGATATACTGAACTCTGCATGACTTCTCAGCAATGATAAACTGAACTCTGCATGACTTCTCAGCCGTAATATACGGAACTCTGTGTGACTTCTCAGAAGTGATAAACTGAACTCTGCATGACTTCTCAGCAGAAATAAACTGAACTCTGCATGACTTCTCAGCAGTAATAAACTGAACTCTGCATGACTTCTCAGCAATGATAAAATTAACTCAGCATGACTTCTCACCAATGATAAACTGAACTCTGCATGTCTTCTCAGAAGTGATAAACTGAACTCAGCATGACTTCTCAGCCATAATAAACTGAACTCAGCATGAATTCTCAGCCATAATAAACTGAACTTTGCATGACTTCTCAGCAGAAATTTACTGAACTCTGCATGACTTTTTAGCAGTGATATGATGAACTCTGCATGACTTCTCAGCAGTGATAAACTGAACTCTGCATGATTTCTCAGCAGAAATAAACAGAACTCTGCATGACTTTTCATCAGTGATAAACTGAACTCAGCATGACTTCTCAGCAGTGATGAACTGAACTCAGCATGACTTCTCAGCAATGATAAACTGAACTCTGCATGACTTCTCAGCCGTAATATACTGAACTCTGTGTGACTTTTTAGCAGTGATATAATGAACTCTGCATGACTTCTCAGCAGAAATAAACTGAACTCTGCATGACTTCTCAACAGTAATAAACTGAACTCTGCATGACTTCTCAGCAGTAATAAACTGAACTCTGCATGACTTCTCAGCAATGATAAACTTAACTCAGCATGACTTCTCACCAATAATCAACTGAACTCAGCATGACTTCTCAGCAGTGATAAACTGAACTCTGCATGATTTCTCAGCAGAAATAAACTGAACTCTGCATGACTTTTCAGCAGTGATATACTGAATGAATGACTTCTCATAAGTGATAAACTGAACTCAGCATGACTTTTCAGCAGAGATATACTAACTCTGCATTACTTCTCAGCATTGATGAACTGAGCTCAGCATGACTTCTCAGCAGTAATACACTGAACTCTGCATGACTTCTCAGCAATAATAAACTGAACTCTGCATGACTTCTCAGCAGTGATGAACTGAGCTCAGCATGACTTTTCAGCAGGGATATACTGAACTCTGCATGACTTCTCAGCAGTGACAAACTGAACTCAGCATGACTTCTCAGCAGTGATAAACTGAAATCTGCATGACTTCTCAGCAGTGATGAACTGAGCTAAGCATGACTTCTCAGCAGTAATAAACTGAACTCTGCATGACTTCTCAGCAGTGACAAACTAAGCTCTGCATGACTTCTCAGCAATGTCAAACTGAGCTGTGTATGACTTCCTAGCAGTAATAAACTGAACTCAATATGACTTCTCAGCCGTAATACACTGAACTCTGCATGACTTCTCAGCAGAAATGTACTGAACTCTGCATGACTTTTTAGCAGTGATATAATGAACTCTGCATTACTTCTCAGCAGTGATAAACTGAACTCTGCATGACTTCTCAGCAATGATAAACTGAACTCTGCATGACTTCTCAGCAGTGATGAACTGAGCTCAGCATGACTTTTCAGCAATGATAAACTGAACTCTGCATGACTTCTCAGCAGTGATAAACTGAAATCTGCATGACTTCTCAGCAGTGATGAACTGACCTAAGCATGACTTTTCAGCAGTGATATACTGAAATCTGCATGACTTTTTAGCAGTGATATAATGAACTCTGCATGACTTCTCAGCAGTGATGAACTGAACTCTGCATGACTTCTCAGCAGTAATAAACTGAACTCTGCATGACTTCTCAGCAGTGACAAACTAAGCTCTGCATGACTTCTCAGCAATGTCAAACTGAGCTGTGTATGACTTCCTAGCAGTAATAAACTGAACTCAATATGACTTCTCAGCCGTAATATACTGAACTCTGCATGACTTCTCAGCAGAAATGTACTGAACTCTGCATGACTTTTTAGCAGTGATATAATGAACTCTGCATGACTTCTCAGCAGTGATAAACTGAACTCTGCATGATTTCTCAGCAGAAATAAACTGAACTCTGCATGACTTTTTAGCAGTGATATGATGAACTCTGCATGACTTCTCAGCAGAAATAAACTGAACTCTGCATGACTTTTCAGCAGTGATATACTGAATGAATGACTTCTCAGAAGTGATAAACTGAACTCTGCATGACTTCTCAGCAATTATAAACTGAAACTCTGCATGACTTCTCAGCAGTGATGAACTGAACTCTGCATGAATTCTCAGCAGTGATGAACTGAGGTCAGCATGACTTTTCAGCAGTGATATACTGAACTCTGCTTGACTTCTCAGCAGTGACAAACTGAAATCTGCATGACTTCTCAGCAGTGACAAACTGAAATCTGCATGACTTCTCAGCAGTGATGAACTGAACTCTGCATGACTTTTCATCAGTGATATACTGAACTCTGCATTACTTTTTAGCAGTGATATAATGAACTCTGCATGACTTCTCAGCAGTGATAAACTGAACTCTGCATGACTTCTCAGCAGTAATAAACTGAACTCTGCATGACTTCTCAACAGTAATAAACTGAACTCTGCATGACTTCTCAGCAGTGATAAACTGAACTCTGCATGACTTCTCAGCAGAAATAAACTGAACTCTGCATGACTTTTCAGCAGTGATATACTGAAATCTGCATGACTTCTCAGCAGTGATGAACTGAGCTAAGCATGACTTTTCAGCAGGGATATACTGATCTCTGCATGACTTCTCAGCAGTGATATACTGAACTCAGCATGACTTTTCAGCAGTGATATACTGAACTCTGCTTGACTTCTCAGCAGTGATGAACTGAACTCAGCATGACTTCTCAGCAGTGATAAACTGAACTCTGCATGACTTTTCATCAGTGATATACTGAACTCAGCATGACTTTTCAGCAGTGATATACTGAACTCTGCTTGACTTCTCAGCAGTGATGAACTGAACTCTGCATGAATTCTCAGCAGTGATGAACTGAGCTCAGCATGACTTCTCAGCAGTGATGAACTGAGCTCAGCATGACTTTTCAGCAGTGATATACTGAAATCTGCATGACTTCTCAGCAGTGACAAACTGAGCTCAGCATGACTGCTCAGCAGTGACAAATAGAGCTCTGTATGACTTCTCAGCAGTAATAAACTGAACTCAATATGACTTCTCAGCCGTAATAAACTGAACTCTGCTTGACTTCTCAGAAGTGATAAACTGAACTCTCCATGACTTCTCAGCAGAAATAAACTGAACTCTGCATGACTTCTCAGCAGAAATAAACTTAACTCTGCATGACTTTTCAGCAGTGATATACTGAATGAATGACTTCTCAGAAGTGATAAACTGAACTCTGCATGACTTCTCAGCAATTATAAACTGAAACTCTGCATGACTTCTCAGCAGTGATGAACTGAACTCTGCATGAATTCTCAGCAGTGATGAACTGAGGTCAGCATGACTTTTCAGCAGTGATATACTGAACTCTGCTTGACTTCTCAGCAGTGACAAACTGAAATCTGCATGACTTCTCAGCAGTGACAAACTGAAATCTGCATGACTTCTCAGCAGTGATGAACTGAACTCAGCATGACTTCTCAGCAATGATAAACTGAACTCTGCATGTCTTCTCAGAAGTGATAAACTGAACTCAGCTTGACTTCTCAGCCATAATAAACTGAACTCAGCATGACTTCTCAGCCATAATAAACTGAACTCTGCATGACTTCTCAGCAGAAATTTACTGAACTCTGCATGACTTTTCATCAGTGATATACTGAACTCTGCATGACTTTTTAGCAGTGATATAATGAACTCTGCATGACTTCTCAGCAGAAATAAACTGAACTCTGCATGACTTCTGAGCAGAAATAAACTGAACTCTGCATGACTTTTCATCAGTGATAAACTGAACTCAGCATGACTTCTCAGCAGTGATAAACTGAACTCTGCATGACTTCTCAGCCATAATAAACTGAACTCTGCATGACTTCTCAGCAGAAATTTACTGAACTCTGCATGACTTTTCATCAGTGATATACTCAACTCTGCATGACTTTTTAGCAGTGATATAATGAACTCTGCATGACTTCTCAGCAGTGATAAACTGAACTCTGCATGACTTTTCATCAGTGATATACTGAACTCTGCATGACTTTTTAGCAGTGATATAATGAACTCTGCATGACTTCTCAGCAGTGACAAACTAAACTCTGCATGACTTCTCAGCAGTGTCAAACTGAGCTCTGTATGACTTCTCAGCAGTAATAAACTGAACTTAATATGACTTCTCAGCCGTAATAAACTGAAATCTGCATGACTTCTCAGCAGTAATAAACTGAACTCTGCATGACTTCTCAGCAGAAATAAACTGAACTCTGCATGACTTTTCAGCAGTGATATACTGAACTCTGCATTACTTTTTAGCAGTGATATAATGAACTCTGCATGACTTCTCAGCAGTGATAAACTGAACTCTGCATGACTTCTCAGCAGTAATAAACTGAACTCTGCATGACTTCTCAACAGTAATAAACTGAACTCTGCATGACTTCTCAGCAGTGATAAACTGAACTCTGCATGACTTCTCAGCAGAAATAAACTGAACTCTGCATGACTTTTCAGCAGTGATATACTTAATGAATGACTTCTCAGAAGTGATAAACTGAACTCTGCATGAATTCTCAGCAGTGATGAACTGAGCTCAGCATGACTTTTCAGCAGTGATATACTGAACTCTGCTTGACTTCTCAGCAGTGATGAACTGAGCTCAGCATGACTTTTCAGCAGTGATATACTGAACTCTGCTTGACTTCTCAGCAGTGATGAACTGAACTCTGCATGAATTCTCAGCAGTGATGAACTGAGCTCAGCATGACTTCTCAGCAGTGATGAATTGAGCTCAGCATGACTTTTCAGCAGTGATATACTGAACTCTGCTTGACTTCTCAGCAGTGACAAACTGAAATCTGCATGACTTCTCAGCAATGATATACTGAAATCTGCATGACTTCTCAGCAGTGACAAACTGAGCTCAGCATGACTGCTCAGCAGTGACAAATAGAGCTCTGTATGACTTCTCAGCCGTAATAAACTGAACTCTGCTTGACTTCTCAGAAGTGATAAACTGAACTCTCCATGACTTCTCAGCAGAAATAAACTGAACTCTGCATGACTTCTCAGCAGAAATAAACTGAACTCTGCATGACTTTTCAGCAGTGATATACTGAATGAATGACTTCTCAGAAGTGATAAACTGAACTCTGCATGACTTCTCAGCAATTATAAACTGAAATTTTGCATGACTTCTCAGCAGTGATGAACTGAACTCTGCATGAATTCTCAGCAGTGATGAACTGAGGTCAGCATGACTTTTCAGCAGTGATAAACTGAACTCAGCATGACTTCTCAGCAATGATAAACTGAACTCAGCATGTCTTCTCAGAAGTGATAAACTGAACTCAGCATGACTTCTCAGCCATAATAAACTGAACTCAGCATGAATTCTCAGCCATAATAAACTGAACTCTGCATGACTTCTCAGCAGAAATTTACTGAATTCTGCATGACTTTTCATCAGTGATATATTGAACTCTGCATGACTTTTTAGCAGTGATATAATGAACTCTGCATGACTTCTCAGCAGAAATAAACTGAACTCTGCATGACTTCTGAGCAGAAATAAACTGAACTCTGCATGACTTTTCATCAGTGATAAACTGAACTCAGCATGACTTCTCAGCAGTGATAAACTGAACTCTGCATGACTTCTCAGCAGAAATAAACTGAACTCTGCATGCCTTTTCAGCAGTGATATACTGAATGAATGACTTCTCAGAAGTGATAAACCTAACTCAGCATGACTTCTCAGAAGTGATAAACTGAGCTCTGCATGGCTTCTCAGCAGTGATGAACTGAACTCTTCATGACTTCTCAGCAGTAATGAACTGAACTCAGCATGACTTCTCAGCAGTGATGAACTGAACTCTGCATGAATTCTCAGCAGTGATGAACTGAACTCTGCATGACTTCTCAGCTGTGATAAACTGAATTCTGCATGACTTCTCAGCAGTGATATACTGAACTCTGCATGACTTCTCAGCCGGAATAAACTGAGCTGGACAGTCATTTAGCAGAGCAGTCTATTCTATCGAGTACAAAACACACAAAGAAACAGTAATATTATTTAAATGATGTAATACCACCTGACAGCCAGGACACTCAGGGTGAGGATTTAGGGAGGATGGGAATGACGATGGCAGCTTTATGTACAGTTATCAGGACTTGCTCTGATGCTGTTTGTCCACACGAGGGCAGCATCAGCCAGGGAAATATCAATCATTAGGATGGGTCTAATCCTGAGTGCTGTTAAAACCACATTCCAGCCGGTGTCCGTTCCACGACTTACCACCGGATAAATCTATGACATTAAAATGCCTATTTATTCTGTTCCATCTGACTGCATAATCCACTGTCTCATCAGCCCAGCCAAGCAATTTATAAACTTGATCTCCACTATAAAAAGCATCTAGACATTATCTCACATTTCTTTTAGTCTAACATTTAGTTTTCAACAGCAGAGATTTGTATAAACCTTGTTGTCTGTCTCTCCGACATTCGCAACATTGTTTTAATATTCGAATTCCATCTCCAGCTGTCCCATAATCAACATGTCGGGACAAGACAGACAGGCAGGCAGCGTTTCTCAGCCAGTCGAAATCGTAAATCACTTTGCATAATTTGTATGGATTTACAAAGAAATATTTAAAATTGTTAAACTAAATGAAGTTCAGCTAGTTTGCAGACTTTCCAGCTTCAATTTGAAGTGATTGTGTTATCTGGAGGACACAGGGGAATTGGGTGTTGCATAACTTTGTTAATTAAATAAATAAAATAAGTATAAAAATGGTTGGTTATTTTTAAACTCAGGCTCCCTTTATCTGTTTATGCATAAGTCAAATTATAAACTATATATGCATTAGTCATATTATAACTTACACTATATAAGGTGTCTTCACTGACATTCACTGACATCACTGACATTGCTGACATTATCAACATGTCCCTGATTGAGTCAGTAATACCAACATGCTTCAAGCAGACCACCATAGTCCCTGTGCCAAAGAACACAAAGGCAAACTGCCTAAATGACTACAGACCCGTAGCACTCACGTCCGTAGCCATGAAGTGCTTTGAAAGGTTGGCAATGGCTCACATCAACACCATTATCCCAGAAACCCTAGACCCACTCCAATTTGCATACCGCCCCAACAGATCATGCAATCTCTTTTGCACTCCACACTGCCCTTTCACATCCGGACGAAAGGAACACTTATTTGAGAATGCTATTCATTGACTACAGCTCAGCGTTCAACACCATAGTGCCCTCAAATCTCATCACTAAGCTAAGGATCCTGGGACTAAACACCTCCCTCTGCAACTGGATCCTGGACTTCCCGACGGGCCACCCCCAGGTGGTGAGGGTAGGTAGCAACACATCTGCCACGCTGATCCTCAACACTGGAGCTCCCTAGGGGTGCGTGCTTAGTCCCCTCCTGTACTCCCTGTTCACCCACGACTGCATGGCCAGGCACGACTCCAACACCATCATTAAGTTTGCAGACGACACAGCAGTGGTAGGCCTGATCGCCAACAACGATGAGACAGCCTATAGGGAGGAGGTCAGAGACCTGGCCGGGTGGTGCCAGAATAACAACCTCTCCCTCAACTTGATCAAGACAATGGAGATGATTGTGGACTACAGGAAAAGGAGGACCGAGCACGCCACCATTCTCATCAACGGGGCTGTAGTGGAGCAGGTTGAGAGCTTCAAGTTCCTTGGTGTCCACATCAACAACAAGCTAGAATGGTCCAAACACACCAAGACAGTCATGAAGCGGGCACGACAAAGCCTATTCCCCCTCAGGAAACTAAAAAGATTTGGCATGGGTCCTGAGATCCTCAAAAGGTTCTACAGCTGCAACATCGAGAGCATCCTGACTAGTTGCATCACTGCCTGGTACGGCAACTGCTCGGCCTCCAACCGCAAGGTTGGTTGCAGACCATGTCCACCGGCTGTGTGACATTCTGGGGACCCCCAGGTAGGCGGGAGGAAATGACACTCGTCATGTGTTGGTGGACCACCGTGGAGAGGTGGAGGAGGATGGGGGAACCCCCACGGAGAGAGAGAATTAGAGAGGGGACCCCCGGCGTACCAAATGGGAGGGAAACAGAAAGGTTAATGAAGTATTAAACACTAACAGGTGGCTGATGAATGCCTAAACAGTCTCCCCATCGCTCTCTCTTTTTCTCACTGTCACTCCTCCCTCTCTTTTGAATCTTTACACATTGCTCTCTCTCTCACCTTCTATCTGCATCTTTACATGTAGCTCTCTCTCTCTCACCTTCTATCTGCATCTTTACATGTTGCTCTCTCTCTCTCACCTTCTATCTGCATCTTTACATGTTGCTCTCTCTCTCTCTCTCTCTCTCTCTCTCTCTCTCTCTCTCTCTCTCTCTCTTCTATCTGCATTTTACATGTTGCTCTCTCTCTCTCTCCTTCTATCTGCATTTTACATGTTGCTCTCTCTCTCTCTCCTTCTATCTGCATTTTACATGTTGCTCTCTCTCTCCTATCTGCATCTGTACATGTTGCTCTCTCTCATGTTGCTCTCTCTCTCCTTCTATCTGCATCTTTATATGTTGCTGTCTCTCTCCTATCTGCATCTTTACATGTTGCTCTCTCTGTGTCTTTCTATCTGAATCTTTATATATTACTCTCTCTCTCTGTTTCTGTCTGTGTCTTTATATGTTGCTCTCTCTCTCTCTTTCTATCTGCATCTTTACATGTTGCTCTCTCTCCCTCTCGCTATCTGCATCTTTACATGTCTCTCTCTCTCCTTCTATCTGTATCTTTACATGTTGCTTTCTCTCTCTTCTATCTGCATCTTTACATGTTGCTCTGTCTCTCTCTCTCTTTCTATCTGCATCTTTACATGTTGCTCTCTCTCATGTTGCTCTCTCTTTCTCCTTCTATCTGCATCTTTACATGTTGCTCTCTCTCTTTCTATCTGAATCTTTATATGTTGCTCTCTCTCTCTCTCCTATCTGGATTTTTACGTTGCTCTCTCTCTCTCTCTCTCTCTCTCTCTCTCTCTCTCTCTCTCTCTCTCTCTCTCTCTCTCTCTCTCTCTCTATCTGCATCTTTACATGTTTCTCTCTCTCTCTCTATCTGCATCTTTACATGTAGCTCTCTCTCCCTCTCTCTTTCTATCTGCATCTTTACATGTTGCTTTCTCTCTCTCTTTCTATCTGAATCTTTATATGTTGCTCTCTCTCTCTCTCCTATCTGGATTTTTACATGTTGCTCTCTCTCTCTCTCTCTCTCTTCTATCTGCATCTTTACATGTTGCTTTCTCTCTCTCTTTCTATCTGAATCTTTTCATGTTGCTCTCTCTCTCTCTCTCTTTCTATCTGCATCTTTACATGTTGCTCTCTCTCTCTCTCTCTTTCTATCTGCATCTTTACATGTTTCTCTCTCTCTCTATCTGCATCTTTATATGTTGCTGTCTCTCTCCTATCTGCATCGTTACATGTTTCTCTCTCTCTCTCTATCTGCATCTTTACATGTTGCTTTCTCTCTCTTCTATCTGCATCTTTACATGTTGCTCTGTCTCTCTCTCTCTTTCTATCTGCATCTTTACATGTTGCTCTCTCTCATGTTGCTCTCTCTTTCTCCTTCTATCTGCATCTTTACATGTTGCTCTCTCTCTCTCTTTCTATCTGAATCTTTACATGTTGCTCTCTCTCTCTCTCTCTCTTTCTATCTGCATCTTTACATGTTGCTCTCTCTCTCTCACCTTCTATCTGCATCTTTACATGTTGCTCTCTCTCTCTCTCTCTCTCTCTCTCTCTCTCTCTCTCTCTCTCTCTCTCTCCTTCTATCTGCATCTTTACATGTTGCTCTCTCTCTCTCTCTTTCTATCTGCATCTTTACATGTTGCTCTCTCTCTCTCACCTTCTATCTGCATCTTTACATGTTGCTCTCTCTCTCTCACCTTCTATCTGCATCTTTACATGTTGCTCTCTCTCTCTCACCTTCTATCTGCATCTTTACATGTTGCTCTCTCTCTCTCTCTCTCTCTCTCTCTCTCTCTCTCTCTCTCTCCTTCTATCTGCATTTTACATGTTGCTCTCTCTCTCTCTCCTTCTATCTGCATTTTACATGTTGCTCTCTCTCTCTCTCCTTCTATCTGCATTTTACATGTTGCTCTCTCTCTCCAATCTGCATCTGTAAATGTTGCTCTCTCTCATGTTGCTCTCTCTCTCCTTCTATCTGCATCTTTATATGTTGCTGTCTCTCTCCTATCTGCATCTTTACATGTTGCTCTCTCTGTGTCTTTCTATCTGAATCTTTATATATTACTCTCTCTCTCTCTTTCTGTCTGTGTCTTTATATGTTGCTCTCTCTCTCTCTTTCTATCTGCATCTTTACATGTTGCTCTCTCTCCCTCTCGCTATCTGCATCTTTACATGTCTCTCTCTCTCTCCTTCTATCTGTATCTTTACATGTTGCTTTCTCTCTCTTCTATCTGCATCTTTACATGTTGCTCTGTCTCTCTCTCTCTTTCTATCTGCATCTTTACATGTTGCTCTCTCTCATGTTGCTCTCTCTTTCTCCTTCTATTTGCATCTTTACATGTTGCTCTCTCTCTCTCTCTCTTTCTATCTGAATCTTTATATGTTGCTCTCTCTCTCTCTCCTATCTGGATTTTTACGTTGCTCTCTCTCTCTCTCTCTCTCTCTCTCTCTCTCTCTCTCTCTCTCTCTCTCTCTCTCTCTCTCTCTCTCTCTCTCTCTCTCTCTCTCTCTCTCACTTTCTATCTGCATCTTTACATGTTTCTCTCTCGCTCTCTATCTGCATCTTTACATGTAGCTCTCTCTCCCTCTCTCCTTCTATCTGCATCTTTACATGTTGCTCTCTCTCTCTCTTTCTATCTGAATCTTTATATGTTGCTCTCTCTCTCTCTCCTATCTGGATTTTTACGTTGCTCTCTCTCTCTCTCTCTCTCTCTCTCTTTCTATCTGCATCTTTACATGTTTCTCTCTCTCTCTCTATCTGCATCTTTACATGTAGCTCTCTCTCCCTCTCTCTTTCTATCTGCATCTTTACATGTTGCTTTCTCTCTCTCTTTCTATCTGAATCTTTATATGTTGCTCTCTCTCTCCTATCTGGATTTTTACATGTTGCTCTCTCTCTCTCTCTCTTCTATCTGCATCTTTACATGTTGCTTTCTCTCTCTCTTTCTATCTGAATCTTTACATGTTGCTCTCTCTCTCTCTCTCTTTCTATCTGCATCTTTACATGTTGCTCTCTCTCTCTCTCTTTCTATCTGCATCTTTACATGTTTCTCTCTCTCTCTATCCGCATCTTTATATGTTGCTGTCTCTCTCCTATCTGCATCGTTCAATGTTTCTCTCTCTCTCTCTATCTGCATCTTTACATGTTGCTTTCTCTCTCTCTTTCTATCTGAATCTTTATATGTTGCTCTCTCTCTCTCCTATCTGGATTTTTACATGTTGCTCTCTCTCTCTCTCTCTCTTTCTATCTGCATCTTTACATGTTTCTCTCTCTATATCTGCATCTTTACATGTTGCTCTCTCTCTCTCTTTCTATCTGCATCTTTACATGTTGCTTTCTCTCTCTCTTTCTATCTGAATCTTTACATGTTGCTCTCTCTCTCTCTCTTTCTATCTGCATCTTTACATGTTGCTCTCTCTCTCTCTCTCTTTCTATCTGCATCTGTACATGTTGCTCTCTCTCTCCTTCTATCTACGTCTTTATATGTTGTTGTCTCTCTCCTATCTGCATCTTTACATGTTGCTCTCTCTCTCTCTCCTTCTGTCTGCATTTTACATGTTGCTCTCTCTCCTATCTGGATTTTTACATGTTGCTCTCTCTCTCTCTCTCTCTCTCTCTTTCTATCTGCATCTTTACATGTTTCTCTCTCTCTCTCTATCTGCATCTTTACATGTAGCTCTCTCTCTCTCTCTCTTTCTATCTGCATCTTTACATGTTGCTTTCTCTCTCTCTTTCTATCTGAATCTTTACATGTTGCTCTCTCTCTCTCTCCTTCTGTCTGCATTTTACATGTTGCTCTCTCTCCTATCTGGATTTTTACATGTTGCTCTCTCTCTCTCTCTCTCTCTCTCTTTCTATCTGCATCTTTACATGTTGCTTTCTCTCTCTCTTTCTATCTGAATCTTTACATGTTGCTCTCTCTCTCTCTCTTTCTATCTGCATCTTTACATGTTGCTCTCTCTCTCTCTCTCTTTCTATCTGCATCTGTACATGTTGCTCTCTCTCTCCTTCTATCTGTGTCTTTATATGTTGTTGTCTCTCTCCTATCTGCATCTTTACATGTTGCTCTCTCTCTCTCTCTCTCTCTCTCTCTTTCTATCTGCATC
Source organism: Brachymystax lenok tsinlingensis (assembly GCA_030435695.1). Taxonomy (NCBI): domain Eukaryota; kingdom Metazoa; phylum Chordata; class Actinopteri; order Salmoniformes; family Salmonidae; genus Brachymystax; species Brachymystax lenok. The sequence continues at coordinate 21,637,465 of CM059798.1, forward strand.
TTAACATGTTGCTCTCTCTGTGTCTTTCTATCTGCATCTTTATATATTGCTCTCTCTCTCTCTTTATGTCTGCGTCTTTACATGTTGCTCTCTCTCTCTCTCGCTCTCTCTTCTATCTGCATCTTTACATGTTGCTTTCTCTCTCTTCTATCTGCATCTTTACATGTTGCTCTGTCTCTCTCTCTCTTTCTATCTGCATCTTTACATGTTGCTCTCTCTCTCCTTCTATCTGCATCTTTACATGTTGCTCTCTCTCTCTCTAAGCTGATTTTTAAAATATTTGTTTAAAATATATTTTATTAGGATTATGAATGCATGAAGTAAGGTGCTAAAGGTGTATGTTTTTATTGTGTTAAAGGATTGTAATTAAAGACAGGTTAAAAGTCAAAGTCTCTCTCTCTCTCTCTCTCTCTCTCTCTCTCTCTCTCTCTCTCTCTCTCTCTCTCTCTCTCTCTCTCTCTGATTAAGAGGTGTGGGGGGCGATTGACAGGGGGATCGGTGCTGTGTGTGTGTGTATGTGTGTGTGTGTGTCACTAGAGCCTGGCGCAGGGGTCCACACTCAAACACAAACACACACACACTGAGGGCCTGGCTAGAGGTAAATGTCACAGGAGGAGCTCCCACTGTGAGAGGAAATCATCTCTCTCCTCCTCTTCATTATAGAAAAGGCCACACAACACAAAGCCCTACGGGGTCTGCTTTGGGAGAGCACTGGAGGGTTCGTCTGATAATACATTAAGACACACCACGAATATTAAGTAGGCCTTGTTAATAGCTCATTGGTGCATGTTTACGTCATGTGACTTTGTTACGAGCGACTTGGAGTCAAAGGGATGATCCCAAACTCAAAGTCTGGTATACTATATATAAAGTCACATTTTGACGCAAGTCTCCCATCGATAGCAACAAGTTACCACACAACCCTCAATAACTTGGCTGTCTCCTTATTATGAGATGTTGCTGGTGACTCCCGTCAGACAGGGTCCTGATAAAACCGGATGATGTGTGAGGGGATGAAGATGCCGTGGCCTGCATTGAGAGCAGTGGGGAGGGAGAGTCTCAAGCGGAATTTTCAAACTCAACTCATAGCCCTGTCTGTGTGTGTGTTTGTGTGCGCATTGGGGTGTGCGTTTGCATCCGTCCTTTTCGTCAATCCTTGTGGTCGTTGGAGCACACACACACACAGCTGTCCAGAAGAGTAGAACACAGGCTGTCCATGTTGGGTATGGTGTTCCACTGGTGAAGTAGTGTGTTTGTTATTCCTGGGATCGATCCATTGGGAGCGTAGTGTGGGGGTGAGGAGAGGGGTGAGGAGAGGTGAGGAGAGGGGTGAGGAGGGGTGAGGTGAGGGGTGGGGTGAGGAGAGGGGTGAGGAGAGGGGTGAGGAATGGTGAGGAGAGGGGTGAGGAGAGGGGTGAGGATGGGTGAGGTGAGGAGTGGTGAAGGCTAGCAGGCAGGCAGGCTCACTGAGATCACTGGGCTGTGAAACTTGTTTGACATCCCGGCCGGAGTATGTGTGAGTGAACTGGGGGCTTTGGGAGGGTGGCTCTCTCTCTCTCACGCTCTTTCTCAAACACACACACACAAAGACACACACATATAGTCTGACAACCACACACACACACACACACACACACACACACACACACACACACACACACACACACACACACTGACCTGACCTTATTTCTGAAAAGGCTAAATCGCTGTGGGGGACAAGGGGGGGTCCTAAGGTGACATATGGAATTGTTTGAAGATGGTCAGACAACGGATCAATTAGCTATTTGATTTATAATGTTTTATTAAATATTGAATTTGGCCTTTACTACTATAGTCCATAGAAACACATTGAGTAACACATTCAGAAATGGCAAGAAAGACTGTCCAAAAAATAAATCATAAGGAATAAGATTTTGAAGATTCTTTCCTATATTTAGGATATATAAGAAAGCTCAGGAAATAAATAAATATATATTTATTACACATAACTGCCTCCTTCATACTTCCATTCATTTAAAAAAAATCGGTACCGGTTACCTTCAGATGTGTTCAGTGACACTTGTTAGGTCAAAACGTTTGGACGCTACAGATGTTTTCGTGAGAAGACCAATTTTCGGGATGTCTCCTGGTCTGACAAACACCGCTGTAGCTCGGCCACCTTTAAACCTCCATAGGATTGAGACGCATCCCAAACACCGCTGTAGCTCGGCCACCTTTAAACCTCCATAGGATTGAGACGCATCCAAACACCGCTGTAGCTCGGTCACCTTTAAACCTCCATAGGATTGAGACTCATCCAAACACCGCTGTAGCTCGGCCACCTTTAAACCTCCATAGGATTGAGACGCATCCCAAACACCGCTGTAGCTCGGCCACCTTTAAACCTCCATAGGATTGAGACTCATCCAAACACCGCTGTAGCTCGGCCACCTTTAAACCTCCATAGGATTGAGACTCATCCAAACACCGCTGTAGCTCGGCCACCTTTAAACCTCCATAGGATTGAGACGCATCCCAAACACCGCTGTAGCTCGGCCACCTTTAAACCTCCATAGGATTGAGACTCATGCAAACACCGCTGTAGCTCGGCCACCTTTAAACCTCCATAGGATTGAGACGCATCCCAAACACCGCTGTAGCTCGGCCACCTTTAAACGGATTTTGATGTGGATCAAACGACTCTAGGGGATTAAAAAAGCTGCCAGGGCTTTTCCATCCCAGAAAAGTCGGTGCTAATAGCCCCGCTAATATAAATATTTATTTGTCAATCGAAACTGGACAGTTACAGAGTTAGCTAGCTAGCTAGCTTGCGCTTTGGATGTGTATTGGACTCAACGGTTGTATGGCTGGCTGAATGTGGTTGGGTGTGTTTGAATTCATGGTCCATGCCCCACGGTAACGTCGACAGGGTTGTCGTTGCCAGAGAACGTGTCACTGGCTGTGATCCCAGGGTTGATGGGCTGTTAGAGGGATTGGCATCTCAGCTGTCGAGACATACTGTCTACGCTCCCAAAGAACTATGGGAGTCACACCTCAGAGAGAGAGAGAGAGAGAGAGAGAGAGAGAGAGAGAGAGAGAGAGAGAGAGAGAGAGAGAGAGAGAGAGAGAGAGAGATGGAAAGGTGTCAAAGAGCTATAGCTGTTATCCAGACACAAGGGACAGAGATAGAATCACCTCCTTGTCAAAAGACAACACGCCATTATGGAGTACTGAAAGCATCTCTCACTATCTCTCGCCACTGAAAACAGATGGAGCTCTCTCTCTTCTGTCTCTCTCGGTCTCTTCTCTCTCTGTCTCTTCTGTCTCTCTTTGTCTCTTCTCTCTCTCTCTCTCTCTCTCTCTCTCTCTCTCTCTCTCTCTCTCTCTCTTTCTGTCTCCTTTCTCTCTCTCTCTCTCTCTCTCTCTCTCTCTCTCTCTCTCTCTCTCTCTCTATCTCTCAATTCAATTCAAGGGGCTTTATTGGCATGGAAACATATGCTTACTGTTCATTGCCAAAGCAAATGAAATGGATAAGCAAAAGTGACTTGTCACTCTCTCTCTCTCTCTCTCTCTATCTATCTCTCTACCCCCTGCTTACCTTTTCTCTCTCAATGTACATGTCACTCTCCCCCTCCTCTTGTCCCCCACTCCATTCTCACCCTCACTCCCCTCTCCCCTCTCCCTCCCATTTTCGCCCTGAAGGCTCCATAATTACTGTCCGTTGGTGTTTACCTGTTATTCTGTTCCGAGAGGTGTTGATGACTCTTGGACTGTGGGACCAACCACCACCTGCAGTCATGATGACAGGAAGCCTCCCCACCATCTCCCCACACACAGACCCTTCCCAAGTCTCTGGTTGGCTGCCTTCCAACACGACTGTTGCTATGGGAGATCAGAGACCATGCTTAGCTTCTATGGTCGACTGTTGTTGTGGTTGAGACCGTAATTGTGTGACCATGGTTATGCGACCTCTCTCTCTCTCTCTCTCTCTCTCTACCCCCTCAGACCGGCAAACAGAGAATACAGAAGGAAAGTACACCAGTTAACCGCACACACACACACACACACAGGCACACACACACACACAGACATACAGTACCAGTCAAATTTAGGGGGTTTTCTTTATTTTTACTATTTTCTACATTGTAGAATAATAGTGAAGACATCAAAACTATGAAATAACACATATGGAATCATGTAGTAACCAAAAAAAAAAGAAATGAAAATATAATTCAGATTTTAGATTCTTCAAAGTAGACACCCTTTGCCTTGATGACAGATTTGCCCACTCTTGGCATTCTCTCAACCAGCTTCATGAGGAATGCTTTTCCAACAGTCTTGAAGGAGTTTGCACATATGCTGAGCACTTGTTGGCTGATTTTCCTTCACTCTGCTGTCACTCTGCGGTCCAACTATACAAGGAGTACCAGTACCAAGTCAATGTGCAGGGGTATAAGGTAGTTGAGGTAATTGAGGTAATATGTACATGTAGGGGGTAAAGTGACTAGGCAATCAGGATATATAATAAACAGAGTAGAAGCAGCGTGAAGAGTGTGAAAGTGTGTGTGTGTATGTGTGTGTGTCTGTGTGTGGTGTCAATATGCATGTGTGTGTGTTTTGTATGTGTGAGCTTATGCAGTGTGTGTGTGTCTGTGTTGGAGTGTCAGTGTAGTATGTGTGTGGGTAGAGTCCAGTGAGTGTGTGGGTAGAGTCCAGTGAGTGTGTGGGTAGAGTCCAGTGAGTGTGTGGGTAGAGTCCAGTGAGTGTGTGGGTAGAGGCTAGCGAGTGTGTGGGTAGAGTCCAGTGAGTGTGTGGGTAGAGGCTAGCGAGTGTGTGGGTAGAGTCCAGTCAGTGTGTGGGTATAGTCCAGCGAGTGTGAGGGTAGAGTCCAGTGAGTGTGTGGGTAGAGTCCAGTGAGTGTGTGGGTAGAGTCCAGTGAGTGTGTGGGTATAGTCCAGCGAGTGTGAGGGTAGAGGCTAGCGAGTGTGTGGGTAGAGTCCAGTGAGTGTGAGGGTAGAGTCCAGCGAGTGTGTGGGTATAGTCCAGCGAGTGTGAGGGTAGAGGCTAGTGAGTGTGTGGGTAGAGTCCAGTGAGTGTGTGGGTAGAGTCCAGCGAGTGTGTGGGTATAGTCCAGCGAGTGTGAGGGTAGAGGCTAGTGAGTGTGTGGGTAGAGTCCAGTGAGTGTGTGGGTATAGTCCAGTGAGTGTGTGGGTAGAGTCCAGTGAGTGTGTGGGTAGAGTCCAGTCAGTGTGAGGGTAGAGGCTAGTGAGTGTGTGGGTATAGTCCAGCGAGTGTGTGGGTAGAGGCTAGCGAGTGTGTGGGTAGAGTCCAGTGAGTGTGTGGGTAGAGGCTAGCGAGTGTGTGGGTAGAGTCCAGTGAGTGTGTGGGTAGAGGCTAGCGAGTGTGTGGGTAGAGTCCAGTGAGTGTGAGGGTAGAGTCCAGCGAGTGTGTGGGTAGATTCCAGTGAGTGTGTGGGTATAGTCCAGCGAGTGTGAGGGTAGAGGCTAGTGAGTGTGTGGGTAGAGTCCAGTGAGTGTGTGGGTAGAGGCTAGTGAGTGTGTGGGTAGAGTCCAGTGAGTGTGTGGGTAGAGGCTAGCGAGTGTGTGGGTAGAGTCCAGTCAGTGTGAGGGTAGAGTCCAGTGAGTGTGTGGGTAGATTCCAGTCAGTGTGAGGGTAGAGGCTAGCGAGTGTGAGGGTAGAGGCTAGCGAGTGTGTGGGTGTGGGAGTGTGGGAGTCCAGGGAGTGTACATAGAGCCCTAGAGTTGTACTAGGCCGTATGCACTACCCTCTGTAGCGCCTTGCGATCAGATGCCAAGCAGTTGCCATACCAGGCGGTGATGCAGCCAGTCAAGATGCTCTCAATGGTGCAGCTGTAGAACTTTGTGAGGCTCTGAGGACCCATGCTAAATATTTTCTGCCTCCTGAGGAGGAATAGGCATGGTCGTGCCCTCTTCACGACTGTCTTGGTGTGTTTGGACCATGATAGTTTGTTGGTGATGTGGACACCAAGGAACTTGAAGCTCTCGACCTGCTCCACTACAGCCCCGTCGATGTAAATCGGGGGAATGCTCGGCCCTCCGTTTCCTGTAGTCCACGATCAGCTCCTTTGTTGTCCTGGTAACACACTGCAAGGTCTCTGACTTCCTCCGTGTAGGCTGTCTCATCGTCGTCGGTGATCAGGCCTACCACCGGCGTGTTGTCGGCGGAGGTGTTGTTGCCTACCCTCACCACCAGGGAGCGGCCCGTCAGGAAGTCCAGGATCCAGTTGCAAAGAGAGGTATTTAATCTGTTACGAACCAGCTCGTAGCCCACAACAAAGAGGAAGACAACTTAGAGCTAGAGAAATAACAAACATATTTATTAAATGTAGTAAACTATATCCAGGTAAAAATGGAGGGTGTAGTCAGTAGTGTAAGTGAGTGGATGCGTGCATAGATGATGATGATGATGATGATGATGATGAGGGGTGTTGAAAGGTGCCAAAACAAACAAACACAAAGAAGCCCCCAAAATGCCACAACTCTCACTCTGCGTGGAGTGAGTCTACCTCTGTAAGAACCGACCCTGGAGATGAGAAGCAGTTACAGAGAGTGAACATTTAATATAGTACAGACCTTGAACAGGACAGGAACAGCGTCAGAACCGGGTAAACCAAACGATAAACGACAAATAATACTGAAGTGGGGAACAGAGCTGGGGAACAGACAGATAAAGGGGAGGAGATAACACAGGTGATGAGTCCAGGTGAATGCAATGAAGCGCGTGACGAGGGGAGCAGGTCTGTGTAGTGATGGTGGCAGGAGTGCGTAGTGTAGGGCAGCCTGGTGCCCTACAGCGCCAGGGAGGGAGAGCGGTGGTGTGTCCTTTCCGCTGACAACCCTCCCGGCTCCGCCCACTGACATCCTATTAAGGAAAACAAGAGCAAAAAATAAAGAATTCCCCAGACAGAGTGGGTGAGTCAGCTTGGAGGTCACTATGGTGTTGAACGCTGAGCTCTAGTCAATGAACAGTATTCTCACGTAGGTGTTCCTTTTGTCCAGGTGGGAAAGGGCAGTGTGGAGTGCAATAGAGATTGTGTCATATGTGGATCTGTTGGGGCTGTATGCGAATTGGAGTGGGTCCAGGGTGTCTGGGATGATGGTGTTGATATGTCGCATTTCAAATCATTTCATGGCTACAGATGTCAGTGCTACAGGGCAATAGTCATTTAGACAGGTTACCTTGGTGTTCTTGGGCACAGGGACTATGGTGGTCTGCTTGAAACATGTAGGTATTGCAGACTGGGTTAGGGAGAGGTTAAAAAAATGGTGAATCCAGCTGGTCAGCGCATGCTCTGAGTATGTGTCTTGGTAACCTGTCTGGTCCTGTGACCTTGTGAATGTTAACCTGTTTAAAGGTCTTACTCACATCAGCTACGGAGAGCGTGATCACACAGTGGTCTGGTACAGCTGGTGCTCTCATACATGGTTCAGTGTTGCTTTCCTTGAAGTGAGCACAGAAGGTATTTAGCACGTCTGATAGGTTCGGGTCACTGGACAGCTCGCAGTTGTTTTTCCCTTTGTAATCCGTGATAGTTTGCAAACCCTGCCACATTCAACGAGTCTTTCCTCATGAGAGCGGAATGTGACCACCCCATGAAATCTGTGTGAACGATCCATCTGATTACTACAGTAAATGAAGAGGTACAGTTCCTTCAGAAAGTATTCACACCCCTTGACTTTTTCCACATTTAGTCGTGTTACAGCCTGAATTTAGATACTTTTTTGTCACTAGCCTACACACAATACCCCACACAATACCCCACACAATACTCCACACAATACCCCACACAATACCCCACACAATACTCCACACAATACCCCACACAATACCCCACACAATACCCACACAATACCCCACACAATACCCCACACAATACCCACACAATACCCCACACAATACCCCACACAATACCCCACACAATACCCCACACAATACCCCACACAATACCCCCACAATACCCCACACAATACCCCACACAATACCCACACAATACCCCACACAATACCCCACACAATACCCCACACAATACCCCACAATACCCACACAATACCCCACACAATACCCACACAATACCCCACACAATACCCCACACAATACCCCACACAATACCCCACACAATACTCCACACAATACCCCACACAATACTCCACACAATACCCCTCACAATACCCCACACAATACCCCTCACAATACCCCACACAATACCCCATAATGTCAAAGTGGAATTATGTTTTTTCTGAAAAACAGTATGAAAAGCTGAAATGTCTTGAGTCAATAAGTATTCAACCCCTTTGTTATGGCAAGCCTAAATAAGACCAGGAGCTAAAAAGGTCCTTAACAAGTCACATCAGTTGCATGGACTCACTCTGTGTGCAATAATAGTGTTTAATGTGATTTTTGAATGACAACCTCATCTCGGTACCTCACACATACAATTATCTGTGAGATCCCTCAGTCCAGCAGTGAATTTCAAACACAGATTCAACCGCAAATACCAGGGAGGTTTTACAATGCTTCACAAAGAAGGGCACCTATTGGTAGATGGGTAAAACATTTAAAAGGCAGACATTTAATATAATTCTGAGCATGGTGAAGTTATTAATTACACTTTGGATGTTGTATCAATACACCCAGTCCATACAAAGATACAGGCGTCCTTCCTAACTCAGTTGCCGAAGAAAAAGGAAACTGCTCATCGATTTCACCATGAGGCCAATGGTGACATTTAAACAGTTACAGTGTAATGGCTGTGAAAGGAGAAAACTGAGGATGAATCAACAACATTGCAGTTACTCCACAATACTAACCTAATTGACAGAGTGAAAAGAAGGAAGCCTGTACAGAATATAAATATTCCAAAACATGCATTTTTTTCCTGAATTCGAAGTGTTTTGTTTGGGGCAAATCCAATACAACACATTACTGAGAACCATATTTTCAAGCATAGTGGTGGCTGCATCATGTTATGAGTATGCTTGTCATCGGCTAGGACGGGGGAGTTTTTCAGGAAAAAAAAAGTTATTAATGGAGCTAAGCACAGGAAGAAGAAAACCTGGTTCAGTATGCTTTCCACCAGACACTGGGAGATTAACTCACCATTCAGCAGGACGATAACCTAAAACACAAGAGCAAATCTACACTGGAGTTGCTTACCAAGAAAACAGTGAATGTTCCTGAGTGGCCGAGTTACAATTTTGATTTAAATCTACTTGAAAATCCATGGTAAGACCTGAAAATAGCTGTCTAGCAATGATCAACAACCAAATGGAAAGAGCTTCAATAATATTGAAAAGAATAATTGGCCAATGTAGCACAATCCAGGTGTGGAAAGATCTTAGAGACTTACCCAGAATGACTTACACTTGTAATCACTGCTAAAGTTGCTTCTACAAACTGTTGATATTAGATATTTCTCTATTTTATTTTCAATACATTTGCAAAAATGACTAAAAACATGTTTTCAATTTGCAATTATGGGTTATTGTGTGTAGGCGGGTGAGAAAAAACATATTTTAAATTAGTTTTGAATTCAGGCTGTAACACGAGAAAATGTGGAATAAGTCAAGGAATATGAATACTGTCTAAGGCTCTGTATATGGACGGTTACATCTCTGATTACTACAGCAAAGAGGCAGGTTGAGGGTTAAATAATATGTGTTTGCTGTGCATTTGTGTCTGCATGCACTCTAAGGTTCATCTGGTTTGAATAACCCTACCGTACTATCAGGGTTGGGTGAATAACTATCAGGGTTGGTTTAATAACTATCAGGGTTCGGTGAATAACTATCAGCGTTGGGTGAATAACTATCAGGGTTGGGTGAATAACTATCAGTGTTGGGTGAATAACTATCAGGGTTGGGTGAATAACTATCAGGGTTGGTTTAATAACTATCAGGGTTGGGTGAATAACTATCAGTGTTGGGTGAATAATTATCAGGGTTGGGTGAATAACTATCAGGGTTGGGTGAATAACTATCAGGGTTGGGTGAATAACTATCAGTGTTGGGTGAATAATTATCAGGGTTGGGTGAATAACTATCAGGGTTGGGTGAATAACTATCAGTTTTGGGTGAATAATTATCAGGGTTGGGTGAATAACTATCAGGGTTGGGTGAATAACTATCAGCGTTGGGTGAATAACCCTAACATACTATCAAGGTTTGCTGAATAACTATCAGGGTTGGATAATTTAACTATCGGGGTTGGGTGAATAACCCTAACGTACTATCAAGGTTGGGTGAATGACTATCAGGGTTGGCATCCTAAACGCACAGCATCCTAAATAATCAGCATCCTTAACGCACAGCATCCTAAACGCACAGCATCCTAAATGATCAGCATCCTCAACGCACAGCATCCTAAATGCACAGCATCCTAAACGCACAGCATCCTAAACGCACAGCATCCTAAACGCACAGCATCCTAAATGATCAGCATCCTTAACGCACAGCATCCTAAACACACAAAATCCTCAACGCACAGCATCCTCAACGCACAGCATCCTCAACGCACAGCATCCTCAACGCACAGCATCCTAAATACATAGCATCCTAAACGCACAGCATCCTAAACGCACAGCAGCCTCAACGCATAGCATCCTCAACGCACAGCATCCTCAACGCACAGCATCCTAAACGCACAGCTTCCTCAACGCATAGCATCCTCAACGCACAACATCCTAAACTCATAGCATCTTAAACGCACAGCATCCTAAACACACAGCATCCTAAACGCACAGCATCCTAAACACACAGCATCCTCAACGCATAGTATCCTAAACGCACAGCATCCTACACACACAGCATTGTGTCTTTGTGCTTGTCTTCATCCCCCTCCAGGTGTTGCCCATCTTCCCCATTATCCCCAGTGTATTTATACCTGTGTTCTCTGTTTGTATGTTGCCAGAATCGTTTTGTTTCATAAAGCCTACCAGCTCCTGTCTTTCTATAGTTCCTGTTTTCCAGTTTTCCCTCCTCTGGATTACTGACCTCTGCCTGCCCTTGACCTGGCATTTTACTCTGCCTGCCCCCCTGTTTTTGTAATAAACTTTTGTTACTTCGAAACTGTCTGCATCTGGATCTTCTCCGGAGCCTTGACACAACGTCCTTTATCAGCAGTAAAAAGGCAGTATTTGGTATTTCTCCAACAGCTGTCAGACTGAGTGGACTCGCTCCGGCTGAATAATTTTCAATATAACTGGTGAACACCTTTTCATACAAGAGAGCATTTCTACAAAACACCACTTAATATTAATAGCTATTGCATGGTAACCACCCTGTATTATCACACAGTTAGTTACTGCATGGAAACCACACTGTATTATCATAAAATGAGTTACTGGATGGAAACCACACTGTATTATCATACAATGAGTTACTGCAAGGTAACCACACTGGGTAATCATAAAGCTAGCTACTGCATGATAACCACACTGGGTAATCATATATCTAGCTACTGCATTGGAACCACACTGGGTAATCACACAGCTAGTTACTGCATGGTAACCACACTGGGTAAACACACAGTTAGTTACTGCATGGAAAACACACTGTATTATCATACAGCTAGCTACTGCATGGTAACCACACTGGGTAACCACACAGTTAGTTACTGCATGGAAAACACACTGTATTATCATACAGCTAGCTACTGCATGGTAACCACACTGGATTATCATACAGCTAGTTATTGCATTGTAACCACAGTGGATTATCATTCAGCTACTGTAGTTACTGCATGGTAACCACAGTGAATTATCATACATATAGTTCTGCATAGTAACCACACTGGATTATCATACAGCTAGCTACTTTATGGAAACCACACTGGATTATCAAACAGTTAGTTACTGCATGGTAACCACACTGGGTTAAAATACAGCTAGCTACTGCATGGTAACAAACTGGATTATCATATAGCTAGTTACTGCATGGTAACAACACTGGATTATCATATAGCTAGTTACTGCATGGTAACAACACTGGATTATCATATAGCTAGATACTTCATGGTAACCACACTGGATTATCATATAGCTAGTTACTGCATGGTAACCACACTGGGTTAAAATACAGCTAGCTACTGCATGGTAACAACACTGGATTATCATATAGCTAGTTACTGCATGGTAACCACACTGGATTATCATATAGCTAGTTACTGCATGGTAACCACACTGGGTTAAAATACAGCTAGTTACTGCATGGTAACAACACTGGATTATCATATAGCTAGTTACTGCATGGTAACCAGACTGGATTATTTTACAGCTAGTTACTGCATGGTAACCACAGTGGATTATCATACAGGTAGTTACTACATGGTAACCATACTGGATTATTTTACAGCTAGTTACTGCATGGTAACGACAGTTGATTATCACACAGCGAGTTACTGCATGGTAACCACAGTTGATTATCGTACAGGTAGTTACTACACTGTAACCACAGTGGATTATCATACAGCGACTGTTGTTACTGCATGCTAACCACAGTGGATTATCATACAGCTAGTTACTGCATGGTAACCACAGTGGATTATCATATAGCTAGTTACTGCATGGTAACCACAGTGGATTATCATATAGCTAGTTACTGCATGGTAACCACAGTGGATTGTCATACAGGTAGTTACTACATGGTAACTACTGGATTATCATACAGCTAGTTATTGCATTGTAACCACAGTGGATTATCATACAGCTACTGTAGTTACTGCATGGTAACCACAGTGGATTATCATACAGCTAGTTACTGCATGGTAACCACAGTGGATTATCATACAGCTACTGTAGTTACTGCATGGTAACCACAGTGGATTATCATACAGCTAGCTACTGCATGGTAACCACACTGGATTATCATACAGCTAGTTATTGCATTGTAACCACAGTGGATTATCATTCAGCTACTGTAGTTACTGCATGGTAACCACAGTGAATTATCATACATATAGTTCTGCATAGTAACCACACTGGATTATCATACAGCTAGCTACTTTATGGAAACTACACTGGATTATCAAACAGTTAGTTACTGCATGGTAACCACACTGGGTTAAAATACAGCTAGCTACTGCATGGTAACAAACTGGATTATCATATAGCTAGTTACTGCATGGTAACAACACTGGATTATCATATAGCTAGTTACTGCATGGTAACAACACTGGATTATCATATAGCTAGATACTTCATGGTAACCACACTGGATTATCATATAGCTAGTTACTGCATGGTAACCACACTGGGTTAAAATACAGCTAGCTACTGCATGGTAACAACACTGGATTATCATATAGCTAGTTACTGCATGGTAACCACAGTGGATTATCATATAGCTAGTTACTGCATGGTAACCACACTGGGTTAAAATACAGCTAGTTACTGCATGGTAACAACACTGGATTATCATATAGCTAGTTACTGCATGGTAACCAGACTGGATTATTTTACAGCTAGTTACTGCATGGTAACCACAGTGGATTATCGTACAGGTAGTTACTACATGGTAACCACAGTGGATTATCATACAGCGACTGTTGTTACTGCATGCTAACCACAGTGGATTATCATACAGCTAGTTACTGCATGGTAACCACAGTGGATTATCATATAGCTAGTTACTGCATGGTAACCACAGTGGATTATCATATAGCTAGTTACTGCATGGTAACCACAGTGGATTGTCATACAGGTAGTTACTACATGGTAACTACTGGATTATCATACAGCTAGTTATTACATTGTAACCACAGTGGATTATCATACAGCTACTGTAGTTACTGCATGGTAACCACAGTGGATTATCATACAGCTAGTTACTGCATGGTAACCACAGTGGATTATCATATAGCTAGTTACTGCATGGTAACCACAGTGGATTATCATACAGGTAGTTATGCATGGTAACCACACTGGGTAACCACACATATTGTGGAACGCCATATTGTACATGGCAACTACTGGATTATCATACAGCTAGTTATTGCATTGTAACCACAGTGGATTATCATACAGTTAGTTATTGCATTGTAACCACAGTGGATTATCATACAGCTACTGTAGTTACTGCCCACTTCACCCACCCCTCTCAGCTGGGGGTAAGGGGTTAGACCATGACATAGCTGGATGTTACACTTCCTGCAGGCCCGCCCTCTGCCCCCTAAGCACCCCCGAAGGACGGCCAAGCCATTACAGTAATTAACTGGAGTGGTGGAAATATGGAGAGGTGAAGGGAGGGAGGGATGGAGAGAGAGAGAAAAAAGAGGAGGGGGGGAGGGTATTTTCTGCCGAGGCAGCATCTCGGTGGGGGCTTGCCTGCCCTCTCTTTCTCTATCCTGCAGTCAGTTATTCCCTGAGTCACTTTCATTACATACAGTAGTGGAGCGCGGGCCAGGGCCCCAAAATTAATCTTGCAAAAAGCCTGAGACACCTCCACTGCCGCACTGTAACCTGGCTTTTAAACTCCACAGAGAGAGAGAGAGAGAGAGAGAGAGAGAGAGAGAGAGAGAGAGAGAGAGAGAGAGCGCTGCTCAGAGGACAGTGGCACGACCTCCCATTATGACATCAGTCACGGCTACGATGATGTCATCCAAGGTGATCTTTGTCGCTAATCACAACGTCATCATCATGGCGTGCTTTATTTCTCTCATGCGACTGCTCACAATGAAACCAAGACGAATGTCATCGTCTCGTTATTTAATGAGACGTTTCATTGTTGAGCGCCTTTAATGGATCTCCACCGCGTTGTACAACATGGCACAGTGTCTTATCACGCTGTTCAAATTAATCAGTCAATCACATCCTGATCATTCCGACTACGCTAATACGCCTTGATGAAACGCCATTTTAAGGTTGAAATATAGAGCGTGGGAATGTCCTTTACTACAGTAGCAGCCATGATTAAGATGTAGGCACAACTGAGCATACCTACAGACACACACACACACATATACACACACACACCATTACTGAACACAACCCAGACACACACACACACACACACACACACATACACACACCATTATTGAACACCCCCACACACAATAACCGTACCTCTCCATATTCCCTACCTAGCAGGTCATGTGTCTTTATCAGTCGACAGCTGCTCGTCTTTCTTATGGGAGCACAATAACCTGAACGCCATATTGTCAGGTCTACGGCAGGAAGAGAGATGATGGAGTACAATAAGAATAGACATTATCTCACCAATATCCTGTTATTGAGGTTTGACTGTTATTGAGATTTGAACTAGCGTTCAGCCGACCCACAGTGTTTCTGACAGACCTGACTAGCCGACCCACAGTGTTTCTGACAGACCTGACTAGCCGACCCACAGTGTTTCTGACAGACCTGACCAGCCGACCCACAGTGTTTCTGACAGACCTGACCAGCCGACCCACAGTGTTTCTGGCAGACCTGACTAGCCGACCCACAGTGTTTCTGGCAGACCTGACCAGCCGACCCACAGTGTTTCTGGCAGACCTGACCAGCCGACCCACAGTGTTTCTGACAGACCTGACCAGCCGACCCACAGTGTTTCTGACAGACCTGACTAGCCGACCCACAGTGTTTCTGGCAGACCTGACTAGCCGACCCACAGTGTTTCTGGCAGACCTGACTAGCCGACCCACAGTGTTTCTGACAGACCTGACTAGCCGACCCACAGTGTTTCTGACAGACCTGACTAGCCGACCCACAGTGTTTCTGACAGACCTGACTAGCCGACCCACAGTGTTTCTGACAGACCTGACTAGCCGACCCACAGTGTTTCTGACAGACCTGACTAGCCGACCCACAGTGTTTCTGACAGACCTTACTAGCCGACCCACAGTGTTTCTGACAGACCTGACTAGCCGACCCACAGTGTTTCTGACAGACCTGACTAGCCGACCCACAGTGTTTCTGACAGACCTGACGAGCCGACCCACAGTGTTTCTGACAGACCTGACCAGCCGACCCACAGTGTTTCTGGCAGACCTGACTAGCCGACCCACAGTGTTTCTGACAGACCTGACTAGCCGACCCACAGTGTTTCTGGCAGACCTGACTAGCCGACCCACAGTGTTTCTGACAGACCTGACTAGCCGACCCACAGTGTTTCTGACAGACCTGACTAGCCGACCCACAGTGTTTCTGACAGACCTGACTAGCCGACCCACAGTGTTTCTGACAGACCTGACTAGCCGACCCACAGTGTTTCTGAAAGAACGCACAAGACGACAGGTGGTGATGGTGTTAGTTATACGTAGAGGATGCTGTTTTCTATGCTGCGGCCCCACAAGGACACCAAACTGTGCTCATCGAAGGATAAATGGTCACCCAAGGGGAGAGTATCACAACAACCCTCTTCATCAAATTGAGCCTCCTCCTTCTCTCTAGTTCTTCCTGTTCTGCCTTCTTTTCGTCCGTCCTTCAAATGGCATCCTTGAGGTCTTTATAATGTCACTCAGTGACCCTTCAGAATCAGAATCACCTTCATTCTCCAAGTACGTTTACACATACCTAGAATTTGCATAAGTGAGAATGTGCTGCCAGCCACAAGTCCACATAGACATCATTCTAGCAGAGATACTCATCCATAAGAGTGCAATTAGAGAAGTCATGAAAGGTGATACAAGGCGACAGGTTTCAAAGGAGCCACAGTTCCTATTTTTCGTTTTTTTGTAGTTTACCCTTTTCAGGTGCCTTCCCACCTCGCTGCCATATCAACTTTTGGTGTTAGTTATACAGACAGATCATTGGGCTTTGCTTGTGTTGGTGTTAGTTATACAGACAGATCATTGGGCTTTGCTTGTGTTGGTGTTAGTTATACAGACAGATCATTGTGCTTTGCTTGTGTTGGTGTTAGTTATGCAGACAGATCATTGTGCTTTGTACGTAGATGCTTTTGTGCTGCGTTCTCGACCGGCAGTCAATGCTGACTGACGAATAAAGATTAAAAGACAGAAAGGTATGCCGGCATTGGTGATATTGTCAGTCCTTATACACTCCATGTAAAGGACGATCTGAATAGCATTCTAACTTCTAAACAAACACAGCGTCAGCCTTCAAAGACATTATGCAGAGTCAAAGAAAGACAAGCTAAAGGAATTCAGGGAAAACGTTTGGATCTTACAGCTCCAACATTATAATCATTGTATTATTGAATTTGATGTCTCCTAGATGTAGTTATCAGTTGTTGCTTGACTCTAAGTCATTATATAGCATGATTCAGACCAATCTTGTCAACTGAGCCAGTCTGCGTGTGGCAGTGGTGGGTTACAGTGATATTCCTTCCCTGAGGCCTATTGCCCAGATGTCAGTTCGTACAGCAAGAAGCCAACACTAATTACCCCCACTAACAGACTCAACAGGAGCGGTTTAACAGCCAATGACACCACACAATGGCTTATAGGAAATGTCACTGGTCAAAGGTGTGCAGTCACCCGGCCAATCCCACTGCTATAGCTACTAGCCAGATCCTATATCCGCCTCAAATCATTGAGCCATATTGGAAATGATGCTGTTTATACTCAACAAAAATAATGCAATATTTAGGCCATCCGCTTAAATGTGATTTCTGTGACACTCGTTGGATTTTGGTATACAGTACCAGTCAAACGTTTGGACATACCTACTCATTTTAGGGTTTTTCTGTATTTTTACTATTTTCTACATTGTATAATAGTAGTGAAGACATCAAAACTATAAAATAACACATATGGAATCATGTAACAACCAAAAAAGTGTTAAACAAATGAAAATATATTTTAGATATAGCCACCCTTTGCCTTGATGACAGCTTTGCACACTTATGGCATTCTCTCAACCAGCTTCATGAGGTAGTCACCTGGAATACATTTCAATTAACAGGTGTGCCTTAACAGGTGTGCAAAAGTTAATTTGTGGAATTTCTTTCCTTCTTAATGCATTTGAGCAAATTAGTTGTGTTGTGACAAGGTAGGGGTGCTATACAGAAGATAGCCTTATTTGGTAAAAGACCAAGTCCATATTATGGCAAGAACAGCTGAAATACGCAAAGAGAAACGACAGTCCATCATTACTTTAAGACATGAAGATCAGTCAATCTGGAAAATGTCAAGAACTTAAAAAAAAAAATTCAAGTGCAGTGGCAAAAACCATCAAGCGCTATGATGAAACTTGCTCTCATGAGGACCGCCACAGGAATGGAAGACCCAGAGTTACCTCTGCTGCAGAGAATAAGTTCATTGGAGTTGCCAGCCTCAGAAATTGCAACCCAAATAAATGCTTCACAGAGTTCAAGTAAGAAACACATCTCAACATCAACTTTTCAGAAGAGACTGCATGAATTATGGTCGGATTTCTGCAAAGAAACCATTACTAAAGGACACCAATAAGAAGAAGAGACTTGCTTGGGACAATAAACACAGGCAATGGACATTACAGCGGTAGAAATCTGTCCTTTGGTCTGATGAGTCCAAATTTGAGATTTTTGGTTCCAACCAGCGTGTCTTTGTGAGACCCACAGTAGGTGAACGGATGATCTCCGCATGTGTGGTTCCCACAGTGAAGCATGGAGGAGGAGGTGTGATGGTGTGGGGGTGCTTTGCTGGTGACACTGTCAGTGATTTATTTAGAATTCAAGGCACACTTAACCAGCATGGCTACCACAGCATTCTGCAGCAATACGTCATCCCATCTGGTTTGCGTTTAGTGGGATTATAATTTTTTTTTCAACAGGACAATGACCCAACACACCTCCAGGATTTGTAAGGGCTGTTTGACCAAGAAGGACAGTGATGGAGTGCTGCATCAGATGACCTGGCCTCCACAATCCCCCAACCTCAACCCAATTGATTTGGTTTGGGATGAGTGAGTGACAAGTGCTCAGCATATGTGGGAACTTCTTCAAGACTGTTTGAAAAGCATTCCAGCTGAAGCTGGTTGAGAGAATTCCAAGAGTGTGGAAAGCTGTCATCAAGGCAAAGGGTGGCTAATCTAAATTCTATAATATATTTTGATTTGTTTAACACTTTTTTGGTTACTACATGATTCCTTATGTGTTATTTCATAGTTTTGATGTCTTCACTATTATTCTACAATGTAGAAAATAGTGAAAATAAAGAAAAACCCTGGAATGACTAGGTGTGTCCAAACTTTTGTTTGGTACTGTAGGTATTCAAAAGGAGACAGTCCCATCACTCTGTGGATGACTGCCACTCTGCAGAAGCCGTGAAAGGGCCTCTTTGGGGAGGGAGAGGGCAAAATGGCTGTTACTGCTCTCTAATTGGCTCCCTTGGCTTTCGACTTCATGGGTGAAGCGTCCAATCAGACACAGACGGCTGCTCACATCTCACCACAGTGGACAGAGGAGGTTGAGGGGTCATCCGCTCTGTTTGTCTGGAGGTGTGTGTGTGCGTGCGCAGGAGTTAATGTTTTCCAGAAGCATGTCTGTTCTAAGAAATATATATTCCCAAATAAATGTATTCTCAAATATGTTATTTTCTCTGTTACGCAGTATGCACTGAACTGACATGCACGATTGTTGCCGACACTCCAACGTTCAGATGAAGGGAATTCAGTAGTCTATAAAGCACATCACCACAGCGCTTAAGTCAAACAGCGGTGTGAAACCTACTGTAGCCTCTGGTAAATGTATTCAAAGCCTCTATTTTGTCATTTAGGATGGAACTTGACACTGCTACTATTTAATGGTGTTATGAAACTAAATCCGAACACCATATTGTAGAATAGTTGTGACCTATTTTACCTAGTCGACTTGTTGTTGTGTCTTCTATGCGAGTTTTACAACTGACGTTTCAAGCATGGTTTAGGAGCGGCTGCGCAACAGAGCTCTTCAAATCAAATTGTATTGGTCACATACACATGGTTAGCAGATGTTCATGCGAGTTTAGCGAAATTCTTGTGCTTCTAGTTCTGACAGTGCAGTAATATCTAACAAGTAATCTAACAAATTCACAACGACTACCTTATACACACAATGTCAGGGGATGGAATAAGAATATGTACATATTAATATATGGATGTGCGATGGCCGTGCAGCATAGGCAAGATGCAATAGATATGAGATGAGTAATGTAGGATATGTAAACATTATTAAAGTGGCATTATTTACAGTAAAGTGACTAGTGATACCAATTTTAAATACATTTATTAAAGTGGCCAGTGATTTGAGTCTGTATGTTGGCAGCAGCCTCTCTATGTTAGTGATGGCTTTGTAACAGCCTTGAGATAGAAGCTGTTTCAGTCTCTTGGTCCCAGCTTTGATGCACCTGTACTGATCTTGCCTTCGGGATGATAACGGGGTGAACAGGCAGTGGCCTTCCTGTGACATCGGGTGCTGTAGGTGTCCTGGATGGCAGGTAGTTTGCACCCAGTGATGAGTTGTACAGCATTACCCTCTGGAGAGCCTTGCGGTTGAGGACGGTGCAGTTGCCGTACCAGGCGGTGATACAGCCCAACAGGATGCTCTCGATTGTGCATCTGTAGAAGTTTGTGAGGGTTTTAGGTGACAAGCCAAATTTCTTCAGCCTCCTGAGGTTGAAGAGACACTGTTGCGCCTTCTTCACCACGCTGTCTGTGTGGGTGGACCATTTCAGTTTGTCCATGATGTGTACGCCCAGGAACTTAAAACTTTCCACCTTATCCACTACTGTCCCGTCGATGTATGCATCGCGGACGTCAGAGTAGCAGTGGTCCAGTGTTTTGCTCAAGCGGGTACAGCAATCAATGTGCTGGTAGAATTTAGGTAGCCTTGTTCTGAAATTAGCTTTGTTAAAATCCCCAGCTACAATAAATGCAGCCTCAGCTACTACTATAATCTAAGAGAATTCTCTTGGGAGATAATATGGTCGGCATTTGATTGTAAGGAATTCTAGGTCAGGTGAATAAAAGGACTTGAGTTCCTGTATGTTGTTATGATTACATCATGAGTCGTTAATCATGAGGCATACACCCCCGCCTTTCTTCTAACCAGAGAGATGTTTGTTTCTGTCGGCGTGACGCTTTAAGAAACACAGTGGCTGTACTGACTCTGACAACATATCCTGAGTGATCCATGTTTCCGTGAAACAGAGAATGTTACAATCTCTGATGTCTCTCTGGAAATCAACATGTGCCCTAATTTAGTCCACCTTGTTGTCTAGAGACTGCACATTCGCGAGTAATATGCTCGGAAGCGGTGGATGGTGTGCTCGTCTTCTAAGTCTGACCAGGAGGCCACTCTGTCTGCCTCTCCTGCGGCGATGACGTTGATTTGGGTCGGCCTCTGGGATTAGATCCAATGTCCAGGGTGGTGGTCCGAACAAAGAATCCGCTTCGGGAAAGTCGTATTCCTGGTCATAATGTTGGTAAGTTGACGTCGCTCTTATATCCCATAGTTCTTCCTGGCTGTATGTAATAACACTTAAGTTTTTCTGGGCTAACAATGTAAGAAATAATACATTAAAAAAACAAATTACTGCAAATTAAGGACGTGAAGCGAGGCGACCAGCTCTGTCGGCGTCGTCATGAAGTCAAAAGGGGCAATGGTGTCTTAAAAGGGCAATGAAATACTTTGTAATAGAAATTAAAACAAAAAAATATAATAGTTATTGATATATTCATATTTATATTTAAATTATTATTATAAATAAAAATTATAATAATAGTAATAGCAATCAGTATGTTGTGTCCAATAGGGTAAATGCAGATGGACAAACTCCATGCTTCAGCCTATGTATTTATAGACACTTTGCTGCATCATTTGGGCCACAGGTGATCATGCTTATTGCTAACAGCACATCTGATAATATACTGTAGACCATAGGCTATATGTATGGTATGTTATTGGGCTAATTTCTAGGGGTGAGAATTATATTTTACATAGTGTCGGCATCATTTTATTTATATTCATTTTGGAGTAGAATGTCCTTTTAAAAAGTCACCAGAACTGAGCTTCTCATGAATATTATCCCGGGGGAGGACCCGGGACCCCCTATGTTTAGGGGACTGGAATTGGTCAAACTCGCATGTACAAAATGATCCTCTTTCCCTAAAAGTAGGACGGTCATGACTTTCTTAAATGAAAGGAGAGGATAACTTGGCCCAAGACAATCCATCTGAGAGTTTGAGTCAGGGGATTTTTGTGCGTTGCTGTAACCCCTGTGTGTGTGTGTGTGTGTGTGTGTGTGTGTTTGTTTGACTGTTTGGTCCTCGCTGGAAAAACGCACCGAGAGGAGAAGGAAAACAAATGGAGGGAGGAGAAAAAAAACGAGTAATTTGCTGCTTGCCTCACTAACTGAGCTACCGCAGCACTTCTCCCCATGGATTGATATGGATACACACACACATTCTCTCTCTCTCTCTCTCTCTCTCTCTCTCTCTCTCTCTCTCTCTCAC
This sequence comes from Brachymystax lenok tsinlingensis, assembly GCA_030435695.1. NCBI lineage: Eukaryota > Metazoa > Chordata > Actinopteri > Salmoniformes > Salmonidae > Brachymystax > Brachymystax lenok. Next base: position 21,659,849 of record CM059798.1, read on the forward strand.
TCACTCACTCACTCACTCACTCACACACACAAGGAGAGGAAATGCGTCAGACAAACTTTCATCTGTTGTTGTCTTGGATAAATTGTGTGTTTGTTAAATGTGATTAAATCTCAGCTCAGGTCAAACTGAAAAGACCTTAACAGCTTGGAGCTTGTTTTATCATCCAACATAAATAAATATAAATTAGTTTTCCCTGTCACACCCTGATCTGTTTCACCTGTCTTTGTGCTTGTCTCCACCCCCCTCCAGGTGTTGCCCACCTTCCCCATTATCCCCAGTGTATTTTTTTTCTTCTTCTGTTTGTCTGTTGCCAGTTTGTTTTGTTTCGCGAAACCTACCAGCGGTTTTCCCCTTGTTTTCTCCTGACTGTTTTAGTTCCTGTTTTCTATTTTTGACCTTTCTGCTCTGACCCTGAGCCTGCTTGTCGTCCTGTACCTTTTGGACTCTGATCTGGATTACTGACCTCTGCCTGCCCTTGACCTGTCATTTTGCCTGCCCCATGTTCTAGTAATACACTTTTGTTACTTCGACACGGTCTGCATCTGGGTCTTACCTGAAACGTGATATTCCCTCTGAGTAACCTCTCTGAGTAACCTCTCTGCGTAACCTCTCTGTGTAACCTCTCTGCGTAACCTCTCTGCGTAACCTCTCTGAGTAACCTCTCTGAGTTTCCCAATCATATATTGTTCAAAGAGCTACAATATGTGACAAGGCAAAGTCTTAAGAGGCAATAGTTTGTATCAGACTCACACACATACGCACACACATACACACACCCACTCATTGGGCCTTCAAGCTTCCAAAACCCCTCTTCGTCTCTCCTTAACTTCTTCCACTTAGAGGCTGTGAATTTTAGAGGTAGTAAGAGAGACAGAGAGAGAGAGCGAGAGAGAGAGAGCAAGAGAGAGCGAGAGAGAGACAGAGAGAGACAGAGAGAGAGAGACAGACAGACTTTTCCTTTTCCCCCTTCACCAAATAAATCTCAGTATTGTTGTTATTAATCCTGTGTCAAACAGCAAAGCACCAGCGTCATCCAGAGAGGCGAACAGGCTCTTTTCCGTAGTAGCTTTGCATCTCAATGCTGTGTGTGTGCATGTGTATGCGTGTGTGTGCGTGTGTGTTTTGAACGTGTGTGTGTGCATGTGTGTGTGCGCATACATCTCCTCCCCGTACCGTACCGCTCGCAAGATTAGCAGGCCCACTCATGACTTTAAAACATTTTTCATTTCTACTCCTCTCTTATTTTTTTACGGCAACATACTGTATGGAGTGAAAACATTTCATTTCTCAGAGACTGAAGGATCCAAACTGAGATGCCTCTGGAAAGCTGGGATTGTTCTATTCCCCCCCGCTGTATATCCTGGTCAATGTCAGATGAGATGTGGAAGAAGAACTGACAGAATGTAATGGATGGGGGGTGCTTTTCAGGGCAGAGCTCATCAATTATACAACCATTGGTATCTTCCTGCCTGTTCTTGAAAATGTGTTCGTTTTAATCTGAGCATCTGCCCAAGCCTTGGCTTACCTACGTACAGTATGTCTCACATTATTATAAAGTCAAGAAAGAATTGGGACAAAAAGGAAAGCTTATTTTTGAACAGTAAGAACTATGTTGAAGGAGGTTGAGAATTTGGGCTTAAGGGTCTCTCTCACTCTCGCTCTTTCTCTCTCTCGCTCTCTCTCACTCTCTCTCACTCTCTCTCTCACTCTCTCGTCCTGTTTGATCTATCCAGTGAAAGGGATTGTCTTCCTCTCCTTTTTACAAGTGGTTTATTAATTTTCTCCTCCTTTCCTCTGGAGGACTTGTCATCTCAAAACTCTCGAGAGGACTAGAATGGGCATAAATCGTTGTATTAACCCACATGTTTGACATTCTTCTTTAGTGTGACAAAGACTTGGTAAATTAGCCTATCCTCTGGTCTGAATACCTTCCGCCAGAATGTTGCGTGGTAATTTAATCTGTCGAGTGTTGTTTTTGTTGTTCTGTGTCATAATTTCCTTCTTTTTTTTTTTTATGATCCGCTTGTCCAACATCTTCTTCATTTGAGCGGAGATCAGGATACTGGGTCATCAATGAAGAACTGCATTCTGCGAGCCACAGTTTATTTTGGTTACTGAAACTCCAAACCTATGGCAACCTCGTTTTGTAGACCCAAGACCCGATTCAATCTTTTTTGTTGCCTCATTATATTTTCTCTGGCATCAGTAAGCCCAGCAATGGGATTTTTTTAACTAAGACCCACGGGGGACTCCAATTACATTTGTCCTGACAGTCAGTTAGTATGTTACAGTAGTAATATATCCCCTAGAGAATGATACAAACCAACCCAGCTTCCCGTACTCTATCACTGGACCAGTGGGGAACACTGACTCTCCATCTGCCCATAGCATAAATGTCAGCCAAACAAATGCCCCATCCCAGAGGGAAATTAATTAAACCTACTACTATAACTGCAAACTGCAAACTGCAAATCCTCATGGACATATGCATGCAAGCTAGTGTGCAATTAACATCATCTGATTACCATTCATTTGGGTATTGTTTCATGGGATCTGCACTGACCCTAGTCCCAAGTCTTTTGGGTTTGTCACAACAGTCCCGTATTGAGAGATCAGCCCATATCTCTGAGTTTAGGAGAATGGGACGTAACAGTAACTCCTGGGCTGCAGCATCCCAAATGCTTTTCTACAGAACGGTGTAAGAGTTGAACATGCAGGATTTTGTCATTTTGGCATGAACTGTTGAGTCCTCTCTGGATTTGAACCGCACGGCTTCCACGAAAACAAATAACAAAAGTCTGAATGAATCATCAGCTTCCTGTTGTTGTGTTGACTAATTCAGAGGAACTGCATCAATCAATTGCGAGAGTAAAACACTCTAGCCTGGCGCATGTCAGGCGTGCTACCCTGCTGTGCTGTTACAGTACTTTCCTCTCTTCTGGGGACTGCATGGAATTCACTGGCTTTAAGTGAATCCTAAATGGCACCCTATTACCTTAGTAGTATACTTCTTCTGACCACAACCCATAGTTTATTTTTTATTTTTTTTTAAATAAATGTTATGTTTTATTTAACCTTTATTTAACTAGGCAAGTCAGCTAAGAACACGTTCTTATTTACAATGAAGGCCTACACCGGCCAAACCCGGACAACGCTGGGCCAATTGTGTGCCGCCCTACGGGACTCCCAATCACGTCCGGTTGTGATGCAGCCTGGATAGGGTGGCATTTGAGATAGAGATTCTAAATTTAGTTTCTTTAATAATTCAGGGTTAGGATTCTTGAAAAGAGACAAAGAGGAGTTTGAGTGAGAGGACTTAACATTTGGAACAGGTAGAGCCCAGATGAAGGGAAGGACACCTCTCCAGAACTGGGCCAGACAGTGACAAGACCAGGTTCAGTAGGAAGGTTGATGTGGATATGTCTTTAATACTAAGAGACACTCTGGGAAAGTGAAGGTTGACGTGGAACGCTGCTTGGCAACAGCCAAATCAATTGGCGCACCTGTGCTATCCAGTCGTAGCAGCACAATCAACCTACATCCCTCCCCTTTCTTTATAGACAGCAGAACTACCCAATTGAGTCATTAGCACACAGTGCCTTCGGGACTTGTTTGATTGGCAACGAATAAGAAATAGCTACAATATATCGTCACCAATGTTATGTTAACCAGGCTTTTTCTTTATAAACGCTTGTTGTAGTTTTTTTTATCAAGTCAAACATCCTCACATTAGAGAGTTAACATTAGCATCACAAACACAACTGTCATTCCTTTAGCCAGCCACAGACTAAACTACAGAGATAATTCTACGACAAAGATAACGTAACTACAGCGACAAGTCAACTACAGAGATAACTCAACTACAGAAATAATTCAACTGCAGAGATAACTAAACAACAGAGATAGTTAATTAAACTACAGAGAACTCAACTACAGAAATAATTCAACTACAGAGATAACTAAACAACAGAGATAGTTAAACTACAGAGAACTCAACTACAGAGATAATTAAACTACAGAGATAACTAAATAACAGAGATAGTTAAACTACAGAGAACTCAACTACAGAGATAATTCAACTACAGAGATAACTAAACAACAGAGATAGTTAAACTACAGAGAACTCAACTACAGAGATAATTCAACTACAGAGATAACTAAATAACAGAGATAGTTAATTAAACTACAGAGAACTCAACTACAGAAATAATTCAACTACAGAGATAATTAAACAACAGAGATAGTTAAACTACAGAGAACTCAACTACAGAGATAATTCAACTACAGAGATAACTAAATAACAGAGATAGTTAAACTACAGAGAACTCAACTACAGAGATAATTCAACTACAGAGACCCTCTTTCTCTCTCTCTTTCTTTCTCTGTTTTTCTATCTCTCGCTCTTTATTTATTTTCTAATAAAACAACAAAACTCTTCCTCTGGGAGGAACAGATTTCCGATTAAAACAAATCTTTCTTTCTTCTTCTTCTCCATCTCTCGGCTCTGTTCCACATCTGACAAAATAATCGGTCAAAACGGCCACCGTTGCCGTGGTGTCCCGAGGGAGCCATTAGGCCGTCTTGTTCAAAGTGTAAATGATTAAAGGATGCTTTGCTGGACACATAAAAGGAGATGGAGGGGGATGAAAACACCTCCCTTATAAACAGCCTGCATTAAAGCAGGCTGCTGGATCTCTTCCCTTTCTACTTCCCTTTGAGCTTCTATTGTCACCAAACTGCAAATTGATTCACACATGCTTTCATCAACACGTTTTGGTATTGGCTGATGAAAAGGTGGAAACAGTTGGCTAATGAAAAGGTGGAAACAGTTGGCTAATGAAAAGGTGGAAACAGTTGGCCGATGAAAAGGTGGAAACAGTTGGCTGATGAAAAGGTGGAAACAGTTGGCTGATGAAAAGGTGGAAACAGTTGGCCGATGAAAAGGTGGAAACAGTTGGCTAATGAAAAGGTGGAAACAGTTGGCTGATGAAAATGTGGAAACAGTTGGCTGATGAAAAGATGGAAACAGTTGGTTGATGAAAATATTGAAACAGTTGGCTGATGAAAAGATGGAAACAGTTGGCTGATGAAAAGGTGGAAACAGATGGCTGATGAAAAGGTGGAAACAGTTGGCTAATGAAAAGGTGGAAACAGTTGGCTGATGAAAATGTGGAAACAGTTGGCTGATGAAAAGGTGGAAACAGTTGGCTGATGAAAAGGTGGAAACAGTTGGCTGATGAAAAGGTGGAAACAGTTGGCCGATGAAAAGGTGGAAACAGTTGGCTGATGAAAAGGTGGAAACAGTTGGCTGATGAAAAGGTGGAAACAGTTGGCTGATGAAAAGGTGGAAACAGTTGGCTGATGAAAAGGTGGAAACAGTTGGCTAATGAAAAGGTGGAAACAGATGGCTGATGAAAAGGTGGAAACAGTTGGCTGATGAAAAGATGGAAACAGTTGGTTGATGAAAATATTGAAACAGTTGGCTGATGAAAAGATGGAAACAGTTAGCTGATGAAAAGGTGGAAACATTTGGCTGATGGAAAGATGGAAGCAGTTGTCTGATGAAAAGGTGGAAACAGTTGGCTGATGAAAAGATGGAAACAGTTGGCTGTCATGGAAAGGTGGAAACAGTTGGCTGCCATGGAAAGGTGGTAACAGTCAGTTTATTTCACTTTCGCTTTCTTTCTCTAGGATTGGTCTATCTCTCCTACATGTCTCTCTCCATGTCTCTCTCTTCCTATCTCTCTCTCTCTGCCTCTCTCTGTGTCTCTCTCTCTCTCTTTCGGTCTCTTTCTCTCGCTCTCTCTGCCTCTCTCTCTCTCTGCCTCTCTGCCTCTCTGTCTGTCTCTCTCTCTCTCTCTCTGTCTCTGTCTCTCTCTGTCACGATCTTCTGTAAGGACAGACCAAGGCGCAGCGAGGCATCCAGTATACATGTTTATTAAACGAACGAAACACACGTAACTGGGCAAAACAAACATAAACAACGATCGTAACATATGACTACCTAAACAAAGCTATGTCTAAACAATAACCCACAAACCCCAAGTGAAAACTACAAACATATATATGGTTCCCAATTAGAGACAACGACACTCAGCTGCCTCTAATTGGGAACCATTAACCCAACATAGAAATATATAACCTAGAACAGAAAACCCCTACACCTAAAACAAAACTAAACACTCCAGCCAGTCTTCTCAGGCCTGGACGTGACACTCTCTTTCTATCCCTCTCTGTCTCTCTGTCTCTCTCTCTCTCTCTCTCTCTCTCTCTCTCTCTCTCTCTCTCTGTTTCACTCACAAAAATTGTACTCAACCTGTAAATATCTTGTGTTTCATGTCCAACATCTGTTATTTCATTAAATGATTCAGTAGAGAATACAAAGAGAATATTTCTTATCACCGTCTAAGTCAGTACACATAATAGCCTCCACGTAAATAAACGATGAAGGGAATCATTACACCAATTGCAGCAGCTGTCAGTCAACCAAGCGGCCCTCTAGTTCATGTTTCATATTTCAAAGGATTTGATCTCGGTTCAGCAATGTATTATTTAAAACCTCCCATCCTACAGTAGTATATTCAAATCAACGCTATAAATGATCCAACTGTATCAGATACATAACTAATATGTCAGCAGGGGTGATATATGACCACAATGGTTATACAGTGTGTTGTTGGTTGGCATTTTATCAGTGCATGTTGGTGTGACATATAAAATGAGGGCTGTGTACCTCAACAGTAACAGAGAACAGAGAATGCACACGATCATGGAGTTGCACACGATCCTGGAGTTGCACACGATCATGCAGTTGCACACGATCCTGGAGTTGCATTTTCAGATCATAGGGTACGTGTACAGAGGGGAACACAGAGCTCATAAAATATCCAATTGCTCATTCCCTTATGAGATGCTGGGAGGCTTTGAGAATGCACACACACACACACACAATTAAGTTGATGAAATGTAGCGTGTGTGTGTGCGATCCTGTCATTGTGTGACGTGTGGCCCAATGTACCAGAATGCATTGGGACTTTGTGATGAGGGCTCGCTGGCAGCAGTGGCATGGGGATGAGAGAGAGAGAGAGAGAGAGAGAGAGAGAGGGGGGGAGGGAGAGAGAGAGAGAGAGAGAGAGAGAGAGAGAGAGAGAGAGAGAGAGGGGGAGGGAGAGAGGGAGAGGGAGGGGGTAATGAGGTGAGTCACTCAGGCCCTGGTCCACTCCTTTCCGATCAGACTGGGTTATCCACACACACTCACACACACACACACACTCACACACACACATACTTGCTTACATTCATGTACAGTCAATGGCTCAGATAATTGTGTGAACACTACAATACCTCCAGTGCAATACTTTCTTCCACACACACGCACACACACACGCACACACATACATACACACACACACACGCATAACCTGGTACACAGCGTCTCTCTGCATTGCGAGGGCCTTTATTAAAATCGTTGCTGTCAGACAGTAAAGAGCCTTCAGTCTGACTGATACAGAGTTTATTAGACCATGTTAAGCCAGACAGGCCTTTAAAACAAGAATGGCTGGGAGGGAATAAAATACAGACAGGCCTTTAAAACAAGAATGGCTGGGAGGGAATAAATCATAGACAGGCCTTTAAAACAAGAATGGCTGGGAGGGAATAAAATACATAGACAGGCCTTTAAAACAAGAATGGCTGGGAGGAATTAAAATCATAGACAGGCCTTTAAAACAAGAATGGCTGGGAGGGAATAAAATACAGACAGGCCTTTAAAACAAGAATGTCTGGGAGGGAATAAATCATAGACAGGCCTTTAAAACAAGAATGGCTGGGAGGGAATAAAATACAGACAGGCCTTTAAAACAAGAATGGCTGGGAGGGAATAAATCATAGACAGGCCTTTAAAACAAGAATGGCTGGGAGGGATTAAAATACAGACAGGCCTTTAAAACAAGAATGGCTGGGAGGGAATAAATCATAGACAGGCCTTTAAAACAAGAATGGCTGGGAGGGAATAAATCATAGACAGGCCTTTAAAACAAGAATGGCTGGGAGGGATTAAAATACAGACAGGCCTTTAAAACAAGAATGGCTGGGAGGGAATAAATCATAGACAGGCCTTTAAAACAAGAATGGCTGGGAGGGAATAAAATACAGACAGGCCTTTAAAACAAGAATGGCTGGGAGGGAATAAATCATAGACAGGCCTTTAAAACAAGAATGGCTGGGAGGGAATAAATCATAGACAGGCCTTTAAAACAAGAATGGCTGGGAGGGATTAAAATACAGACAGGCCTTTAAAACAAGAATGGCTGGGAGGGAATAAATCTTAGACAGGCCTTTAAAACAAGAATGGCTGGGAGGGAATAAATCATAGACAGGCCTTTAAAACAAGAATGGCTGGGAGGGATTAAAATACAGACAGGCCTTTAAAACAAGAATGGCTGGGAGGGAATAAATCATAGACAGGCCTTTAAAACAAGAATGGCTGGGAGGGAATAAAATACAGACAGGCCTTTAAAACAAGAATGTCTGGGAGGGAATAAATCATAGACAGGCCTTTAAAACAAGAATGGCTGGGAGGGAATAAAATACAGACAGGCCTTTAAAACAAGAATGTCTGGGAGGGAATAAATCATAGACAGGCCTTTAAAACAAGAATGGCTGGAGAGGGAATAAAATACAGACAGGCCTTTAAAACAAGAATGTCTGGGAGGGAATAAATCATAGACAGGCCTTTAAAACAAGAATGGCTGGGAGGGAATAAAATACAGACAGGCCTTTAAAACAAGAATGGCTGGGAGGGAATAATTCATAGACAGGCCTTTAAAACAAGAATGGCTGGGAGGGATTAAAATACAGACAGGCCTTTAAAACAAGAATGGCTGGGAGGGAATAAATCATAGACAGGCCTTTAAAACAAGAATGGCTGGGAGGGAATACAATACAGACAGGCCTTTAAAACAAGAATGGCTGGGAGGGATTAAAATACAGACAGGCCTTTAAAACAAGAATGGCTGGGAGGGAATAAATCATAGACAGGCCTTTAAAACAAGAATGGCTGGGAGGGAATAGATCATAGACAGGCCTTTCAAACAAGAATGGCTGGGAGGGAAAAAATCATAGACAGGCCTTTAAAACAAGAATGGCTGGGAGAGAATAAATCATAGACAGGCCTTTAAAACAAGAATGGCTGGGAGGGAATAAATCATAGACAGGCCTTTAAAACAAGAATGGCTGGGGGGGAATAAATCATAGACAGGCCTTTAAAACAAGAATGATTGAATAAATCATGATTGTTGAGGAGAAAAATGTAGAAAAATAATGGACTAGAGGAGAGAGGAGAGAGAGAGGGAGAGGGAGAGAGAGAGAGAGCGGGAGGAGAGGGAAGGAAAGGAAAGGAGAGAAGAGGGGGAGGGAGAGGGGTACAGAGAGGGGAGAGGGAGGGGTGACGGGGAGAGAGAGAGAGAGAGAGAGAGAGAGAGAGAGAGAGATGTAACCCTGTTTGCCAAATAAATCAATTAGACTTCCCAGCTCTGGGACTGGCTCCAAGCTCTGAGTACAGTGCTTCACCACGCATGTACTGTACTGTAGTTATTCTGGCCGTATAACTGTGTGTTGGTGGGATTATGTGTGTTGGTGGGATTATGTGTGTTGGTGGGATTATGTGTGTTGGTGGGATTATGTGTGTTGGTGGGATTATGTGTGTGCGGTGGAAGGGGAACGGGGTGTTTGTGTGTGTATGTGCAGGCGGATTGTGTGTGTGGGGGTTCAGTGAGTGTGTGTTTGTGTCTACATACTGTAAGTATATTTATGTGTGGAGGGAGGGAGGGTGCAGTGGCGTCTGGTGCCTCAAGGTATAGGTAGGATGCAGGTTTGGGGGTGGGCTAGTGTGTTCTAGTGTGTATGCAATCAGAATTAGCCTCTACAAAAAATGTACAAGCATGGACTCTGCAGGAAAGAAAAGGAGAGGAAAATAGAGGAAATGAAAGGAGAGGAAAGGACAGGAAAGGAAAGGAAAGGAAAGGAGAGGAAAGGAGAGGAGAGGAAAGGAAAGGAGAGGAAAGGAGAGGAAAGGAGAGGAGAGGAAAGGAAAGGAAAGGAGAGGAAAGGAGAGGAGAGGACAGGACAGGACAGGAGAGGAAAGGAAAGGAAAGGAAAGGAGAGGAAAGGAAAGGAAAGGAGAGGAAAGGAGAGGAGAGGAAAGGAAAGGAAAGGAGAGGAGAGGAAAGGAGAGGAGAGGAAAGGAAAGGAAAGGAAAGGAAAGGAAAGGAGAGGAGAGGAAAGGAAAGGAAAGGAAAGGAAAGGAAAGGAAAGGAAAGGAGAGGAAAGGAGAGGAGAGGAAAGGACAGGAGAGGAAAGGAAAGGAAAGGAGAGGAAAGGAAAGGAAAGGAGAGGAAAGGAGAGGAGAGGAAAGGAAAGGAAAGGAGAGGAAAGGAGAGGAGAGGAAAGGACAGGAGAGGAAAGGACAGGAAAGGAGAGGAGAGGAAAGGAGAGGAGAGGAAAGGAGAGGAGAGGAAAGGAAAGGAAAGGAGAGGAAAGGAAAGGAAAGGAGAGGAAAGGAAAGGAGAGGAAAGGAGAGGAGAGGACAGGAGAGGAGAGGAGAGGAAAGGAAAGGAAAGGAGAGGAAAGGAGAGGAGAGGAAAGGAGAGGAAAGGAGAGGAGAGGAAAGGAGAGGAAAGGAAAGGAAAGGAAAGGAAAGGAGAGGAAAGGAGAGGAGAGGAGAGGAGAGGAAAGGAAAGGAAAGGAGAGGAAAGGACAGGAGAGGAAAGGAAAAGGAAAGGAGAGGAAAGGACAGGAGAGGAAAGGAAAGGAAAGGAAAGGAGAGGAAAGGAAAGGAAAGGAAAGGAGAGGAAAGGAAAGGAAAGGAAAGGAGAGGAGAGGAAAGGAGAGGAGAAGACAGGAGAGGAAAGGAGAGGAGAGGAAAGGAAAGGAAAGGAAAGGAGAGGAAATGAAAGGAGAGGAAAGGACAGGAGAGGAAAGGAAAGGAAAGGAGAGGAAAGGAGAGGAGAGGACAGGAGAGGAAAGGAAAGGAAAGGAAAGGAGAGGAAAGGAGAGGAGAGGAAAGGAGAGGAAAGGAGAGGAGAGGAAAGGAAAGGAAAGGAAAGGAAAGGAGAGGAGAGGAAAGGAAAGGAAAGGACAGGAGAGGAAAGGAAAGGAAAGGAGAGGAAAGGAAAGGAGAGGAGAGGAAAGGAAAGGAAAGGAGAGGAGAGAGGAAAGGAAAGGAAAGGAGAGGAAAGGAAAGGAAAGGAAAGGAAAGGAGAGAGAGAGGAGAGGAAAGGACAGGAGAGGAAAGGACAGGAAAGGAGAGGAGAGGAAAGGAGAGGAGAGGAGAGGAAAGGAGAGGAGAGGAAAGGAAAGGAAAGGAGGAGAGGAGAGGAAAGGAAAGGAGAGGAGAGGAAAGGAAAGGAAAGGAGAGGAAAGGAAAGGAAAGGAAAGGAGAGGAGAGGAAAGGAGAGGAGAGGAAAGGAGAGGAGAGGAAATGGGAGATTGAAAATGGTGTGTGAGTAAAGTAGATTGGGTTAGACTGAAGGCAGAACAGGGGAAACATACTACAGATACTACACTTACTCAATCTACACCCCACCATGCCGCATCGCTCTCTCGCTCTCACCTCTCTCTCTTTTTCCCACCTTCTTTCTCTCTCTCTCTGCAGTAGAATACATTTATTTCAGTTTCCCCCATATTTCTCTGCATACATAGAGGTATACAGTATGCCCTCCCCTCTCTGGATAGTCTGGCCTGTACACTGGGGTCTCCACATCAATGGTCTAATGATAGGTTTAACCTGTGGACTAGCATTGCCATGGAGTTAGGTCTAACCTGTGGACTAGCATTGCCATGGAGTTAGGTCTAACCTGTGGACTAGCATTGCCATGGAGTTAGGTCTAACCTGTGAGGTATCTGGAGAACATCTATGGACTCGTTCCTACGTCATAACAGCCTCGGTTCTGTTTTAATTGGCAATTATGTTGTTTTGTGCAGCCCTGCGATGTCTCCTCTTATGCCTTGTTTGTGGTCCTCGCTAGGCTACAGTTAGCTTTGTTACTAACAATTAGATTAGTGCTAGAATCTTTGGTGGGAGACAGACATAGAGATGCACCAACGCTGTCTCCTCGTCTCTCTGAGATTGTTAGCCATCTATTTATTTCTTTCCCACTCTTTTTTTGTTTTGATTTAGTGATGTCTGCGTTTATTAAGAATCTCTGGAGCTGCTGGAGAGCGGCAACGTTTGTGAGCCTATAAAATCCCTTAAGGTGGAACTCTGTCAGCACCTGCTATCTCTCTCTCTCTCTCTCTCTCTCTCTCTCTCTCTCTCTCTCTCTCTCTCTCTCTCTCTCTCTGTGTGTCATTTAATCTCATCTGGCAAGCAGACATCAGCCAGGCAGAGAGGAACAGCAATAATAGTATGTGTGTGTGTGTGTGTGATCCTGCAGGTGTGTGTCTGTCCGTGCAGGTGGGTAGACACCTGTGTAGTGTATGAATGATAACACTTCCACGTCTCTCTCTTCATTCCTCCTCAACATCCCAGTCTTTCATCCCCATTTTGATTTCTCTCTCCATACCCATTCAATTTTCTATTATCCCTGTCTTCCGTTCCTCCTCCCAGCTCTCTGATTGGAAAGGAAGACATTTCCTGCCTTTTCATGTCCTCCCTGTCCTTGCATTAAGCTAAATCCTTTTAAGAGCCAGGCAGCTTCCGTTCCCCCCTCCATAAAAGATGGGAGGGCTCTCTTCCTCCCAGCAGCAGGCCATGTCGCCACACTAACAGCTGCATATAGATAGATGCAAATGAACCAGGCTCTTTATGATGGATTAATATTAATGGCCCTGCCAGCGGAGATGACGACACCATTTTCATTTTACACACACGCAATTAGCAAGCTCCAGCTGCACACACTGTGTGTGTGTGTGTGTGTGTGTGCGAGTGTGTGTGTGTGTGTGTGTGTGTGTGTGCGTGTGTAGGTGTGTGTGCGTGTGTGTGTGTGCGAGTATAGGTGTGTGTGTGTGTGTGCGAGTGTAGGTGTGTGTGCGAGTGTGTGTGTGTGTGTGTGTGTGTGTGCGAGTGTAGGTGTGTGTGTGTGTGTGTGTGTGTGTGGGTGTGTGTGTGTGCGAGTGTGTGTGTGTGCGAGTGTGTGTGTGTGCGAGTGTAGGTGTGTGTGCGAGTGTAGGTGTGTGTGTGTGTGAGTGTGTGTGTGTGTGTGTGTGTGTGTAGGTGTGTGTGTGTGTGTGTGTGCGAGTGTAGGTGTGTGTGTGTGTGTGTGTGTGTGTGTGTGTGTGTGTGTGTGTGTGTGTGTGTGTGTGTGTGTGTGTGTGTGTGTGTGTGTGTAGGTGTGTGTGTGAGTGTGTGTGTGTGTGTGTGTGTGTGTGTGTGTGTGTGTGTGTGTGTGTGTGTGCGAGTGTAGGTGTGTGTGTGTGTGTGTGTGTGTGCGAGTGTAGGTGTGTGTGTGCGAGTGTAGGTGTGTGTGTGTGTGTGTGTGTGTGTAGGTGCGTGTGTCTCAAATCAAATCAAATCAAATCAGCGTTTATTGGTGTAGCAGTTTAGCAGATGTTACAGCAGGTGTAGCCAAGTGCTTGTGTCACTTAGCTCCTAACAGTGCAGTAGAACAAGCAAGTACACAAATCATCTAAATTATATACTAGGATTTATACAGTATGTGTTAGATACACTGAGTGGACAAAACATTAGGGACACCTGCTCTTTCCATGAAATAGCTTGACCAGGTGAATCCAGGTGAAAGCTACATGTATACTAACAAGGATTTATCCAGGCAAGTCAGTTAAGAACAAATTCTTGTCTACAATGACGGCCCAGGGAACAGTGGGTTAAGTGCCTTGTTCAGGCGCAGAACCACAGATTTTTACCTTGTCAGCTCGGGGATTCAATCTAGCAACCTTTCGGTTACTAGTCCAACGCTCTAACCACTAGGCTACCCGTCGCCCCGCACCGCAATGGATACACTGACTGTACAAACATTAAGAACACCTGCTCTTTCCATGACATAGACGAACCAAATCCACTTCAATCAGTGTAGATGTAGGGGAGGAGACGGATTAAAGAAGGATTTTTAAGCATTGAGACAATTGAGACATGGATTGTGTATGTTTGCCGTTCAGAGAAAGTGCCTTTGAATGGGGTATCGTAGCAGGTGCCAGGAGCACTGGTTTGAGGAACTGTAATGCTTCTGGGCTTTTAACACTCAACAGCTTCCCCTGTTAGGTTGTTCCTAGTGTTTTGTACACTCAGTGTGTATTAGCTATGTCAAGAATCCAGAATATAAATATATGGTGTGTATAAACAGATTAACAAAACATGCATTGTACAGTAGTAGATATATTAGACTGAGCTATGTAAAGAATAGTGTATACACAGTGTGGAAAACACTGTCAAAGAAACGGGAAGTGTCCCGTGTTTAATGTCTTTATATACATGGGACTAAGCATTGCGACTGGGAGACCCATGAGGCGGCGCACAATTGGCCCAGCGTCGTCCAGGTTAGGGGAAGGTTTGGCTGGCCGCGATTTCCTTCTCCCATCGCTCTCTAGCGACTCCTTGTGGTGTGCCGGGCGCCTGCAAGGTGGCCAGCTGGAAGGTGTTTCCTCCAACACTTTGGTGTGGCTGGCTTCCGGGTCAAGTGAGCAGTGTGTCAAGAAGCAGTGCGGCTTGGCAGGGTCGTGTTTCGGAGGACAAATGGCTCTCGACCTTCGCCTCTCCTGAGTTCGTAGGGGTTGCAGTGATGGGACGACATTGTAACAACCAATTGGATATCACAAAATTGTGGAGAAAAAAAGAAAAAAAAAAAACCTGTAAGGTGCAGGACAGAGTACCAGGCACATAGCCGGCTAGAGATGCTGTTCAACAGTCTGATGGTCTGGTGATAGAAGCTGTTCAACAGTCTGATGGTCTGGTGATAGAAGCTGTTCAACAGTCTGATGGTCTGGTGATAGAAGCTGTTCAACAGTCTGATGGTCTGGTAATAGAAGCTGTTCAACAGTCTGATGGTCTGGTGATAGAAGCTGTTCAACAGTCTGATGGTTTGGTGATAGAAGCTGTTCAACAGTCTGATGGTCTGGTGATAGAAGCTGTTCAACAGTCTGATGGTCTGGTAATAGAAGCTGTTCAACAGTCTGATGGTCTGGTGATAGAAGCTGTTCAACAGTCTGATGGTCTGGTAATAGAAGCTGTTCAACAGTCTGATGGTCTGGTGATAGAAGCTGTTCAACAGTCTGATGGTCTGGTGATAGAAGCTGTTCAACAGTCTGATGGTCTGGTAATAGAAGCTGTTCAATAGTCTGATGGTCTGGTGATAGAAGCTGTTCAACAGTCAGATGGTCTGGTTATAGAAGCTTTTCAACAGTCTGATGGTCTGTTGATAGAAGCTGATGGTCTGGTAATAGAAGCTGTTCAACAATGCAATGACGATTAAGTTGTCCGTGCATCTATTGGGGCGGTATGCAAATTGTGTGTGTGTGTGCGTGTGCGTGCATGCGTGCGTATGTGTGTGTGTTTGTGTGTGTTTGTGCGTGTGCGTGCATGCGCGCGTATGTTTGTGTGTTGTGGTGGCCAGAAGGAAACACAGTCCCTCACCACACAGCACAGTCACCTGCAGCACCATGGAGAGCACCATCAGAGGACGACACAAGGTCTGGGCTAAACAGAGATGTTCAGGACCAAGGACAGCCCTAACCCAGGTGTGCACAATTTCACCTCTGACAGGGAGCCTCAGCTGCAGGCTGTTGGGCCCAATTAGTAGCCACATTAAAGAGAACAAAGAAGCCACAGTGAGGGGAAGGAGAGGCAGGAGAAGAGAGCAGACACGGAGTGTTGGATGTATCCCAGCCCAGGCTTTGGACCAGTCAGAACCCAACCACCCTCTTGGACATAGAGACCTAGTTAAGGACGTGAGTAGAATAAACCACCTTATCTAATCCTACACCTCTTCTGAGGCAGTGGAGTCAGAAGGATGTTCCTCCCCTCTATCATCATGGAGGGGCTCTTCAGGGCTAGTTGCATTGGCCTGGATTAGAGCAGCGCCGTGATTTGATAGACGGTCTCCTCTTCTGCGCCGGGTAGGTCTCTTCACCTTTGTAGCTCGGTTGGTCCAGTAGGACAGGGACTGGCAAGTGTTCCACGACCCCTGCTTGTACTCAGTCACCCCACGGGGACAGTTCCATGTTTAGTTCTGCAGTTGGGTAGTTCCTGGTGTCTCCATGAATACAGGACACAGAGATCTCTTTTCCCAGGCTAGGCCCTGCAAACTCTGGTCGGATTAGTGTTACCATACTGCCTGAGTCTATAAGGGCTTCTGTGTCTTTGCCCCCAATCTTAACAGGGACTTTAGGGGCGGCTGCCCCCTCATGAGCCCAGCAGGTGGTAAGAAAATGGCATGGGAACCTTGATTCTGAGGTACTGGCCGTGGGCATTAGCTCCTCTCGGCCTGGGCAATCCCGGGCCAGGTGTCCCTCCTTCCCACATGTGAAGCATCGGAATGGAGCAGGGTTTCTCAGAGGCCTTTCATCTTTCCAGTTGCCTTGGGCTTTTAGGGGTCTTGTTTGGACTGCTTCGGGGTGTTTCTTAGGAGGCTCTCGCCTCGGTTTCCAAGAGGGTTTTTTGGGTACTTCAGGCTTCAACAAGCTCACAGTCACCTGGTGGTTTTCTAGGAGTGCAATCAAGGCACCTACGCTTTGTGGTCCTTGTTGAAACACATATTTTTTTTGCACCTGCCGGCAGGCCACGTGTGCATCGATCAATCACTACTCTTTCTACAGCAGGTGGCGCATCTCCTTCCTCTAGCCAGCTTCTCACCAGGCGAGTTAACGTGGTTACTTGAGCCCGAGCTGGAAGTGACGGATGGTATTCCCAGCTATGGACACGCTGGGCCTTGGCAGGCAGACTGAGCCCATATTGTGCGAGGATCGATCTCTTGACCACTTCATAATTGGTTACCCCATGAACGGTGAGGTCCCGGCAGGCCTTCTGTGCTTCCCCCGTTAGCAGAGGGAGTATCAGGTTCGCCCAGTCTGTCCTGGGCCATCTCTCCCTTTGGGCAGTTTTTTCAAAGAGATCGAGGTAGGTTTCAACATCATCTTCTCCAGTCATTTTGGTCAGATAATCTTGGGGTCTCCTACCCTTGTGCCTCAGTCCTTCGGCAAAGCTCGGTGACCGCTGCGTTCAGTGTGGTTTGGGCCTGCAGAATGGCGGTCAGGGCTTCCTCCATTTTCTTGGTGTTTCGCTTCACTGTCTGAATCCTAAGTGAGGCTTAACTCCTGCCCGCATTCTCCACCATATGTAACCTCCCCTCTCAGGACTGGGAGGGTTTAACTCCGGAGGTTGCAGAAAATCATTCACTGGGCAGAGTTTCAGTGGGGCAAACTTAGGTTTCTTTATTTCTCAAAAGGAGGGGAAAGGGAGGAAACTGTAACTCAGGTCACTCTTCTTTCTGCCGGCTGCTCCTTCTGGCGTCCGTCTACTTCTGGAAGGGAGGCAGAAGAGGTGTAGGATTAGATAAGGTGGCTTATTCTACTCACGTCCTTAACTAGGCCTCTATCTCCAAGAGGGTGGTTGGGTTCTGACTGGTCCAAAGCCTGGGCTGGGATACATCTGACACTCCGTGTCTGCTCTCTTCTCCTGCCTCTCCTTCCCCTCACTGTGGCTTCTTTGTTCTCTTTAATGTGGCTACTAATTGGGCCCAACAGCCTGCAGCCGAGGCTCCCTGTCAGAGGGGAAATTGTGCACACCTGGGTTAGGGCTGTCCTTGGTCCTGAACATCTCTGTTTAGCCCAGACCTTGTGTCGTCCTCTGATGGTGCTCTCCATGGTGCTGCAGGTGACTGTGCTGTGTGGTGAGGGACTGTGTTTCCTTCTGGCCACCACAGTGTGTGTATCTCCGAGGAGGCTCTTCCATTTGACTGATATGACACCATCTAAGAGGCCAGATTGAGTCAATTTGTTTAACGTATAGCTTCTCCATTGAGCTGATCCAGATCATAATAACTGTAACGGCTGACGATGCTCCTGCTCAACTTGTCGTGGTTAAATAGACTCCCTGCTAATAGATGTTATCAGTAAATGAGAAATGGAACGATGGGGTTGAATAGCCAAATATCTACATTTTGATAACCATTTTATATATAAAAGCTTGTTACACCTACAGTAAATCAGTCCACTGGAACTACTAGCAACAGCTCAGTCAAGATAGATTTATTGAATATATTTTCTCAGTTAGTGACCACAGAATGTTATTTCTGACTCATTCCCGGAAACTGGATACCGTCTTTCCTTTCATAAGGCCCTCAATTTGGGTTCACGTGCGCCCAGTGTCTCTGTCTCTGTCATAACTTAAGCTAGCTGATATTAAGGCTTAGCTGAGGACTCTTAGTCATCATGCCACACTCAGGGACAGGGCCACACAGGGACAGACACACAGGGACGGACAGAAACACAGGGACACACAGGGACAGGGACATACAGGGACAGGGACACAGAGAAAGCACATGGCGGCACAGAGACCAAGGCTGGTCATGGCTCACATCAACACCATTATTCACACTCCAAATTGCATACCGCACCAAATGATCCACAGATGATGCAATCTCTTTTGTATTCCACACTGCCCCTTCACACCTGGACAAAAGGTGCGAGAATGCTATTCATTGACTACAGCTCAGCGTTCAACACCATAGTGCCCTCAAAACTCATCACTAAGCTAAGGACCCTGGGACTAAACACCGCCCTCTGCAACTGGATCCTGGACTTCCTGACAGGCCGCCCCCCGGGTGATAAGGGTAGGTAACAACACATCCACCATGCTGATCCTCAACACGGGGGCCCCTCAGGGGTGCGTGCTCAGCCCCCTCCTGCACTCCCTGTTCACTCATGACTGCACGGCCAGGCACGACTCCAACACTATCATTAAGTTTGCTGATGACACAACAGTGGTAGGCCTGATCACCGACAGCGATGAGACAGCCTATAGGGAGGAGGTCAGAGACCTGACCATGTGGTGCAAGGACAACAACCTCTCCCTCAACGTGATCAAGACAAAGGAGATGATTGTGGACTACAAGAAAAAGAGGACCGAGCACGCCACTATTCTCATCGACGGGGCTGTAGTGGAGCAGGTTGAAAGCTTCAAGTTCCTTGGCGCCCACATCACCAACAAACTAGAATGGTCCAAACACACCAAGACAGTCGTGAAGAGGGCACGACAAAACCTATTCCCCCTCAGGAGACTGAATAGATTTGGCATGGGTCCTCAGATCCTCAAAAGGTTTTACAGCTGCACCATCGAGAGCAACTTGACGGGTTGCATCACTGCCTGGTATGACAACTGCTCGGCCTCCGACCGCAAGGCACTACAGAGGGTAGTGCGTTACGGCCCAGTACATCACCGGAGCCATGCTTCCTGCCATCCAGGATTTCTATAACAGGCAGGTTTCAGAGAAAGGCCCTAAAAATTGTCAAAGACTCCAGCCACCCTAGTCGTAGACTGTTCTCTCTGCTAACACACGAAAAACGGTACCGGAGACGCCAAGTCTCCATCCAAGTCTAATCAGTTGGCTACCAGACCCCCCTGTATATAACCCCGCCATTATTATTTACTGCTGCTCCTTAATTATTTGTTATTCTTATCTCTTACCTTTTTTTGTTGTATTTTATAAAAACTGCATTGTTGGTTAAGAGCTTGTAAGTAAGCATTTCACTGTAAGGTCTACACCTGTTGTATTCGGCAAATAAAACTTGATTATTACTCAGCAAAGGGAAATGCAAGGACACCAATGCAAAGTATGAACACATTCTGCTATAGCCACTGGTAAATTAGCTTAATCCTTAACAATTTTAATCACACCAAGCTAGGAAGGGTCAAAACCCCCTGGCATGGCCAGCCATCTCTTCTTGTTGCCCCAGTAAAACACAGAGAATATCACACTTTCTGAAATAACCAATTAAGGCTTCCTGGTTCCCGGAGTTCACGTGTTCCTGGTCCCTGGACATCATCATAAATACCTTAGTATGATACAGTCCGGGGCTACAGGCGAAAATAAGCTATTACAGTCAGGCAGTCTGAGAGACAGCTAGCTGGACGCTCATTAACGAATAGGTCAGGCCACCCCGCCAACTAAAAAGGGATGTCAAACTTCACTCCGCTGAAAAGACAGCTCATGGCATTTTCATCCCAGTTGCAGGCGAGGCAGGAGACTGGAGATGATTTGAATAAAAGTCAGAATATTTTTTTAGAAGCCCTTTTTTTTCAGTCATACTTTTTTTCCCGCTCCCTAGAAAAATGAGGTATACTGTAGAACGGTGTGAATTAGAAGACGAGATTTATACTGGTGTTTGTTTAGAAACAGTAGACTGAAGCTACATGATGTTTGGGGTAGGAGAAAGAGAGCGAGAGAGAGAGAGAGAGAGAGAGAGGGGAAAGAGAGAGAGAGAATCATTTATACATCAGTAAATCCCTCTCTCCCTAGCGTTCAGACACAACAACTCTGATTAATTCTCCCCTGGAGGCACTGCCATCATTCCACAGATCACACCTTCTTTCTCTCTCTCCTTCACTCTCTCCCTCGCTTACTCCCTCTTTCTCTCTCTCGCTCTCTCTTTCTCCCTTTCTCATCTGAAATCATTCCGACAAACTGTATGTGGATGCAACAGAGAGTAAAGCTGTAACACAGGCGTGAAATGGAATGGCTGGGTATTGCCGGTACCGTATACACTCCACAGTGTAAACAAACACTGAAAGATGGGTCGGTTACGAGGAGTGGGAGATGGTGACGCACAATCTTCAAGGGCATAATTTTCTCAATCTTGAAAACGTGTCAAAAACAACTTTGCTGTGAAGCGAAGCGTGAAACAAGGAGTTATGACGAGGACTGACAGCAGATGAACCCTGACCGATTGAAGCCTGGAGGGGTTGAAAGTGACACAGTAACACAGGTGTTGATTAAATTAAAATTGTTTGGGAAAATAATATGTAGCAAAATTAGCAATATATACAATAACGTCATGAAGCGGAAAGAGTGGCCATTTTGGATCCATACTCTCTAGGGTCCAAGAGAGAAACTTCTGACGCCTCAGTGGGGACAAGAAGACTTTGATGGGTGCAATTCCCTGGTTGCTGAATAAGGACAGACCTCGGCTGACAAGTCATTATAAGTTATTTTCATTCCGTGGCCACGGATAAAATGGCTGCCAGTCTTACACGGATGTATGTCCGTCTCGGTAAAGGCCAAATCCACTCTGCTGATGGCTTGAATTTAAATTTAAACACCACACTAATGGGAGAATATTAATTGAAAAGGATTAAATAAGGGAGAAAACAAATATCGGAACTATCTTGAGTGAATGACTGCCTATGTGGGATAAGAAGACAGAAATAAAGAAGGTTTAATTCTCATTTAGTAATTTAGCAGATTGCTTAGGTAAATCACTGTTATAGTCAGAATGATAAAGGGTCTCATTTAAAATCAATGGGACTTAGAGTGCCTGTAGAGTGCCTGTTCTCCAATGGGCTAGTCGCTAGAACCCATGGGAGTGAGTCAGTATGTTCTGAGAGATGAGAACTTAGGTCTACAGACTGTTCTCCCTCACATCCTCATGGAAAGACTAAGCCAATGAGCTTTGAAGGTTAATTAAAGTTGCTCATGGGAGAATCTGGATGTAGGCACCTGGCAAGGTAATGGATCGAATCCCTGAGCTGACAAGGTAAAAATCTGTCGCTCTGCCCCTGAACAAGGCAGTTAACCCACTGTTCCCCTGTTCCCCGGTAGGCCGTCATTGTAAGTAAGAATTTGTTCATAACTGACTTGCCTAGTTAAATAAAGGTTCAATATTTATATTTTTTAAATGTCACTATTGATTGGTATGTCTTGCTGAAACTCTTTCCTGTTGAGTAAAGTACAAATGTAAATTACTCACCATGTTCTTTCTTCGAAGTTAGAAAGACGCTTTGAAAGGTGGCCAGCTTTTCTTCCAGTGAATAAAATATAGAAAGGGAGAGACAAAAATAAAGAAATTCCCCCTGGTGAAACTTTTATGTCATTGTGAGGCTTTAAAACCACTGAGCAACTCATTTAAAACCTGGACAAAATCCTTGAGTTCCAAAAAATTGCAGCTATTCATGGTGAATATAACCATTCTATTTCTCATTTCAGACACTCCTAGACGATCAATGGTAAGAACCCAGCCTCCGTCTGTTTGGAACAAAGGTTTTTAATGAGACCTTATTGGAAAGGGGGAGGAGAAACCTCTACGGAGTAAAAGAAAGGCTTTTGAGATCATTTAATCAGCTTTCCTCATGTGTCCGCTTCTCATACCACAGCAAAAACTGCACTTAGTGGTTAGGCCCATGCTAGAAAGGATATGACTTCATACAGGAGGGATTTTAAATGAATGCCCGACAGAGTTCCTTCGGTGGGGAAAATAATGGGAATCGGCTCGGCTTAAATTATTGGATTTGTTGAATGAAGTGTAGAAGTTAATGCTTGCCTGTGAATATTACCAAAGACAAGTGGAAGAATAGAGAGAGAGAGAGGCAGAAAGACAGAAGACAAGTTAAATAGCGTGCCTTTGAGTACATTATGATTACATTCAACCCTCTGAGACAATTTCCAAGCATCCTTCACTTAAAACACAAATTCAATTCAATATCCAATGCAATAAATGCTTTATTGGAATGAATGGGTGGTTAACACTTTTGCCAAAGCAATGCATATAAAGTATTACATAAATTAACAATACTGTATGTTTGAGAAACAGCAATAATATATATCAACAAAAACAATTATACAGGGAAATAATACACAAAAAAGTAAACTAATAGCAAACAAGTGATAAATTCAATCTAAAAGGGCTGTGTATGACATGGTGGGATCTACTGTCTCTATTATATTATGACAGACCAGAACATAATCTGGAGCTAGATCTACTGTCTCTATTATATTATGACAGACCAGAACATAATCTGGAGCTAGATCTACTGTCTCTATTATATTATGACAGACCAGAACATAATCTGGAGCTAGATCTACTGTCTCTATTATATTATGACAGACCAGAACATAATCTGGAGCTAGATCTACTGTCTCTGTTATATTATGACAGACCAGAACATAATCTGGAGCTAGATCTACTGTCTCTATTATATTATGACAGACCAGGACATAATCTGGAGCTAGATCTACTGTCTCTATTATATTATGACAGACCAGGACATAATCTGGAGCTAGATATAATGTCTCTATTATATTATGACAGTCCAGGGCAATCTGCAGATAGATCTACTGTCTCTATTATATTATGACAGGCCAGGACTTAAGTTACAGCTATATCTACTGTCTCAATTATTTTATGACAGGCCAGGGCAATCTGCAGATAGATCTACTGTCTCTATTATATTGTGACAGGCCAGGACTTCAGTTACAGCTATATCTACTGTCTCAATTATTGTTTGACAGGCCAGGGCAATCTGCAGATAGATCTACTGTCTCTATTATATTGTGACAGGCCAGGACTTAAGTTACAGCTATATCTACTGTCTCAATTATTGTTTGACAGGCCAGGGCAATCTGCAGATAGATTTACTGTCTCTATTATATTGTGACAGGCCAGGACTTAAGTTACAGCTATATCTACTGTCTCAATTATTGTTTGACAGGCCAGGGCAATCTGCAGATAGATTTACTGTCTCTTTTACACTATGACAGGCCAGGATTTAAATTACAGCTAGATCTACTGTCTCAATTATTTTATGACAGGCCAGGGCAATCTGCAGTAGATTTACTATCTCTACGTTTTGTCCTAATGCAGATTCTCCTCAACAGGCAGTTGAAGAAATCCTGAAATTCTTTCTTTACATTTCAGGAAATAAATACCTCTGATTGAGTCATATGTGCAGCATTGGAGTAGGAAGTACTGCTCATTCTCTAGTTCACCTGACACACAGTGTTTACGTAGTCTTTCTTCTCTGACCGTCCATGTTGTTCTCTGGCGTCTCTATGGCCAGGCTATGGTCACTGAGTCTGACCTTTCATGTTTTTCAATGGCTTCTCTACAGCCAGGCTATGGTCACTGAGTCTGTACATTGCTAATTTTGACGAGGTGTTGTGCTAATTTGATATTTCTATTTAGAATTTGGTAACATTGAAGTTTGTAATTAAACAAAATTTCATTTTGCCAATAATTAGTGTATGTACAGTATTTTGGTTAGAGATTGGTTAGAGAATTTTGTTATATGTGGTCAAATGGTTGAAATTAGCTGGTGCTTCTGGGCCAGTTGCTCAAAAGCGTCACTCTCTGGGTTGTGATGTTTGCATAAGAAAGCCTTGTGATGATAACATTCTGCATCACAGTGTGCTAGGTGAGTCCAGCTCTTTTCTTATTAATTTGCAGTGCTAGGGAGAATCGCCATAGTTTGCCCTACAGGCTCATTGTCTTACATCAGATAGAGCAGTGATCTGTCTCGTATCGAGCAATCGGTAATGGAATAGATCAAAAGTAGACCGGCTACAACGGGCTGCCATAATATTACCTAGCTGAGATCGTAGTCCGGCTACAACGGGCTGCCATAATATTACCTAGCTGAGATCGTAGTCCGGCTACAACGGGCTGCCATAATATTACCTAGCTGAGATCGTAGTCCGGCTACAATGGGCTGCCATAATATTACCTAGCTGACATCGTAGTCCGGCTACAACGGGCTGCCATAATATTACCTAGCTGACATCGTAGTCCGGCTACAACGGGCTGCCATAATATTACCTAGCTGACATCGTAGTCCGGCTACAACGGGCTGCCATAATATTACCTAGCTGACATCGTCTACTGAACCCCTTTTAGGCCTTAAAACTCTGATGTCAATAATGTTTATATTTTTTCTTTTTGGTGAGGAAGTCTTAGTCTACTCATTGTACATCTAGCTAAGGATTATTGAGTTTTGTTGGGTTTGAGAATATGTTTCTTTGCTAATTGCTAGGTTTGAGAATATGTTTCTTTGCTAATTGTGGGGTATGAGAAAATGTTTCGTTTGCTACACATGAATGTGTTTGAGCTCAGGCTGATAAATTGTGGAACAATACAGTGGATTGTGCAGACACCGGGTGTCTGGCTAAGGGGCAGTATAACCTTGGGAGATAACAGTATGTTGAGCTAGGAACACATGAAAAGAAAGATGTGGAGACGCAATTAGGACCAAGCCTGTGGCCTCAGTAACCCTGGACAACAAGCGCCAAGAGGCTGGGACCAGCCTGTGCGCCTACTATTGGCTAAGCAAGTTTAAACCACGCCCAGCCACTGTTCTGATAGGCCCATCCCGAGGTGGGAACTAACTCTGTCAGAACTTACTTAAACCAATGCATTTAGCAGAAAGGGAGTTCTCTGTTAACCCTGCGTGGTATTACATTGAACCCGTATATACGAAGATTGCATTTACCATTTATTGCTTGAGTGAATAAAATAATTAGAACTTACTTGGTGACTCTGTGTCACCTTTTGTCCGAACACCATATTTGAATTTCGCAACCCTAACAGTTTCAATTAGCAGTATTTCTGAAGTTTGACTATGGGCACGAAAACTAGCATCAATTTGTCAAAATGTTACCTGAGCCAATCACTGAAATCATATTTGACTGAAACCATATTTGACTGAAACGACGCTGCTAACCAACCAGCTACCTACTTAGTGCTGCACACACAATGTTGAATCTTCCGACAAAAGCTAGCGAGCAAGCTACTGTAGCAGGTAGTGCTAATGCTTACATTCTTATGAGTTTTCATGAAACAGCTGTTGTTCTGCCACAAAACATTACAGTAGCCTCCCGAGTCAGCTGCTGTGCACAGCTGACCCAACGATACGATCACAGTGAAAACATATTGATCTACGGAATGATTTCTGATGATAGTCAGTTCCCTCTTCATTGTGGGGCTCCATGTCTACAACTTCAGGGTCATTTAAACATGCTAAGCAAGCTTTTTATGTCAGCGAAGGAAGATCCAGCTGACTAGCTAGCTAGCTACAACAGTTAGCTACACAGCTGATGAAGTCACTACACTGGTGACCAACGTCCTGGCACAGAATGCGATAGCCACCGGTTAATATTTTATTTTCTCACAATTGCAAAACTATTAAACCACTGTCACACCGTTTGTAATCATTTAGCTAGCTAGTTTTCTTCCTAAATCGTGGAATCATAGGAGAGCACAACGACATAAAAAATGTGTAACTATCTTTTCATTTTTTTTAATGGTGGATCCTCAATATTCAAATTTGAGTATGAGTTCAACATCCTAGGAGACAGATCGGTTGAGGGACGAGCGTTGCGGAGCAGTGACACTATTTCATGTGAGACAATGTTACAGGCTAGGTGTGGAGCATTTCTGTGCACACCTAGAATATTTCTCCATTGATACAGGGTCTTTCTAATTGCAAAATATGCTCTGCATGTTGTATCTGTTAGAGAATTTATGGCCATGTCAAACTGCCCAGATTAACTTCTAGTCAGACCAAGGCAAGTGTAGTTGGTGGTGTTTCAGGGTTGTTTCTCCTAGGGTGAAATTATATCTACTTTCCTTAGACTTTTTCTGAAAGATCACCACTTTGTTTTTTTCATATTAATGGATAGTGCCCAGTCCTTACAATACTGTTAAGCAAGGACAGGCTTTGTTGAAGCCGCTTTTCTGTGGGTGACAAGATTACTAAATCATCAGCATATAAAATAAACATTATTTCTTTGTCTTCTAGGGTTCCAGAGATGTAGATCATTCTAATATGTTAGCCAGTTAATTTATATAACTATTGAATAAGGTCGGGCTCATATTACAACCTTGTCTCACTCCTCTGTCCTGAATAAAGAATGATGTTCTTTTGTTGTTTACATTTACACAACATTTGTTTTCCTTATAGATTACATGAATAATATCATAAACCTTGCCTCCTACACCCCTTTGATGGAGTTTAAAGAACATGCCATATGGAATCAAAGGCTTTTTGAAAGTCTATTAAACAGGCAAATATTTTGTGTTTGTGAGTTTGGTGGACATGGAAGAAACAACTTTTTCCACATTTTGTTGTGCTAAATTCAGATTTTGTGTTCCTGGCAGACACACAATACCCCATAATTTCAAAGTGGAATTATGTTTTTCTATAAAATGAAAGATCAATAAGTATTCAGCCCCTTTTGTTACGGCAAGGCTAAATAAGTTCAAGAGTAAAAATGTGCTTAACAAGTCAAATAATAAGTTGCATGTGTCACGCCCTGATCTGTTTCAACTGTCCTTGTGCTTGTCTCCACCCTACTTATACCTTATACCAGGTACTTATACCTGTATCTCAGTTTGTCTGTTGACAGTTTGTCAAGTCAATTTCATAGTTTTGATGTCTTCACTATTACTCAACAATGTAGAAAATTGTGAAAATAAAGAAAAACCCTTGAATGAGTATGTGTGTCCAAACTTTTGACTGGTACGGTATGTAAATGAGATATTTCTGTATTTCATTATCAATACATTTGAAAAACATATTTTCACTTTGTCATTATGGTGTATTGTGTGTAGATGGGTTAGAAAACAATCTATTGAATCCATTTTGAATTCAGGCTGTAACACAACAAAATGTGGAGTACGTCAAGGGGTATGAATACGTACTGAAAGCATTGTATTTGATCTGTTAGTCAGTGTTGAGGGAGGAATCCATTTTGACTTTTGTTTAAAATGTTGAGTCCACTTAGGAAGGCCTGGTCAATTTATCATTGGCTAATTTAAATTAAATGAAATGTCAATCAAGTTTTCAATATCAATACTATTTAATGCTGCCTCATATTCAACATGGTCAGTTTTTTTTGTTACATCCAATTGGTAGTTACAGTCTTGTCCCATCGCTGCAATTCCCGTACAGACTCGGGAAAGGTCTGCTTCTTGACAGACTGCTCGCTTAACCCGGAAGTCAGCTGCACCAATGTGTTGGAGGAAACACTGTACAACTGACGACCGAAGTCAGCATGCATGCGCCCGGGCCCGCGACAAGGAGTTGCTAGAGCGAGATGGGACAAGGACATCCTGGCTGGCCAAACCCTCCCCTAACCTGGAGGACACTGGGCCAATTGTACGCCGCCTCATGGGTCTCCCGGTCGGCTGCGACACAGCCTGGGATCGTGATGACTCTAGTGCTGCGATGCAGTGCCTTAGACCGCTGCGCCACTCGGGAGGCCAACATGGCTTGTTTTTGTCCACCTGATTCTCTCTTCGTTCTCTCTCTCTCAATCGACTCTAACAATTTACAGTCGCGTCACTAAAAGCCGCTTCCCCCAAGCAGGGATTGGACCAGTTTAGATGAAGGTCACACTTGGTTTCTCTACCCCTGCCATCATCTGACGGGGGGATAGGAGAGGTTGCTGATAATAAACGCTCTGTCTGTGTGATGGGAAGAGCCGCTCGGCTGTAGGTGAAAGGTCCGTTGTTGAAATAGGATTGAATATGACATGTTTTTGTCAGTGCTAGCCAGATATTACTTCGACAACACCCCGGCAGTGTGTCAGAGGGAGTAGTCCACAGAAAGTATTTTTCATTTTCTATGGTATTCTCTTGAGAGAAGCATTCGGTAGGTATTGGTCAAACAGCTAGCCTATCAACTCAATCAGTCACATTGAAAATGATCCACCATTGATCATATTGATATGATATTATACGATATTGATATATGATATTGATATGATCAACCATTGATATGATCAAACCAAAGACTACATACTGTAAAATACCTCAAGTGTCATGAATAACTGTCAATGTTCTGGTCCAATGAACATAACACCTTAGTGGTCACCTAATTATCCTCAGAATGTTCAAATGATTTTGAAAGAATAAATAATTAAATGTTTCCGTTGATGAATGTGTCATTTTGTAAGTGAAGAATAACTGTGAACGCGCGCATGTGTGCGTCTCTGTCTTCGTGTGCCTACATGTGCCTGGCCGGTGCGAGTGTGCACTTGTGTGCGAAAGCATTTGTGCGGGCGCATGTGTGTGTGTGCATATATAAGCATTTAAAAGGACCCGTAAGAAAGCAGTCCACTGTTAATCTACACCTGTTGTCTGCAATGTATGTGGCAAATGCATTTGGTTTGATGTGTATGCATGCATACACACGTGTGTGTGCTTGTGGATGTGTGTGTGTACGTATATGTGTGATGTCCGGGGTAACGAGGCTGTTCTCCTAGATCAACAAGCTAATTATCACCTTCTCCGAGAGACTCTCTCCTCCGAGTCCTCCTCCATATCCACACTCGTACTGAACACAGACATACACACATACCTCATTACACAAGACAAGAAGACACACCATTTACTGTACACTGTGTGTGTGTGTGTGTGTGTGTGTGTGTGTGTGTGTGTGTGTGTGCGCCTGCACCAATGCCTGTACTAGAGTATCCCTGAAGCCCAAAGCAACAACAAAAACATTATTAGACTCTCTTATGTCGTCCAACAACTTAGTATCTCGTTTGAACAATATTTTTTTTTACGAGATACTAAGTCGTTCCAACGAGACGGTAAGTCGTTCCAACGAGACGCTAAGTCGTTCCAACGAGGCACTAAGTCGTTCCAACGAGACACTAAGTCGTTCCAACGAGATAATAAGTCGTATTTTTTATTTTGTCTAATTAGGCCTTTTTATCATCACATTTCGAAGTTGCTCCAAACTTCACATTTCTAAGTGTTTTTGACAGCCTGGGTTGCTCTATCCCTCCATCCTCCATCCTCCATCATTAATTCCAAATGCTTAAATATAGGTTTAAGGTTTTGGATAGGATTAAAACAAAAACAACTTCACTGTTAAGTTTAGACATTCATTCCGAATGGTAAAGGTGGGTTAAGGTTTGGGATAGGTTTAAAACACACAAAAAAATATATATATAGTTTCTACCACTGGGGTTGAACACATGCACCTTGGAAGGGCTGCGCAGGAAGAGCAACCCAGAGTGTTGAAAACACTTCTAAATTTAACGTTTGGAGCAACTTAGAAATTTGACGTTTGGAGAAATGTCACAATCTAAAGTCAAATTGGTAAAGCCGTGAGATCTTGTTGGGCCACTTACGTACATGCTCTGGCATTCAAAAGCAGCCCTATCAAAGAACTGTAAATTAATAACCATATCAAAAGATGGAATCAGTAATAAGCTGTTCAAACGAGATACTAAGTTGTTCAAATGAGATACTAAGTTGATCGAACGAGATACTAAGTTGATCGAACGAGATACTAAGTCGTTCAAATGCGATACTAAGTCGATCGAACGAGATACTAAGTCGTACGGACGAGATAATTCCTGACACAACCTAATCCATTTAGCGACCACAGCCATATCAGGATACATCTACTCCTTTGGAAACAGCGACTTGAGATCTTCCCCCGATTGAACAGTTTAGCGCTGTTTTTACCCCTTCTATCCCTCTTCAAGCATCTCCTCTGGGTGGGATTGCGACCGATGCTTGCCCATTGTTTGCTTCTTGTTCTGTCTTGTCATTTGTTAGCTTGTTTCACAGCATGATGATTCACATGCTCAGCCATAATAGCCAAGGAAATGTATTCAAATTACGCATGCAACATGACAGTAATTCGTTTTGTTACGCTAAATTCCTATGACTGAATGTAAAAGCAAGCATGGGCTCATATTATGGGTCTATTTCGGGGTTGCCTTCTAGGACTTGGCAGGAGAAGTGAGGAAAAAAGGAGCATTGAACTGTTCTAATTAGGTTCTAATTATCAGAGTAAGAACTCGACGGACATCTTAAACTAAGTTTATTTGCCCATTGGGTCAATACAGCTGCGTCAGACTAAGACATGGTACCACCAGTGGTGGTATATATACACTCCAATTTGGGGTGGAATCTCCTCCTTCTCTCTAACCATTACATCTCTATAAGGGCACAAGGCGAGACCAAAATGCAGACACAGGAGGCAGATGGTTGAGCTCCAATATTTATTATAACAAAAGGGGTAGGCAAAAGGCAGGTCGGGGACAGGCGAGAGTTCATAAACCAGGTCAGAGTCCAAACAGTACCAGGCGATAGGCAGCCTCGAGGTCAGGACAGGCAGGGATTCAGTGATTAGGTCAGAGTACAAAACAGTACAAGGGGATAGGCAGGCTCGAGGTCAGAACAGGCAGAGTGGTCAGGCAGGTGTCTACGGCGTCAGGACATGCAAGGGTCAAAACCAGGAGAGCTAGGAAAAAACAGAGACTGGGAAAAATTGGAGCTAAGAAAAACGCTGGTTGACTTGGCAAAACAAGATGAACTGGCACAGAGAGACAGGAAACACAGGAATAAATACACCGGGGACTAATGGGGAAAACAGGTGACACCTGGAGGTGGGTGGAGACAATCACAAAGACAGGTGAAACAGATCACGGCGTGACTTCTCTGTTGCAGGAAATGTAGTGACGCGGGTAATAAACTGTTCCTTCTCCCTTCACGTGACCTGACGTGACCTCGACCCCCTTCATCACCGGGGCGACAGGTAGCCTAGTGGTTAGAGAGTTGGGACTGTAACTGAAAGGTTGTTGGATTGGAACCCCGAAGCTGACAAGGGAAAAACCTGCCTGAATAAGGCAGTTAACCCACTGTTTCTAGGCCGTCATTGTAAATAAGAATTTGTTCTTACCTAACTTGCCTAGTTAAATAAATAAATTCACTAATCCATGACTCTCTCTCCTTATCAATGCCTGCCACATGTGAATGTTTTCCCTACACTCAGTACATTCCATGCTTCATTGCACCCACAGATACCCATTAACCTCTGGTGTAGACACTCTAAACCTCAGCACTCAATATTGCAATAGGATCCCTGATAATTAACCTCATTCCAAGTTTAGGAGTTAAAACCCAAAAGCCATCAGAACGAAGGCCATATATACTGTAGGTCTGTAATTCACACTTGGTTTCTCTACCCCTGCCATCATCTGACGGGGGGATAGGAGAGGTTGCTGATAATAAACGCTCTGTCTGTGTGATGGGAAGAGCCGCTCGGCTGTAGGTGAAAGGTCCGTTGTTGAAATAGGATTGAATATGACATGTTTTTATCAGTGCTAGCCAGATATTACTACGACAACACCCCGGCATTTAAATTAATCTGTGGGGTTTGGTTGGTGAGAGAGTGATTTACGCTAGCACATTAGCGACTAATGCTTCAGACTGGGGACTACAAATCATGTGACCTTTACCCAGCACTGACAGAGTGGGGAGGTATTGTGACTTGTTTTGTCTTCCCCCATACCTTTGTGTCAGAGGGAGTAGTCCACAGAAAGCCTTCTTTATTTTCTATGGTATTCTCTTGAGAGAAGCATTCGGTAGAATACATGTAGGTGTTGGTCAAACAGCTAGCCTATCAACTCAATCAGTCACATTGAAAATGATCCACCATTGATCATATTGATAGGATATTATATGATCCACTGTAAAATACCTGTAAAATACCTTCAAAGCGTTATGAATAGCTGTCAATGTTCTGGTCCAATGAACATAACACCTCAGTGGTCCCCTCATTATCCTCAGAATATTCAAATGATTTTGAAATAATAAATAATTCAACGTTTCTGTTGATGATGTCATTTTGTAAGTTAATGTATAACCGCTTGAACGTGCGTGTGTCTCTGTCTGCGTGCCTTTAAGCGCGTGCGAGTGTGTGTGTGTATGTGATTTCCATGGTAACGAGGCTGTTCTCCTGGATCAACAAGCTAATTATCACCTTCTCCGAGAGACTCTCTCTCCATCCGTATCCTCCTCCATATCCACACTCCTACTGAACACAGACATCCACACACACCTCATTACACAAGACAAGAAGACACACCACACACACCATTTACTGTACACTGACACTGTGTGTGTCTGTATGTGTGTGTGTATGTGCGTGTTTGTGTGTTTGCGTGTGTGTGTGTGTGTGTATGTGTCTGTGTGTGGGTGTGCCCACACCAATGCATGTACAAAAATAAACACAGACGAATTTATAATACACGCCCCTCCATCCAAAATAATGAATGTTTCCCGTTAGCAGTATAAAAGTGAGTAGCTGTCCTTCGTCTTTTATCAGACGTTGTGCGTGTGTTTTCTTGCACCGTTAGCGGACTAGTGTGTCATTCTGAGTTAGCGCTTTTCCTGCGTGGCTGTGTCCGGAGGCCTCACACAATCTAATCCATTTAGCCCACCACAGCCATTTGGTGCTGTTGAAACACCCACACTTCAGAGCCGGAGTCAATTTAAAATATGTTTTACTTTGCCGTTATTGGGAGATATGGAGCATTTACTATAAAAGCCAAAAAGACGGAGATAATTAATTAGAGTGCAAGACCTCCAACCAAACAGGCCAAACAGAACAGTTCTCTGCATTAACATCCTGAGAGAGAGAGAGAGAGAGAGAGAGAGAGCAACGGACTACGAGAGAGATCAGACATAAGAGGACTCCTGATATCTCCAGGAGTGATGAGTAAAAAGGAATTCGTCTTCATCTGTTGCGGTCTAATACTGTCTTTTTGCTAGCTAGGACCATCTACTTTAAGTGGTGCCTGTCTTCCCAGTGGCCTACTTGGTGTGTGAACTGCTGCCTGCTCATCAGTTCCAGATAGTTGTTGACACATTAACCAGGATCAAGGGGCAGGGCAATTTGTGGCTGGTTTTGGTAATCCGTGGCTGTATTGGAGGGGGAGTGTCTTCACCTCTCCTAGGCAATCAGAAATGAGTCCAGGGAGGTGTGCTCTTCACCTCTGCTAGGCAACTAGCAATTAGTGTTAGTTCTTCGGTCTCCCATGGTTTCTCAGCGGCAGCTGTAAGCGGTTTTGTCGCAAAACTAAGACCGTAGTCTAAACAAAGACGGTTCTGCGGAGTTGTTCTGCGGAGTTGTTCTGCGGAGTTCTTTGAGGAAGGAAAGAGAGGAGGGCTCCTCACCACTTTCTCACTTTAGCGTCTTACCTAGTTATTTACAAATGATCTCATTTAGCTCTTTTGTAGCTTTGGCAACTATAAGTGTGTTTTCTGTACTTGTTCGCAGCTCTCCCTGTATGCTTTACATATGCACCCCACCCATTGGCTGCAACCCATGTGGATTTCCGGGTCTCTGTTAGCATTTGGAACTGCCGATCTGCATTCGAGAATATCGAGTTCATCTCAGCCTATGATGCCCTGACGGAGACATGGATCACCACAGAGAACACTGCTACTCCAGCTGCTCTTTCTTCATCTGACTATGTTTTCTGTCATAGTCCGAGAGCATCTGTTCGTCGTGGGGCTACTCATTTCTCCTAAATAGAGATTTTTTACTTTCTCCTCTCTCACCTGTCCATCTCCTCTCTCACCTGTCCATCTCCTCTCTCACCTGTCCATCTCCTCTCTCACCTGTCCATCTCCTCTCTCACCTGTCCATCTCCTCGTTTTAATTCCATGCTGTCACTATCACATGTCCACTCAAGCTTAACATTACTGTCATCTATCGCCCACCAGGTGCCCTTGGAAAGTTCCTCAATGATCTTGACACCTTGATAAGCTCATTTCCTGACGATGGCTCACCACTTGTTGTACTTGGCGACTTCAACCTCCCGACGATTGCCTTCGATTCATGTCTTTCCAACTTTCTCTTTCCCCTCCTTGCCTCTTTTGACGTCACCCTTTCCCAGTCCCCTCCAGCTAACAAGGCAGGCAATACGCTTGACCTCATCTTTACTAGAGGCTGTCTGCCTACTGATCTCACTGCAACCCCGCTCCAGGTCTCTGTTCTCCTACTAATCTCACTGCAACCCCCCTCCAGGTCTCTGTTCTCCTACTAATCTCACTGCAACCCCCCTCCAGGTCTCTGTTGTCCTACTAATCTCACTGCAACCCCCCTCCAGGTCTCCGTTCTCCTACTAGTCTCACTGCAACCCCCCTCCAGGTCTCTGTTCTCCTACTAATCTCACTGTAACCCCCCTCCAGGTCTCTGTTCTCCTACTAATCTCACTGTAATCCCCGTTGAAGTCTCTGTTCTCCTACTAGTCTCACTGCAACCCCCCTCCAGGTCTCTGTTCTCCTACTAGTCTCACTGCAACCCCCCTCCAGGTCTCTGTTCTCCTACTAATCTCACTGCAACCCCCTTCCAGGTCTCTGATCACTACTTAGTTTCCTTTACTGTCTCCCTTCCCTCCAACCCTAACCACTCAGCCCCTATCCAGATGGTCATGGGCCATCACAATCTTCACTCTCTCTCTCTCTCCCACTACTCTTTTCTATCCTATCATCTCTCCCTTCTGCTAAATCCCTCCTGTCTGCTGATTCTGCCTCTTCAACTTTACTCTCCTCCCTTTTCACATCCTATGACTCGCACGGTCCCGTTTCCTCCCAGGCCAGCTCGGTCCTCCCCTTCTGCTCCATGGTTGAGTGACTGATGACGAGCTTACAGAACAGAGCTGCGGGCAGCTGCCAGAAATTGGAGGAAAACGAAACTTCTGAAGGATCTATCATCCTTTCACTCCCTCCTCTCTACCGTCTCTTCCTCTGTATCTGCTGCTAAAGCCACTTTCTACCACTCTAAATTTCAAGCTTCTGCCTCTAACCCTAGGAAACTCTTTTCCACCTTCTCCTCCCTCCTTAATCCTCCACCCCTTCCCCCTCACTCTTCACTCTGCGGATGACTTTATCAACCACTTAGAAAAAAAGGTTGATGACATCCGCTACTCATTTACTCATCCTATTAAGTTCACTTATCCCATTCACACAGAACTACCCTGAACCTTGACCTCTTTCACCCCTCTCTCTCCAGATGACATCCTGTGACTAGTGAAGTCTGTCCGTCCGACAACCTGCCCGCTCGACCCCATCCCCTCCTCCCTTCTCCAGGCCATCTCCGGAGACCTTCTCCCATTCCTCACTTCCCTCATCAACTCATCCCTGTCCACTGGCTGTGGTCCCCTGTGACTTCAAAATGGCCCGAGTTGCTCCCCTCCTCAAGAAACCAATACTTGACTCATCTGACATCAAAGACTATATATACCTTCTTTCTCTTCTTTCCAAAACACTTGAGCATGCTTTCTCTGATCAACTTTCTTGTTTTCTCTCTCAGAACGATTTTCTTGACCCTAACCAGTCTGGCTTCAAGACGGGTCACTCAATTGATACTGCTCTTATCTGTGTCACGGGGGCTCTCCGGACTGCCAAAGCTGACTCTCTCTCTTCTGTTCTCATCCTCCTAGATCTATCCGCTGCCTTTGATGCTGTGAACCATCAGATAATTCTCTCCACCCTCTCAGGGCTGGGCGTCTCAGGCTCTGCACTCTCTTGGATTGCATCCTACCTGGCAGACCGCTCCTACCAGGTGACGTGGAGAGGGTCTCTGTCTGTACCACGTACTCTCACTGCTGGTGTCCCCCAGGGCTCCCCCATCACGATTGACAACTCCACAGTGTCGACCTCCCAGAGTGCAAAGACACCCTGTCATTCTCTGTAAACATCAAAGAAGTGACCCGCTCCTGCAGGTTCATGCTCTACAACATCCGTAGAGTAGGACCCTACCTCACACATGAAGCAGCGCGGGTCCTAATCTAAGCTCTTGTCCTCATCCATCTGGACTACTACAACTCTCTGTTGACTGGGCTCCCCGCTTGTGCCATCAAACCCCTGAAACTTATCCAGAACGCTGCAGCCCGCCTGGTTTTCAACCTTCCTAAGTTCTCTCATGTCACCCCGTTCCTCCACACACTCCACTGACTTCCAGTCGAAGCTCGCATCCAGTACAAGACCATGGTGCTTACCTACGGGAACAGCAAGAGGAACTGCGCCTCTCTACCTTCAGGCTATGCTCAAACTCTACACCCCAACCTGAGCACTCCTTTCTGGCACATCAGGTTTCTTGGCCCTCCCACCCCTGCTGACGGCAGCTCTCACTCAGCCCAGTCCAAGCTCTTCTCTGTCCTGGCACCCCAATGGTGTAACCAGCTTCCGCCTGAAGCTAGGACAGCAGAGTCCCTGCCTATCTCTCGAAAACATCTGAAACCCTACCTCTTCAAACAGTTTCTTAAATAATCCCCCTCCTCACCTTGAAAATAAAACTTAACCAGTACTTGCAGTTGAAGAATTTGCTTTCTATGCCTATCTTAAGTCGAACTGTGAGTCGCTCTGCTAAACAACTAAAATCTAAAAATTATAAATGAGGAGATGAGTGGGATAAGAGATATGATGGAGAGAATAAGGCTTGGAGGATGATTATATGAGAGGGATAAGACTTGAGAGATGGGAGGAAAAGAGAGAAGGGGAGGAAGTGATCCATTTTCAAATTGCTCAGGACTGTAACAGCATGCTTAAAAGAACCTTTCTCCCTGCCTCTGTCTCCCTCACCCTCTCTCTCCCCCCTCTCTGTCTGTCTGCATCCCCCTCTCTCCCCCTCCTTCTACCTCTCGCTCTCCAACCTCCACCCTCTACCCCCCCTCTCTATATATATATATCCTCTCTCTCTATATATATATATCTTCAACCTCCACCCTCTATCCACACAAGCAAACACACAAACAAATTCTCCATCTCCCTTTCCATCCCTCGTTCCCTCCCCCTTTTGGCCTCACTTCCCTCTCTCCCCCCGCTTGTAGCTGCCCAGTCATTGGAATCTATTCATTCTCTGTGACAGTCATGGCAGATACAGCACTTAGTCCTTATTGAGAAGGTAATTCATCTTTAATTCACTCAGACCAATGCTGCCTCAAGCTGTTCCACCTCACATTGCCCTCACATTGTTGACTTCCACCCAAAAACATGAGCGAAACATTGCATATCTGATATTAAAAAAAAAGAATAATAAAAAAAATTCTGATTTTGTGGCAGAGACTGTAGAGGTGCAACAGAGTCAGAGATGAACTATGTTAAGGTATAGCTTGATTCTAATCATGTGTTTTTCACTACTGCAGAGACGTTAACGGAAACCTTATCGAAATGTAATTTATTGCACAGTAATAGCAATGTAATGTAAAGTGCACTGAAATATGGCATTGGCCACCAAACAATCCATGTTTTTTGTATAATTACAGAATATATTCAAATATTATAATGACATATAATGCATAGCCACCCAGCAAGTGTTCTATGCTATGTGCAAACATTGTGCGATCTCACACCCGGTATATCCACACATACACCACAGGAGAACACACACATACACACACAACAGGAAAAAGAGAGAGAGCGAGAGAGGCTGGGCTGAATCCCTAGGAGAGCTTTACAGAGATGTTACCAGACAAGTGTCCTCACTCGCTCTCTCTCTCTCTCACACACACACACACGTGCGCTTACGTGTCGTTTTGTTGAGAAATACTTTTTGTGGAAGTACAACGCAACGCACAGACCCCCTCGCACAATCAACATCATTGAGATATGTTGAGTTTCCTTGTAGACCTATTTGGCAGGGAAAATGTGATGCCAGTTGTAAAGCCTATTGCCTGTTTCTGTTTATGAGTCTTTTATTAAAAAATCTGAAACAATTTTGTGTCTGTTTGCATTAAGGATTAGCCCCTTTTTTTCAATTGTCACCTAAAATGACATACCCGAATGTAACCGCCTGTAGCTCAGGCCCTGAAGCAAGGATATGCATATTCTTGGTACCATTTGAAAGGAAACACTTTGAAGTTTATGGAAATGTGAAAGGAATGTAAGAGATCTGGTAAAAGATCATACAAAGAAAAAAACAAACGTTATTTTGTATTTTTTTTGTACCATCATCTTTGAAATACAAGGGGCGGCAGGTAGCCTAGTGGTTAGAGCGTTGGACTTGTAACCGGAGGGTTGCAAGTTTGAATCCCCGAGCTGACAAGGTAAAAATCTGTTGTTCTGCCCCTGAACAAGGCAGTTAACCCACTGTTCCCCGGGCGCCGTGGATGTCGATTAAGGCAGCCCCCCCGCACCTCTCTGATTCAGAGGGGTTGGGTTAAATGCTGAAAAATTCCTGTTGCTTACAACCTCATGCTAATCACATTAGCCTACATTAGCTCAACTGTCCTGTGGAAGGGACACCGATCCTAAAGTTAAATCATGCATAGCTGATCTTTATAAGGCCTAAAATACATTTGTATGGGCTACAATGTTATAGCATACATAATTTTGATCGGTTAAGAAAATAAAAACTTAAGATCTGCTAAATGGCCAACGTTTCAGTTAAAACAGACTCTTTGTCACTTGACTATAGAAATGGAAACATTGTGATTTTAGATACACAAAGTAACAGTTTTCAGTTCAACCCTAATTTAACACATCTGATTCTACTAATTAGCTGCTCAACAAGTCCTTAACTAGCTGAATCATAACTGCTAAATTAGGGTTGGACTGAAACCTACAGGACAGTAGATCTCCAGGAAGAGGGTTGGACTGAACACCTACAGGACAGTAGATATCCAGAAAGAGGACAGCAACAAAATTAAACCCCATCCAAATCATGAGAAAAAAAGAGAATTACTTGTCACATTGGAAAGAATTAACAAGAAAACAGAGCAAACTAGAATGCTTTTTAGGCCTAAACAGAATGTAAACTGTGGCAAAATAACTGACCACTGTGACTGACCCAAAATGAGGGAATGTACAGACTCAGTGAGCATAGCCTTGCTATTGAGAAAGGCCGCCATAGGCAGACCGGGCTCTCAAGAGAAGACAGGCTATGTGCACACTGCCCACAAAATGGAAACTGAGCTGCACTTCCTAACCTCCTGCCAAATGTATGACCATATTAGAGACACATATTTCCCTCAGATTACACAGACCCACAAAGAATTAGAAAACAAACCCAATTTTGATAAACTCCCATTGCTGCTGTGCAATCACAGCAGCAAGATGTGTGACTTGTTGCCACAAGGAAAGGGCAACCAGTGAAGAACAAACATCATTGTAAATACCCATATTTATGTTTAATTATTTTCACTTTTGAACTTTAACTATTTGCACATCGTTACAACACTGTATGTAGCCATTTCTCTATTCCTTCATAATGTATGTGAGTGTAATGTTTACTGTAATTTAAAAAAAATTACATTCTAGTTGCTATGTTTGTTTGTAAAGTTTTTCCAATGTGTCAAGTAATTATCTTTTTGTTTTCTCATGATTTGATTGGGTCTAATTGTGTTGCTTTCCTGGGGCTCTGTGGGCTCTGTTTGTGTTTGTGAGAAGAGTCCCCGTACCAGC